>OX578138.1:149436195-149785910 GCA_951213105.1 Amaurobius ferox
GTTGTAGTTCTTTGATAGCAGATAGGAGTTGTTTATAAGGATACCTAGGCTTCGTTAATTTAGTGTTTATAATAACATTTTTAAGTAGATGTAAGGTCGTATACTTCCATAGATTGAATGCTTCAATAGGAATAGAATGTGAACAAGCAAGTTGATATATGAATTTATCAAAATCAAATGATAGAGACTGAAGAAGTTGTTTAGGGTGATGGCAGAATGGAATGCGAAATTTAGACCCTTTATTCATAATATCCCTGAGTATATCATCCTGAACTATACTGAGATCCCCAGTAATAATGTGACCATGAGTGGAGTTGACAAAAGGGGCAAGATTTTGATTGCTGCATACACATGATGTAAGATCATCGGAGTTTAATGTCCTAGAAACTTCATTGTAATTGTAAATAGTTCTACCAATTGGTAAATTATATTTGAATGATTTTTGTATTTTGATATCATTTACTGGTAACAAGTGCTTATGTTTTGCAAATAAATTATTGAAGTTAAGAGAATTAAGAATAGGGTGTTTAAAAGAGATTACACAGTAAGCTATTTTAGTATGTGGATTTGGTGAATGGAGTAGGTGGTAATTTAAGAAATGTGTACGTGAAAGAAGCAGATCAAAAAATAAATGTTTAAAATGCTCATGAGTTAATTTTAATTTTAAAAAATGAGTATAAACAATACTTAATTTGTTTTTTCTGACTTTATATAACCATGTTCTAACAGGTAGAAAATTGAAAGTTTGAGAATAATTATATTGTAATTTCAAAATGTCTGCTTTGTAATCAATAGTTTTACTTAAGTTACTTTTTCCTTTGCCACGCTTATATCGCTTTTTACTAGGAGATGATGACTTTGAATAATGAAAAAGATGTTTATATACTGAAGATTTATGAGAATTGTATTCAAAACTATTGTTAACAACATTATTATTATTATAAATTTGATTTAAGCCATAGGGGAAGAGAGTTTTATATTTTTTAATGTAATAATTTTCAAATACTAATCTATCCGTGAGTGAAATTTTAATATCTAAAATATGAAGGGATACATTTTTAAATCCGTGTGTAGCAAAGTGCTGATATTCAAATTGATTTTTGGTAGGGAGATCATTAAAGACTTTATGGTCAAATTTTTTAATATGATCCCTGTGGACATTCATTCTCAGATGTAAAGGGTTGCTGGTTTGGCCAATATAGGATAAGTTACAAATAGTACAATTAAGTTTGTATATGCAATTAAAAACTTTGCAGAATTTTTGTGAAGTGGAATTATTATTAATTTGTAATGGGTCAGCATAAGGACAAGTTTTGCACCTAAGATTGTTGCATCTATTGAAGGAATATGATTTAGATTGAGAGAAGGTATGGTATTCTTCCAAATCGTCTATAACGCTTAATTGATATATATATATATATATATATAATATATATATATATATAATATATATATATATATATATATATATATATATATATATATATATATATATAATATATATATATATATAATATATATATATATATATATATATATATATATATATATATATATATATAATATATATATATATATATATAATATATATATATATATATATATATATATATAATATATATATATATATATATATATAATATATATATATATATATATATATATATATATATATACACTCAAACCTGTTTTTGTGCGGTATATGAAAATTGGAATATAATTGACGAAAGTTATCAATAAAAAAAAATTAGTAGGTTTGATCGGCCATTTAGTCTTTCGATACCAATTCTGAAAGAACTTCAAAATTCCCAAAGGAGCTTCAATCTTGTATATCTGGCTACCGAGACATATACAAGCGTCTTGTGAAACAACAGTCGTCGCAAAAACTGACCACCGACTACATGGTAACTGAAAAAAGTCATCTCTAAATGAGTGAGAGGTAGTATCTCCAAGTGACGAAAGCGATTTTGAACCAGTTTACCACAAGAAAGTTCGCGTATTGTCAGACTACGAAGGATAATGGTTATACGTTTTGAAAAGTTTTGTATGTGTAAAATAAGTACATATGTAAATAAAATATTTAAAAATGTTCGCATGTGTATTTTCTAAATCAGATTCCAAAAAGTTTGGCGAGACTCCAGGTAGCTGCCAAGCCTCCTGTCTTGATTTCGTTTAAAAAAGCAATTCCTAGATATTTCGTAAGGTTTTGAGTTATTTTCTACGTGAGACTTTTTTATGCGGTCCCTTTTCACCGCATAAAAAATACTTTTTAATTGTGTTGCGAAAACTATTTTTTATAGCTACTCGTGAAGTTTTGTGCGATTTTTTTTATGCGTTTTCTTCTATAGGGTCCCTATCCACCGCACAAAAATAGGTTTGAGTGTATATATATATATGAGGTAGCAAACTTCTGAGTCTTAAGTGTGTGTGTCTATGCAATTGTATGTATTCATTCTAGCTCAAAATTTATTCGGCGAAATTGCATACAATTTGGTAAGTAAGTCAATTATAGGATACTTTAGTGCTGATTAGACTTTGAATCTGTTCCGAAAATATAGAATCTGCTTTTTTGCGAAATCATTCACAGATATTGTAAAAATATGAACAAGAAACGAAATACGCTGAGGTGTATTAATTAAATGCCTGTTTCATACGTAATTTTAATTGATGAAAAAAATATGCCTATGCTATTAGTCGTATATTTGTATGCTCGTTTCCGATATACTTCATATTTATTTTGCATCTTTGTAATGCGCCTTTGAAAATACGTCCAGTTTCCAAATAAAAACGAAAATTGCAGTAAAATTGCGAATTCTGTTTAATTCCAAATAGATATTCATATGATTTTGTATAATTACACTCAATTGAATACAATAGGAAGGAAGGAAATAAAAAATGAATTTGAGTTTGTAAGGGAAGTGATATGTTGCTCACATCAGATTGAATTTTTTGAAGATGAGTCATTTTCTTACAGTACTATAATCATAAAAAATGGTATTACTGTATGCCATTTTTCATTGACTTTTGATATACCTAACTTTATTTTATAGTGTGAAAAAGCACTCTTAGAAATAAAATGATTAGTAATGAATGATTAATTATGATCAATCTATATGATAATTAATCATTTGGATTGCTTTGTCAATCAGATTGAAAGTTTAAACATTCAGTCACATTAAATGATTCATTTAGAAAATCAGCTAAATTAGCTTTTGTGAGAACTTTTCACGCATGGAATCAATATTTTAAAACAACAAGGAATAAGAAATTATTTTTACGGGGCTTTTTGGGGATTCTCGATGTTTCTATATTTAGTTAAGACAGAAGTATTTTGCACTGAGTCTTCCCACTATATCACGATTAATATCACGAAGTTATGAATTGAAAATGCTTTGTGTCACATCACATGACCTTCATATAGCGAGATCACGATTTTTAAATAGTGAAAGGATATTTTATATATATTGATAGGAAAGAAATTTTGATTCAACGTTAGTTAACAGAATGCTTTTTAAAATACAAAACATTTTATGTTTTTTCTGAAACTTATTTAGAAAATGCTGGCTAAAGGAATTGCATTTTACTTTTACATTAACTCAATCATTGCAAGAAAATTTTTGTTGTTGGCGATATCAGTCAATCTAGTCACCTCTGTGGTCTACGTATTATGTCTTTTTAGTGCAGTTGTAGTCCTTAGGCCTGAATCCCTCTCTGAATTCCACTTTTATTTTCAAATGGCCAGACACTAGACTATTCGTCATTCGTCCTATATTCGGCCGTAATCGTGAACCGTTTCGCCGTCCTAGCACGTTGCCCCTAGTGCACCAGAGGGGGGCGGAATACACTGGGCCCACATCACACAACATTCATGTCCTACGTGGGTCTCGAACCCACAGCGCGGCAGCCGATCGATCGCTTGGAAACGCTCGTCTTGACCGTTCGGCCACCACGCCGACGAATTCCACTTTTTATATTATTTAGATTGTTATGAGTGTCAAAAGAGCCGCACAAGAACAGGGCCATCAATCACTTAATGCCGATGACAAAAATTTCTTTAAAAGCATAATACTGCTTTACATTTTGCGACTTCAGTGAATTTAATATTGGGCATTTCGGACGGATATACTACGTATTAACTGATATTGCGCGATTTTCCATCAAATACATCCGTATACTACTAAATTCATAAAGATACTTTTGAATTGAAATCTCTACGATGTTAATCTCTGTAATTTCGTTTCAAAAGTGATTCCTGATATGTTCTCGTAATAGGCATTTGCCAATTTTTGGCATCGTCGTAAGATTTGGCGATATATACAAATTTCCCCGGGTATCAAATTTCGCAATGTTTGGCCAAAACGCAAATGCTCTTCACGCATGAGCATTTGGGGTTCACTGAAGTTTCAATTTTGAAGGAATTATTCCGAAGTAGGGATGACGAATTCTCAAATATTCTTGAAATCCGGCAGGAATAGAATGCCTTTGAACACTAATTTAAGATTTTTACAGCATTCTTTTGTTCCCGAAATACAAATATCTACATACAAGATGCAGTAGTATTAAAATCTGTGTAAATTAGAAATTGCTTGACAAGAAATTATTTTCAATGAAAGAATTTTAACTCTATTAAAAGTCAACGTATTTATCAAACAGAACTGCGTAATTCAAGTATCTGCTTAAAACGGAAAACTTTAATGTCATCACTTTTTCTATGCAATTTTTGCGATGACCGCTACCAGAATATAATTTTGCATGTTGAATCCAACATATATGTGTAAAAAGTCTGCACATAATGTCGCGATTCGTTCATCTCATCACGATTATTTCACCGTATGTCTGTAACGCTTCGTGGTCTATCCCGGAAGAGTACATCCGGTACCGGTGATTATAGAATGTAAATGGCTCGACATTCTGTCTACGCTTCCGCATAAATTATAATAAAGATTTTAATAAATGATAAAAAAATTATTCAGCAATTCAGAGACCTAAACAAATTGTGCTTTCATTTGAAAATGAGCAAAGGCCCCAAGTCCTCTCAGTTCATTACTAAATTCCTGATATTGATGAAACTACAACCACGCTAGCACCGGGTATCCATTGCAGATATCAGGATACGTGGAGCGATAGCGTGCCCTTTATTTTGCACGGACAAACGTATACCTGAACTGGTGGCAAATTAACTTGATATATGTCACATTTTCATGAACAAATCCACGATTCCGTGCTCAAGGCGGGGGGGGGGGGGTAGTGAAGTGCCCTAGAGAGGATAGAATCCTCTCTTTAAACTTCAGGCGAAAAGGAAATTTCAGAAAAGAGAAGTTCAGAAAAGGGAATTAAGTAACTAAAAGGTGCTTGGGGGGAAGACGATGACCTAGATCATGCCGATCCCCAAGACTTCAGAAAGGAAAGAGCTGGAGCCCAAGTAGGCATTCAGCAGGGAAGAGGAGAGTGGGGAGACAGAGGTGCACCCCGAAGGGCGCAGGGCCTTGAGTTTGAGATACCTATCTAAAATTAGGAAAGCTTGTTAACATACGCGAGTTCCCAAAAGCGAGGGAGGACGATTACGTGCAGTTAGTTGCTAAAAAGTTTTAAACTTATCTACGAATTCTGATACCTGCAAATTCGATCCTCGATTGGATAGTGCGCTTGTAGGCCGGTTCTGTGAGTGTAAAATCATGTTTTGAGTATAGCAAGTGTGGGAACTAAATAGTAAATACAAGAACTTTTATTATGATTAACATTATTTATCATTACGTTGTGAGTTGTGTTTTGCAATAACCCTCCAATTATTTAACATTAACATATCCATCTTTATCTCTTAACATATTCATACATAGTGGATTTATTAACTAAATCGTACATTGCTTTATTGTGCCTCTATAAACCCTACAATTATTTACTTTTTGTGAGTCCTGTAAAGTAATTATTAATTAATGAAATGCTAAATGGATCACACCATTTTAACTTTAACAAAAACATTTATTAAGAAACGTAATTACTTAAATTATTCAATTACAATGTTTAATTATATTATTTCAGCGGAGGGGACATATGCGACCAGTACAGAAAGCTCTAAATAGTTGTAATGACCAGATATCACTTTCAATGGGCACATACCTTCAAATCTGTGTTGTATTTTGTCAGCATCCGTATTTACATGTCGTCCATTTACCGGCATTAACTCTTGGTGTAATGTTCCGACAAGTAAATTCGTTGAACGTATTGTACTGCTGTAACTCTGCACAAATCAATAGCTCTATCCATTATTTTTGAATATCTACGGAGCACTCTACATTTCTAGTCGTCGTTATGTCATAATATCGGGCAAGTATCAGAACAAGTCATCGTTGTTGTGTTGTTATTACTTCGTTATATTGCGTTGTTATTACTGCGTTAAGTCATCACTGCGTCTTCTTCTAATGTCCTTCCTCGGTCACAAGTTGTGGTTCCCTTTTTCTCTTGGGGTTGTCACTTCCCCCTTTGCTCTCATTTGTAGCATTGAGAGTGACGCAACAAGCTTCATCTGAATTGGCTAGCAATCCATCCAATGCCGTTCTTTACATTATTTTAGGAGTTCGTTCGACCCCTTCTGGTTTGAGTCCCCTAATTTATAGTTTCAACTGACTTTTGGGTTCACATGCTGTAAACCCTGGCGTCTTTTTGACTGGACGTATTGTTGCCGTTTCAGACACCATAAATTTGTACATAAAAGTGTCTCACCACAAACACAGCACTTCGTGTGAGATCTATTTCGGGTCTCGCAGCAAGTATTTTTTATATACTCTGACTTCCAAAAGTTAAGAACTCAATGTAAATTTTCATTTTTCGAAAGCGTTTTAAAATTTAAGTGGTTGAAAATCCCTGTGGATGTAGATGGCAGTACGCAAATATCGTATGTTACAGCCAATCACGATTGACTGTCCGGATATATGCTAATGAGACAGTCGTTGAAGACGCCAGCACTTTGAAGGATTTGAGGAGGTGCATTTGAATGCTGATACGAAGTGTTTATACCTTTTGTAGGATTATTTTTGATGATATTCGTATTTCTATGGCTGAAAGAAGGCTAATGACAGGTAGTGAGCGTTGATTTACTGACGGACGCATTGAAACAGGACAAAAAATAAAAAATGTCGCTATTTTCTAAAGCGTAGGGCATTCGGCAATTTCTCCATTATGGAAAAAATTCCAAAAAAGTCAAACAGTTGTCCGTAGACCTGTGCCGGGTCGTTAAGGGTTATCACCTCTGGTGAGCGGTATATTGTTATAGTAACCAAGCGGAATCGACGAGCGACCTCCATAACTGTTACATCCATGGTTGCAGCGGCACTTGGTAAGACAATATCTGACAATACTGTGCGCCGAAGGCTCCACATTAAATGAAAGTACGCCCGAGTACCACGTTTTTTTCCCACTGACTGTCCAAGCCAGAGGGGCAAGATTAAAGCTGTGTCGTCAGCATGTCAATTGGACTGTCTTTAATTGGTGCAACGTCCTGTTCACGGACGAGTCTAGATTTCCCCTGGAATCAAATGATAAAAATGTAAGGATCTGGAGACAACGATGCGCACGCAATGCGACGAAGAACATCATCGAACATCACGCATTCAGAGGTAGCAGCGTCATGATGTGTGCTGGAATTTCAATGGGATATCGCACAGAGCTGCACATCTTTAAAGGCGGTTCTGTGACGACAGCGCGGTTTCGAGATGAATTTCTAGACCCCACTGCGAGACTCTGCACTGCAGCAGTTGGTCCTGATTCCACCCTTATGGACGATAATTCTCGTTCCCATCGAGCTAACATCGTTAACGAATACCTGAAAAGTGAGTGCATTTCTTGTATGGAGTGGCCGGCGTATTCCTCAGACATTAATCCCATTGAAAATCTTTGGGATTCCCTAGGGCGTGCTGTCTCTGCACGTTTACCTTCACCAGTCAGTTTCAGAGAGTTGGAAATCGCCTTATTGAAGGAAGGACCATTGCTCGCATCTACTATAGTGGATCACCTCATTAAAAGTAACGAAAATAGTTGTAAAGTTTGTGTAAAGACCCGGGGTGGGTGGTCACATACCATATTAATGTAAGTTTTGTTTGGCTTTTTTGCTTTTAAGCATAATTTTGTTAATGACCCAAATGTGACGTACCATATAACTTACGAAAAGTAAATGTTTTTTCATCTTTTTACATAATTCTTGTTTTCTTTAATGCATAAACGCATTTGCTACTTTCATGTACAATTTTGAGTTAATCAAAGATTTACTTTTTAATTTTTCATGATTTTACCGCCCATGCTTAACTTTTGGAAGCCAGTGTAGTTGTTATTTCTAGTCAGCAAGTATGACTAAAATAACGGCAACGGCTGACTCTATTGCTAATGCAGCTGTAAATTCTAACAAATATGAGTTAAAATGGCGGCAATAGGATTTAGCACTGAAACCTTCGATGACGTTACTAATCCATTCTTCCCAATGTTTGCTACTTCTAAGTTGCCAGATGTCCGTAGGCCATGAAAAAAAAGTCAGTCTTATTTCTTTAACAACTCAAGCTATGTGCATGCACCAAGTGGTCTCAAATAGAATTTCCAATACCATACTTGGCAAAGATACTTTGTGCAATTAAAAAAATAATTCTGAAGATTATGTAAAATGTTTAGCACTAGACCTACGATCAATTTATCACTGAAACGTTTAGCAGTTCCATGGATCTTTGATTCCATAGCCGTTCCATGGATCTTTGATTCCATAGCCTTGAGATCTTCGTAAAGACCCGTATCTTTGTAAACTAGTAGACAAAGATGCACGTTATAAATGGGTCTGCTTCTGAAAATCATGGGGCTCGTTGAGTAGTCTTGTGTTCTACCATAAACCAAGTAATATTTGCTTTGACTGAGATTGGCGTGATACTAGCGAACACTAGAGAACGCTAGAGTGATAACTAGAGTGAACACTAGTAAACACTAAAATGAAGACTAGAGCGACTACTGAGAACACTAGAGTGATAGAGCGATAAAATGAGTCAAATTAATACTTTTTGTAGGAAATATTTTTTTTAATTAAACCAACAAAACGTAATTTATCATTTTCAGTTTCAGATGGAACATTTTCCCTTTGATTTAAGAATGATTTTTCTTATGTTTTATCCAGAATACGTTCTACAAAATAGCTGATTATCTTATTTTATGCTTAGTTCTCTTTCTACGATATTTTTTCTTTTTCAAGACTATGTCTTCCAGAAAGTTCTATTGATTTATATTCAATTTCTTTCGCCTGATTTATTTGCATATTCCTATGTATTCTGCCTCTTAAAACTCGTTTCTTACGTCCACAAACTCGATACTGTTTCTTTTGATTTTGAATTCTCTTTGACTTGAGGTATTCAAACAAAGGAAAGAAACATACAACTTTTTTCTGGTATGAATGGATGTTATGAGGATTTCTCATTCATGTTTATATCCGGCATTTGTAAATATTTATGAAGGGATTAAATAATTTTATGTTATATGTATGGAATGAAACACCTCAATTATGTCTTATGTTCGTAGATTCATTATCTGAATTACCTTAATTTTATGAAAATATACCTTAATTTTATTGCGGGTACTATACCAGAAATTCAAAGACGTAAACCATGTTCTTTCGTTATTAGTAATATAATCACCTTAATTTATCTGTCTGTTTATCTATCTATCTTTGGGTAACGCTGCTTAAAAATGTTGCCAAACGTGTTTCAATCTACTATAAGAAAAACCTATTTCTCCATCCATACCGCTTGGCAAAATTTCGGGGACGAATTTGGCGGAATATGGCCAACTTGGCGGGTTTTTAAAAATGTTGCAAAAATGACTCTAAATCAATGAAAATGAGGATTAATTGATGAAAATTCAATATCTTGAAAAGAATATAAAAATATTCTATAGGAGGAGATACTTCAGGTAATAGTTTTGTATTTGGACGTCATTAGTCGTTTATTTAATAACCTATTTCTCCGTCCATAACTCTTATCGACATTTTGCTGTCAAATTTGACGAGATATCGCCAACGACGGGTCTTAAAATGCTGCTAAATTCACGAAAATGTCCCAAATTCATGAAAATGTCGCCAAATTCATAAAAATATAGCCAAATTTGGAAAAATGATGCTAAATCAATGAAAAAGAAGACTAATTGATGAAAATGCAATATCGTGGAAATAATATAAGAATCTACAGTAAGAATCACATTTCTCCTTCTGTAATGGTTAGAGTAATTCTGACGACAAATTTTGGCGGCCTTTAGTCAATTTGGCGAGTTTTTTAAATGTTGCCAAATTGACAAAAATGTTGCCAAATTTATAAAAATGGCGACTTATTCATGAAAATTCAATATCTTGAAATGAACATAACAAACAACTATGATAATGACCCATCCCTATGTCCGTCCGTAATGCTTTTTAAATATGGCCAGATTGACGAAAACGTCGCCAAAATTGAAAAAAATGTAACCAAATTCATAAAAATAACTCTAAATAGGAAGCAATGCTTTACAAATTTTTAATTTCATATTATTGCTGGCATGCCTACTAGTTTAAGATATAGTTTGTCATTTTGAAATTTAAAGCATGTATCTCTATTTATTCAAATGATCAGAAGGGATTTCTTGTGAAGTTTCAGATTGTAGATAGGAGAGGTTAATTGATGGCAAGATTTTTTTACCGTTGTTATTTTCTTTATCTTTGTTTTTTTATAACACTACAGAGGTAGCTAAATATAATGTATTAATTTATGAAATGTTCAACTAATAGTGCATTTTTGTTGAAGATGACTCGGTGGTTTTTATGATTATAGTATACTATATCATAAGAAAATAGTATTATAGTATACCATTCTTAATTGTTTTGGATATAACTTGATTATATTTTGCTTTTTCAAAGTAATGTCGAACAGTATGATCGTAACAAACCCTCCGAATTTCTTTAATTTACCATTCGGCATTAAAATTTACAAATACACAAGCACGATGATTGATTGATCAATATAGAAGATCAATTTAATAAGCATTTATGGAGACTTTTCACGCATCAGATCAATATATTAAGAGAACAAATACTAAATTATTCTTTTATGGGTCTAGGATATCTTGCTGTTTCAAGTAACTATACACTGTGTTAGGACTCGGAGTTTGTTATTGCCGCCATTTCCAGTCACATGACAAAGATGTTGAAATTGTTTTTATTCCATCTCACATGACTTGCATATAGCGTGATCATGATATTTTAAAATATTTATTGATGCTAGGATAGTTGTGTCAGTTAACAGAATGTTTTTATAAAGCAATGTATGTATTTTTCTTTAACTTGTTTTGCAATTAGTTTTTAAAGGAATTGAATTTAACTTTAAAATTATTTCCAAATCGTTGACAGAAAATTTGTTTTGTTTGGAATATCAATCAGCCACTAATGACTTCTATGATCTACTTAGTTTTTTCATTTTTAATCCAGTTATAATCGTCCTTAGAGGATTTCTGATTTAACTTTATTCCTGCAAATATAAAAAAATCTGATGTGGGCAGCACATGGCTTTCCCTGCAGACTCAAATTCATGTTTTCTTTATTTCTTTAATAATTCATTAAATTGAATTTAATTGCACAAAATAACACTAAATTTTCATTTTTAATTGAATTTCTGGTTTTATTTTGTAATTGGATATTTTTCCAAAACTGGCATTACTAAATGAGAAAAATCTCAAATATCTTGAGAACGGTTAGTTCTAAAATAATAGAGTTGTTCTTATTCTTTTCCTCATCGAAAATTACGTATAAAACAAGCATTTTTTTGATATATTTGAACATACATAGCTTTTTTTTTTATTTTTGCGATTTTTGAGGGCCATTTCGTAAAAAAGGCGGATTGTTCTTCTCCGAATAATACCAAAATCTAATCAACACCAGAGTATCGTACAAGTAACTTATCTACTAAATCTTGTGAAATTTGGTCAATTAGTATTTTAGCTAGAGTGGATACATAAAATTTTTACGGGCCATTTTGTAAGAAAGGCGGGTTATATTTTTACGAATCATACCAAAAACTAATCAGCACCAGGATTATTCCCAAGTGACTTACCAAATTTTATGAAATTCGGTTCATAATTTTTTGAGTTAAGAGTAGATACATACATTGCACAGACACACAGACAGACAGACAGAAACACAGACAGATACACAGACACACACACAGACGTCAAGCTAAAAATAGATTTTTCGTATTCTAGAGGTCTCGAAACGTGCAGATCCGTCGAAAACTCGAGTTGCGATTTTCGACATGATTCCAATACTTTCCCTATACATTACCATGTATTGAAGGGAAAGTAATATGTATAAAATGATTAGAAATGTTTTTGTTACATATGTATCGGATGGAGCATTGCAATTCTGTGGTAAGGTATTTTTTGTTGGTGTTACCCTTTCTCTATATTCGTGTACTTGGATACACCCAAAATGAACTGCTCTGCCAATTCTCGGAGATCTTTAATGAAGCTCTTATTATGAGACTGCAGTAACTTTTGTCATATCAGTTATTCCACATAATTAACACACTTTAATCTTGCGGAAGTCAGTCTAACAATTTAAATTAATTTGCTCAAATGCCTGCAAAAATAATTCTCACCTTAAAATGACGCTGTAAACACACCTCATTAGAAACAGTATTAACCGCTAAATCAATCTAAAACTAGCCTTTTTTAGGATAACATCAGCAAAACCATAAAGAAAATAAGAAGGCATTTGTCCTTGCTGGTATGACTGATGTGGTTTTATTCTTAAATAGTGTTTTGCTTCAGAAAAAAATTTATACGTTTTTTTATTTAAGTGCTGTGTTTTAATGATGTTTTTACTTTACAGTTTAACCATAATTGAAATATGTCGTTCTACTGTAAATCCTACGAAATTGTTTCTGGAGTACTTTAAGTAGCTTATTGTTATCTATCTGTAATAGCAACTGCTGAAATTTCAGTTAATTGAATATAATATATAAAACAACGTTGCAACGAATCAGCGTTAGGCGGAGTGCTTATCAATGTATTTTTGTTCTTAAAATTGATTTACACCATTTCTTAGGAGATTAGCCATTCTCGAAATTTTAGAAATTTTAACAGCAAGCATTTAGAACTTCGTGCAATTGTGATTGTAGTGAAATTGTGATTATAGTAAAAACCCGGTTATCGGTAAATTAGTAAAACCAAATGATTCCTTATTTACATTTTCATTTTACGTAATAATTTAATTTATGCTTCATTATTTTACTTACACTTAATTTTTTAATGTTCAAATTGTTAGTTGAAGTGCATTAATGATATAATAATTGATTGACGTAAATGGGAGATATATTAAAATGTGATAAATAGTAATTTAAATGAAATATGTGAGATATATAGTAAAAAGTAAATAAATACGAAATCTGAGCTTCCATTGCGTATACGAAATTACTTTTGTCTTTATAAATTACATAGCGGTTATCTTCTGCCTCTCAATTTGGCATCCCTTCAAAACTGCCTTGCAACGCTTCATTATAAACAATATCACATCAGAAATGTTACAGAATCTTGTACTTCAATAAACCGTGGTATATCCTGGGAAACCGCTTGGACATTTCCAAGAATATTTCGGTATTAGGAACTGACCAGTGTTTCATTCAGACATACATCCGGGGGGGGGGGAGACCTCCCCACCCGGAGACATTCTATGGTACCCAACTAAATGTTAATACATTCGGGCTATAATGAAAAAATAAAGTTTTGCTTCTTTTGATGCTACAAATTTGGAACGGAACATGTGCAATAGTAATTACCACATAATAATTACTATATGTATATGTAGTAATTACTTCTATATAAGTAAATATAGTAGTTAAAAATTACATATAAATAATTATCGATTTATATAGGGCAAATAGAATACTTGCATCCCCTAAAGTTTCATTAGCCCTCTGCTAAAAACTCCTAAAAGAAGCACTGTGCATTACTGTATAGGGTTTTAACCAAATCAGATTCAACATAACTGATATTTTTCCAACAACTAGTGGTTCAACCTCAGGCTATAACTTACAACCTCCCGATTATCTGAAAATTTCTATGGAACCTTAAACAACCTACATGCCTCGGTACGGGCTTTTCGGATAATCGAGATTCTATTGTATTTCAATTGAAGTAACCCTGATTTTAAGAGAGGTGAAATATTAAGAAGAGTATTTTTCTTACAGTAATAAAAATGTGTTATTATAGAGTTAGAGAGAGTCATGTTCTAAACACAGAATATTTTTTATTGTTCCTTTTATCCATTTTTTCTCGTATTTCATTGATTTTGATCCACGTGATTTATTTGCAAATTCTTTTGCATTCATTCGTTCCCAAATACTATTCTTCTACTTGAAATGTCATTCTATTTCTTTTGATTTTCAAATTCACTTTGACTTAAATTATTCCGAAACATAGAAGAGACAGAAAATATTTTCGGGTCTAAATCGCCTTTTTCAGGTGTTCACGTTGTTTTATGTTCTCTTTTATGTTTATATGTCTAGAAGAGTATATGTTTCAATTGTAAATATGTATGTAGAAAATGTATAAAAATTTTCTTTTCTTATGTTTACCTGGCAGAAACATAGCTTTATCTTGTAAGAAACATCTGATCTAGAAAAATATGCATATGAATATATAATGTAAAGGCTTATTACTGTAATTTATGCTTTTGATCTTTTTACTTTATATAATTGATAAAATACAATTGATATATTGATACAATTGATAGTATTAAGTACAATTGATAGGGTATATTGATAGAATTGATAGTATTGAGTACAATTGATAGGATATATTGATACAATTGAGTGCAATTGATACAATTGATATATTGAAACAATTGAATACTATTGTTAGAATACATCGATGCAATTGAATACTAGTGATAGGATATATTACAATACAATTAATAGTGTTAAGTACAATTGTGGATAACAATACAATTAATAGTATTGATGACAATTGATAAATTATAATTGACAGATTGATATGAAAATTAATAAAAAATCTGATGTGAGGAGCATATGACTTTCCCTACAGACCCAATTCAATGTCCTTAGTTTTCATTTCATGATACATTAGATTGATTTTGATAGCAGAAAATAACATGGACGCATTTCTGATATTCAATCCAATTTGCATTTTAATGCATCTTCGTTTCATTTGGAAACTACGTTTTGAAACATCTTCAGCTCCTCAGCATTCCAAAACAAACAAAACTATCTTAAGGTCAGGCCAGTGTAAGGTCATAATATTAGTTTGATGGGTTTTGTTGTCAAAAATTAAACAAAGAACATGTGTTTAATTAATATATTACAGGAATTTTGGCCATTTATTTCAAATTTTGACGATTTTTGTGGACCATTTGAAAAAAAAGGGTAGGCTCGCCTCAAAAATGTATAAATAATTTAAACATTTCGAGAATGGTCCATGCCAAAGTAAGGGGTTCGTCTTATTCTCTTTGTTGCCGAACATTACATATAAAACAAGCTTTTCATTGATACATTTGAGCATATGTATAGTTTTATTTTAGATTTTGCCATTTTGCAAAAAAAAACATAAACAAAAAAACACAGGTTTTTTATAATCCAATAGATTGAGTTTAATTTCTTAAAATGACACCGATACGTACTTTATGTTGTATTATACAGTGCGCGAAAAAAGTATAAGGACAACGTATAATTGAATGAAATCATACTTCATTTTCACTTTTTCAAAATGAATTTTGATATTTCTGACCTCTAATATGAAATTATACAATAACATTTATAACACATAAAACAACAAATATGAATCTTACAAAAGTTGACCTTCTAAAGATTATCCCTAAAGAAATATAGAAAAAGTATAAGGACACGTTCTAAATTACTTAATATTTCTCTTAATAATCAAGAAAACCACTGTATTTCAATTACTTGAATAAGCCGAGAGGTCATCGATGCTGAAAGTTATTTTAGTCTATGGAAATGCTTTTCCAAGCTTGTTTGATGGGTAACACAAGATCCTGTATATTGTGTGCCATTTTTATAAACTTCTCGGGCTAGAAGGCCCCATAAATGTTCTATTGGAATGAGATCGGGACTCCTCGCCGGCCAATCCAATAAATTTACTGATTTAGCTTTAAACCAGAGCCTTGCACTCTTAGAAACGTGTATGGAAGCGTTATCCTGTTGGAAGATATAGGCTCCTGAAGTAATTAGTGTAGGTAACAAATATTCGCCTATCATATCAACATATTTATCAGAGTTTATTTTGTAATTGATAAAGACGATAGATATGGCTCCGTTTGCTGCAAAAGAATCACAAATCATTACTGTGCCCCCCACAGTATTGACGTTTGGAAAAAACTTCTTTGGTTTTACGCAGATTATACCAAAAATAGCGAAAACCATCTGGTCCATCAAAATTGAACTTCTTTTCGTCTGAAAAGATTACATCAATCCATTTTAGACCGAGAGAAATGTATTTCTCTTTTTAAATTTCTCTCTTCGTTCCTTATGTTTCATTTTAAGAAGCGGACGTGACATTAACTTTCCCTACCAAATATTCGGATGTTTATTCAAGAAAAACAAACTACAGTTTTAGATCTTTTAATTTTTTTCTAAATTTCATGTCCACTCAATCCACATACTTTAAAAGCAAGAATTTCCTCTCTTTCAAGGTCAGACAAATGAGTTCCTTCTGGCATCGTTCAAAAATCGTGAAGAAATGAGGCAAGTGTGAATTTTGTTTAGAAACCCAGTCTTTATATTTGAAATGGTCATTTTCTGCTTTCAAATATGCAAATTTCACTATAATTTTAGATGAAAAAACAGTTGTCCTTATACTTTTTCCAAGGTCCCATGGGTTTAAAATTTATAAAGTAAATTTATACATGTTTATTTTTGAAAAATTTAACCAATTTACATGAAAAATAACTTAATTTTATCAATATTTTTACTTAAGAAATGGACATACATTTCCGTCTAAAAGATTTCTAGATTTGGCGAGTTTTCGCTTTTCCTTATACTTTTTTCGCGCACTGTATTATATCAATTTTATAGTTTTTATACGTCTTCTTTTCCGTTAGATTTCTAAACGAGAGATTGATTAAATGTCAAAACGCTGCGCGTTTCCTATTGGCCAGTTAAATAGTAGCATTCAGAGCATTCATTCAGGGGTTGCATTTTCTTCTTGCAATATTTAGTTTGGCGCGTATTTCCTTCCTGTGTCTGCCATTTATTGACGTTTTTCTTTATTTACGTTACTTGTGTATTTTCATGATTAGCTCTTTTGTTTTCAGAAAGTTAATTATTTCTTCACATTGTATTATTTTATAAAAAAATATGCATTGTATTTCATTCAGTTTATTGTATTTTATTATTAATTCCTCGAATTAATAAGAAAATTTACATCGTTCACTTGCAATGGATGACAATAAAGAATTGCAATTCCAGTAATGTGACAAAGTTTTTGTGAAATGCGTGTCCACAACAGTGTGACTTAAAAAGTAACTTTTGCAAAATCTGTAATCATGAATATGTATGTACATGTATTGATGCAACATTAAAAATAAACATGTAGAAACATATACATGCTGTGCAGTAGCGTAGCGTGAGATTTTTGACTGGGAAGGCTGAAAATTTGGTGTTACAAGTGAAATTTATAATGGAAATTGCATTTTCGTAAGTTTTATGTATTGGTGAATAAAATAAAATAATTTTACATAAAAATGCAAAGAGTGGATGAAATGTACGTGAGACAAAATCGTGAGGTCACAAGACTTTGAGCCAATAGAAAACGCGCAGCGTTTTGGCATTTAATCTCTCGTGATTTCTAACGCATGCGGACAGCCTTAGAAATCAGTTTCAACCCAACCACGACATCCTTGATCTAGACACTGTTAACACAGTGGACCCCCTGGTTGAACAGTTCATGAATACAAATACACAGAATACTCTCAAGAGTATCACCCCTTCTGATCTTCTACCTTATATTCGGAAAATCAAAAAGAACAAATCTCCTGGAAACGATCTCATCACTCCTACAATGGTCAAATCTCTTCCAATTAATTTCATTTGCTGCCTCACATATATTTTCAATGTGATGCTTTCTACCTGTTACTTCCCCAGGGACTGGAAGGTCGCTATTGTCGCCGCGGTCGCTAAACCTGGACTTGATCACTCGGACCCAGTGAATTTTCGCCCTATATCCCTTCTCTCTTGCATCTCCAAACTCTTCGAGTATATTCTGGTCAAACGACTTGATGAGCACTGCAACTCTAAAAATATTCTTATTCCAGAGCAGTTTGGCTTCAGAGCCAAACATTCTACACAGCATCAGCTTCTCAGAGTTGTAGAGCTCATTCAGGACGCTAGAGCCAGAAAATATCACTCCTCCATCGTTTTCCTGGACGTCAGTAAGGCGTTCGATAAGGTATGGTTCTCGGGCTTACTCTATAAGCTTATTAAATTGAAATTTCCACCTCAGCTCATTAAAATGCTAAATTCTTACCTCCACAACCGTAGTTTTGTTGTGCGGGTATCCAATATTCTCTCTTCTCCTAGGCAGATTTGTTCTGGTGTACCTCAGGGTTCCCTTCTAGGGCCCCGACTGTTCAACCTTTACATTAATGACATTCCAAAGGTATCCAATGTTTCTATTGGCCTCTATGCCGATGACACTGCACTGATCGCCCGACATCCAAGAACACAAATCGTGCTCGAAAGGCTCCAAAATCAGCTAAATCTACTAAATTCTTGGTTTCTGAAGTGGAGAATTAAAATTAATACTTCCAAGTCGGCGGTACTTTCGATCCCAGCATTGCCCTCCCCCCCCCCCCATTTGATTCTGAATAATGAACCGATTCCCTGGACGAACTGCTATAAGTACCTAGGAGTACTTATAGACTCTAAATTAACTTGGACCACTCACATTCTTGACATTGTCAAGAAAGTTAAGGGGACAAGAGCCCAGCTTTACCCCTTTTTGGCTAGAAATAGCCGTCTGTCACTGAAAAATAAATTATTACTCTACAAAGCCTACATCAGGCCCATCATGACTTACGGTTCTGCTATCTGGGGAACCGCATCTGACTTCAACATAAAGAGACTTCAAACTCAGCAAAACGTTACCCTTAGAATGATAGTTAATGCTCCTCTTTATGTTAGGAATGACGTCATCCATAGAGATCTCAAAATTAAAACCTTTTTGGCCCATGTGAAGAAATTAGCGCTACATTTTCATCTTGATCTCCCGAAGGTTGGAAACGCTATTCTGTTAAATCTGTCAAATTACGATCCTCGGCTTCCTAAATGCAGGAAGCGACCTCGGGCCCTGCTCGGGAGCCGTGAAGACGTCCCGTTTAATCCTAAACGTCGACGCATTGAATAGCTTCAATCTTAACCCAGTTTTCCAACCTTCAAACGTCTTTCCTCTGAACATTTAACACCCTCGCATTTGGGATAATTTATCTGCATTCGACCATCTTCTCCCCCCCCCCCGCCCTTCTGGGCAGCTGGCATATCTGCGTTTCCTTGCAAGGTTCGCGCATTTTTGTGCACACCCAAACGTTCAAAATTCCTCTCTTCTCCTATTTCTGGATTTTCCTTTAAATTTTAAATTTAAACTTAAAAATTTTTAGTAAAAATAAATTAAATCCTATTTTTTCTAAATTTCTTTCTAAAGACTCGGATGATCATAAATTCTCCGAGCAACCTATTGACTTTTGAAAACTCCCTTTATTAAAATCCCTTTCCTTCGTTTTTCTTCTCTTTTTAGATAGGGGATTAAAGTCTGGTTGTTAACCCGGATTAGGCACCCCTTTTAAACACCTACCTTGCAAGATTTCTAACGCATTTTAAAACGTCGCCATCTCCTCAAAATTTCAAAAATATAAATATTTGGAAAACTGTCCTTCATAGAGTTATGAAGTTGATCTTACTCGCTTGGTCATTAAAACTAAGTATAGCACAAACATTTAATGAATATTTATACGCATACTTAGTATTTTATTTCAGACTTTGGCGGTTTCGACACCATTTCGCAAAATATGACTAGTTTTATTTTTTTTCGAAACGTAGCTAATCAGTACCAGAGTAATCTAAAAGAGATTTACCTACCTAATGCTGAAATTTCATCGAATAGTGTGGTGAAAAAACTTTAAGGATGAGTTTAATTTGTATTAAATCCTGTGGAATTAATTGTTAATCTTAATTAAAGTGGTCGTGAATCGTAACATTCGTACATTGCTATCGTGGCTGCAAAACCCACCATTACTCCTTTACAAGAGTTCCTTAATACACTGGCTTCCAAAAGTTAAGCACGAATGGTGAAATCAACAAAAATGGAAAAGTAAAACTTTGATTAACTCAAAAATGTACATGAAGGTAGCAAATGTGTTTATGCATTGAAGAAAACAAGAATCATGTATGATTCAAGATGAAAATAATATTTACTTTTCGTCAGTTATATGATGATGTCACATTTGGATCATTAATAAAATGATGTTTAAAGGCAAACAAACCAAACAAAACTCATGGTATGTGACCACCCCAGACCTTCACACAAACTTTACAACGATTTTTTACGCTTTTAATAAGGTGATCAACCATCGCAGATGCGAGCAATGGCCATTCCTGCAATAGGATAGTTTCCAACTCTCTGAGATTGGCTGGAGGAAGTAAACGTGCAGAGACAGCACGCCCGAGGGCATCCCAAAAGGCTTTCAATGGCATTAAGATCGGGTAAATACGCCGACCACTCCATACGAGAAATACCCTCACTTTCCAGGTATTAATTAACGGTGTTATCTCGATGGGGACGGGCATTATCGTCCATAAGGAAGAAATCAGGACCAGCTGTTACAGCGTAGATTCTTACAATGGGGGTCTAGAACTTCATCCCGATAACGTGCAGTCGTCACAGAGCCGCCTTTAAAGATTTGCAGTTCTGTGCGATATCCCATTGAAATTCTAGCCCACACCATAACGATGCCACCTCTGAATGCGTGATGATCGAGGATGTTCCTGGCCTGATTGCGCGTGCCTCGTTCCCCCCAGACCCTTACACGCTTATTATCTGATTCCAGGGAAAATCTATACTCGTCCGTGAACAGGACGCTGTCCCTATCTGAGAGAGTTCAATTGACATGTTGACGACATCAGTTTAATCTTGCTCGTCTGGCTTAGACGGTTAGTGGAACACAAAAACCTGGCACTCGGGTGTATAGTCCTTTCAAGTGGAGCCTTCGACAGTACTGGCAGATATTATCTTAACAAGTGCCGCTGCAACCATGGATGTAATAGTTGTGGAGGTCGCTCGTCGATTCCGTGTGGCTACTATAGCAACATACCGATCATCAGAGGGGATGGTAACCCTTGGACGACCGGGAAAAAGTCTCTAAACGACTGTTTGACTGGTTTGAAATTATTTCCATTATCAAGAAATAACCAAAAGGTCAACTCCAAAGAAAATAGCGACATCTTTTATTGACTGTCCTGCTTCAATGTATTCCACAGCACGCCAGCGCTCACTATCTGTCATTCGTCTTCTTTCAGCCATAGAAGCAATAATATCATCAAAAATAATCCTACAAAGTTATAAACACTAAGTGTCAGTATTTAAATACACCTCCTCAAACCCTGAAGAATGCTGTCGTTTTGAACGACTGCCTAACTAGCATATATCAAGCCAGTCAATCGTGATAAGCTGTAACATACGATATTAGCATACAGCCATCTGCATCCGCAGAGCTTTTCAGCCATTCAAATTCAAATACTCTTTCGAAAAATGAAAATTTGGATTGTGTGCCGAACTTTTGGAAGTCAGTGTATAATCATTAAATCAAACCACTACACCTTAAAATCCACATTTTGAAACTTTTAAACTAAATTATCATTTATTCATGTCTCTATTATTTTTATAATTAAAATTACATCAACTTTAACAAACGTTTAAACAGCAGAAAATCACCGTGTGAGACCAGGTCTATTGAATCTTATTCCAAAAATTAAAAATTGACCTAATATACCTGCAGACTGTCACCTCTGTATTTCGAGTCTGTAACTCAGAACGACAGGAATTTTCACCGATTCCTTTGCTGACATTTGGAGTCCGTCATTTTGTATGATATTTTCACTACTCAGAATGAATAACACTGCTTGAAAACACGGCTCTCTTTCTTAACACTGCTAGAAATATCACTATTCTCTGTTATGAACCTTTGGATAATCATTTCTTATAATCACGAATCTCTCTCATCGCTTTTTGAATAAATAAATCGAATTAATTACATTCGTTGTCTTTCCTCCTTGTAGTCATATCATTTGGCCTGGGGTTTAGATAAACCCTCCTTGCTCTCATTGGATGCTCCCTAATGCGATGCCTCATAATCGCATTATTGGCTCTTTCAGTTTCCAATGAAGCTTGGTTTAAATCTTGGCCCAAGGATATTTGCCCCACCACACCTGCAATTTGTGTGACGTGTATTTATTGAGGTCATGACTTTCCTCACCAAGACTGTCACAAAACGGTGCCGAAAAGTGTGTGTTTTGTTTCGCCGCAAACATCAAAAACTGCATATGATGCCTGCTGGTCTCACAAGTTCTTAACTGCAGAGGAAAAAGTTCTTCTAAAATTCTAAAAAATCGTAATATATAGAGAGTGAACCATTCGAGAGTAATGAGGCTGTTCTTATTCTTTTTGTTGTTAAATACTAAAAGTAAAACATGCATTTTATCAATAGCCTTGCGTTTCTTCAATAGTCTTCCATTTGAGAAAATAAGTGGTAGGATCTATTTTTTCTAATCGCACCAAAATCTATCTCTACAGTTGCAGGCAGAATGACTCACAATTGACTTATCTACCAAATTTTGTAAAATTTCATCGAACCGCTTTTGAGTTAGAATTGCACAGACAGACACATATACAGACACAGTAGGAATTGGTTTGTCGTGTTCCAGAGTGTGCGAAATGTGTAGATCTATCAAGCAGTAAAGTGTAGATCTGTCAAGCAATAAAATGTTGATCTGTCAAGCAGTAAAGTGTAGATCTGTCAAGCAGTAGAGTGTTGATCTATCAAGCAGTAAAGTGTAGTTCTGTCAAACAGTAAAGTGTAGATCTGCCAAGCAGTAAAGTGTAGATCTATCAAGCAGTCAAATGTAGATCTGTAAAGCAGTAAAGTGTAGATCTATCAAGCAGTAAAGTGTAGATATGTCAAGCAGTGAAGTGTAGATCTGTCAAGCACTAAAGACGAATAATTCCAATATTTTCCTAATACATCATCATGTTTTGTGAGAAAAATAAAAGTGAAGCAAACTTTCAGTGTCGTTGATACCTATGCTAGCTTCTGCTTTTTCCAATACATAGTAAGTGTAATAAGAAAGTATTGTGAGGGATCAAAATTTCAAATCTCAGGTTTCAATAGATTTAAACGTTTTGAGCATCCATGAATCTAGGATTTTTTCAGAGATGTCGAACTAAATTTAGATCAAATGTTGCGATTTATAGCTATTAATTGATTTTCGAGAGTTCGAAATAAGTTGAAAATAAAATTAGTTGTTAACATATTTTATTTTCAAAATTATGTAAATAATTATGTTAAATATATTACTCAAAATACCCATTTTCTATGAAAGTCTTACGTCGTTCTTCAGTTATTGCGCATTTTTTTCTGTCTAAAGCTGTAACAATCCTTAAAACAAAAACAAATATACTTACTTATGCTAAATAGGTGTGCTTTGTAAGTAGTTTTAAGCATAAATCTATGAACACCTTTGCTTCTGAGATTAGATAATGATTGATGTATATAAGTATCAAATTGTGGAGGAGGTTGGGGTTCCCAAGTATTTTCACTTTCGTCTTTTTTTCCACTTTCGGTTCAAATTTTACCATGTTACCTATAATTTTCCAGATTAGATATAGATGATAACTAAAATGAATTTATCATTAAATTCGAGTAGAGGTAAAAGTTACTAAAAATTTAGATTCCGGTTCAAAATTCTTTGAAATATCTACTCAAGATTGGCTCTGATTACGGGCGACGGATGCTAACCCACTTCATTAACTTACGTCTGGATACTTCAGAAGGTGCTCTTGTGAACTTTATCCTGGTGATTGCATTATAAACATTTCGACTAGTGCCTCATGTTAGATTGTTGGTCATTCAACTGACGTGGCACGCTTCTGTTAGCGCAGGCAACAGTACGCTCCTGTTAGCGCAGGCAACAGCACGCTCCTGCTAGCGCAGGCAACAGCACGCTCCTCTTAGAGCTCGTAGCAGCAAGTTCATCTTGGAACTTGCAGCAGCAAGTTCCTCTTAGAGCTCGCAACATCACGCTCCTTTTAGAGCTCGCAACAGCACGCTCCTCTTAGAGCTCACAACATCACGCTCCTCTTAAAGCTCACAAATCACGTTTCTCTTAGAGCTCTCAACAGCTTTCTCCACTTAGAGCTCGCAACAGCACGCTCCTTTTAGAATTCGCAACATCATGCTCTTCTTAGAGTTCGCCAACTAGGGAGCTCTAAACAACTATGCACACGCACTTGCTTCGTTTCAAATCCAAACTATGCCATTATCTATCACCCGAATCGAAACCTAATTCTATTCTATTGCAGGATCGCAGAAATGTTAGCTGGCTCAGGATTGGCCTATATAACCGAACGAATAAGAAATTGTTAATTTAAAGTAAAACATAATTTAGAACATAAACTAAGTCAAATCATAACTTAAGGTTATATAAACCTCACAAGCTCACCAATTACATCAAGATTTATTTTTTGTGACTAATATATCTAAAATATCGGGACAATTTCATCGACTCTCTCTTCACCGTCTACGAAAACCTTATCAGCTCCCTAAAAATTGTTAAAGCTCTACTAATAGTCCATTTATAAATGTAGGCAATATTGCTTCATTTTCTTTGTTCTGGTTTTCGTCTTTATTTTTATATTCCTTTCAGTTTTAATTTCACATGCTCCTTTAATTTTAAAAAAATGTAGAATTTTTTTCGTTAAAACCGAGCAAATCAGGGTTGAATTATCATTTTTCCAATTAAAAATTTGTCATTCCTAGTTAAAAAAAAATTTTGGCAAATTCGAACTCGTTGTAAGCGGGTATTTTATTTATTCACTTTATTATTCAGACGTAGAATAGAAGATTAAAATACAAAAATGTTCTTTGTCGAAATATTCGACTGTTTCAAAACACTTTTGTTTCTGTATCTGTCTTTGTCAAATAAACACTTGCACAAAAATCCGCCTTTGCAGTCAGAATATGTAATTTTTTAAATCTTTGGAAGGTGTGCTTTTCCCAGCTGTGATATTCTTTAAAAAGATAACATTGTAAAAATGTTTTTATTTTACATTCGCTCGAAACTATTCAGAAGCACATTTGTTTGAAGTTATGATGTGTTACAGGATTATATAAAAATAGTTTTTGGGAAAATTTTGAAGTATATTTGCGCTTGAATGAAATCATATTTATAATTGCTCACATATAATTCTCGTATATAACTGAGTTTCATATTTTTGTATATGACAAAAAACAAATGTGTGAGATATTGTAAGATTTTCCACTTATTAATATCTGAACGACTTAAAAAGAACAAACAAAAAATTGCGTGGAATTGCAAGGATTTATTTTAATATTTATTGATTCATATCGGTAGAGAAAGAATTAAAAATTTAATGAGGGCAGCACATGACTTACCCTGCAGACTCATATCTACGTTCTCTTTATTTTAATTAAATTTAATTCACTTTAAATTCAATTTTCCTTCTCATTTGGTAACTGGACTTATTTTCAAAGGTGGCAGAGAGGAAACACGAAAACACTAAATTATCTCGAGAACGGTTAGACCCAGTGTAATGGGATTTGTCTTATTCTTTTCTGCGTTAAAAATTACATTACGTATAAAACAATCATTTAATGGATATAATTGAGCATACTTAATTTTAATTTAGATTTTGACGATTTTCTGAGTCATTTTGGAAAAAAGAGGCAGGCTATTTTTTTCCAAATCATACCAAAATCTAATCAGTACCAGGGTGACCCAAAAGCTACTTATCTACCGCATTTTGTGAAATTCAGTCCATTAGTTTTTCAGCTAGAGTGGATACATGCTTTTGCGGGCCATTTCGAAAAAAAAAAGGCGAGTTCATTTATCCCGAATAGTACCCAAAACTAATCAGCACCAGATTTGCCCACAAGTGACTTACCTAACAAATTTTATGAAATTCGGTCAATTGGTTGTTTAATTAGAGTGGATACAAAATCTGCACAGACAGAATACACTGACGTCACGCTAAAAATAGTTGTTTCGTATTCTATAGGTCTCGAAACGCGTAGATCCGTCAAAAACTCGAGTTGCGATTTTCGGCATGATTCCAATACTTTCCCTATACATTACCATGTATTGCAGGGAAGGTAAAAAATCTGATGTGGGCAGCACATGACTTTCCCTGCAGACTTATATTCACGTTCTCTTTATTAACACTTTACAACAAAGTTGAAATGTGTTTATGACTTTGTTCATTCTGTCTGTCTGTCTGTCTGTCTGTCTGTCCGTTAGCACGATAACTGCCGTAAAAATGACCTAATCAAAATGAAATTTTAGTATGTTGTTCAGACGGTCTGTAGAACCTATGGGAATATAAATGAATAATATTACCGAATTAGTTTTGGATTGAACCCGGGTCGAAAAAATGAAATATATTGAGCCCTATGGGACCTAATTTTTCAACAATTTTTTAAGCGGATTTAAAATTCACAAATTGCTTCGAAAATTTTAGGTAATATTCAAATTGTTCTATAAAATATATAAAAAAAATTCAGCGAAATATATTCAGTAGTTTTTTAAATAAAAATTAAAATAATAATTACACCTCTTATATGAAACGATCACGTGACCATGATATGAAACGATCACATGACCCACTTCAAAATGATATATGGCTACCACCTTGTTTCAAAATCGTGATTTTTTTTAAGCTCTTTTTAATTCATATTGAGTGTTGTATCCGTCCTAAAACTACTTTATTTTTGCTTAAATTCTGTGCATCTACATACTGAAACAACGCAATGATAATATATTTGAGTTTAAATGTTCATCTAAATTTGATTATTTCTACAACTAAGCCTATTTTTCAATTATGTAAAATGTAAACAGCAAAATATATAGAATGAGTTGTATTAGAATTCCTGTATTTTTTTAACACAAAATAATTTAGTCCATGGAGTCTGCATGGCTGATATGAATGAAATATTAATTGATTTCATAAAGAGAAGGACGATTTTTTTTCAAGCACATGATGTTTCAAGCACAGAGTTTAATTTTTTGTAGCTCTATGGTCTTAAACAAAATGTTTAAATAAAATAAATTATTATAGTTTTGTGATGAATGAAATGAATGGAAGAAAGTTATGAATGAAATCCTGTTTTTATAGAGAGATCCAGGCGTGCTATTTTTTCTATGACGTCATTTGAATTAATTTCAGTTGATTTCGATGAAGTTTTCAAATATAATAAATTATCGTAGTATTATGATAATTCTAAAACTATTACCGAGGAATGTATAACATTTTAGAGATGTTTAAACCAGGCAATTTATATTTCAATGCCGTCATTTGAATGAAGTTCATTTTTTTCGATGAAGGTTTAAGTTTTCAAATATAATAAATTAATGCAGTATTGTGATAAGTGATAAAATATTACCGAGGAATGTATTGCGCATTTTAGACTTGTTTAAATAAAATTGCATTAAAATTGGAAAGTGTTTCATAATCAATGCTTTAAGCATGATTGATCTTTCTTGTTTTAATTACATTTAATTCACTTTTAATTCAATTTTCGTTCTCATTTGATAACTGGACTTATTTTCAAAGGCGGCGTAGAGAAAATATGAAAAAACTAAAATATCTAGAGAACGGCTAGTCCTAGTGTAATGGGGTTGGTCTTATTCTTTTCTTCGTTAAAAATTAGGTATTAAACAAGCATTTAATAGATATATTGCAGCATACGTAGTTTTTTATTTCAGATTTTGGCGATATTTGCAAAATGGCAGGTTAATTTTTTTCCAAATCATACCAAATTCTAATCAGCACTAGGGTGTCCCACAAGTGATTTACCTACCAAATTTTGTGAAATTCGGTCTGTTAGTTTTTCCGCTAGAGTGGATACAAGCTTTTGGGGCCATTTCGCAAAAACAGGCGGATTCTTTTATTCCGAATCGTACCCAAAACTAATCAGCACCAGATTCGCCCACAAGTGACTTACCTACCAAATTTTATGAAATTCGGTCAATTACTTTTTTAGTTAGATAGGATGCAAAATCTGCACAGACAGACACACAGACACACACACAGACGTCACGCTAAAAATAGTTTTCTCGTATTCTAGAGGTCTCGAAACGTGTAGATCCGTCGAAAACTCGAGTTGCTATTTTCGACATGATTCCAATACTTTCCCTATATATTACCATGTATTGCAGGGAAAGTAAAAACATTAAAAATATATAAACTATTTGCAACTTAAATTCCCAGAGCAAAATGCTGCCAAGTCAACAAAATGTTAAGTCAAACTTACTTTTAAACTTAGATCCACTATCTAAATGCAATGCCACAACCAATTAAAACTGTTATTGTTACGTGTTTACAAAGTGTTACAATTTGATCAAGTTGGGAAAATAAATTAGTTATTTACAATATAGCTGCAACTTCTTTATTTGAATTCAACTGCAATAATTCCAAATGAATACTGGGTAGCATTCAATTGCAATTATTATAATCGAATGCTTCTTAGTAACAATATAGGTTATATGTCAAACTTGATACAGAATGCATATAATACATAAAATAACTGCAGTCATATTATATTACATTTTTGATGAAATGTATTTTAAATCTTTAATTTAAATTTCTAGTTGTATTAAATATTATTCTCATTGTATTGTATTTAAATTTCTAATTGTAATCTAATTTAAATTAAATGTATAATTTAAATTTCTAATTCTATTGTAAAAACGTGTATTGATTACTTTATGTAATTTTATCATATATGAATCATGCATTATTTATCATTTTCGCATTTAAACTAAAGCATGAAATATAATACAATGTTATTTTCCATTAAATATAATGTCATTTCAGGAAAATATCGTATTACCGGTTATTTTGTTGGAGAAAAATAAGTTATTGGCGTCGCTAAGGGCAGTGCGAGAAAAATGACAAAAAATAATACTCGTATACAGGACTGCTATTGACACTTAATATAAGTCATATTGCTGAACTATTAAATCATGTTTTCAGTTAAGTTCTGAAAAATGTAGTAAGAATAAGTATGGTATAATCTAGTATTTCCCAAACTATTGCAAACGTATGTTTGTGTGTACGCTATTGGTTTAAAATGGGTACACAGTAATTTTTACTTTCCTTATATACATAATGTATAAGGAAAGTATTGTGACGGGGTCGAAATTTCGAATTCGAGTTGTCGACAGAAGCGCACGTTTCAAGCATCCCTGATCACGAATCGAACATTTTTGAAGTGATGTCTATATGCGTGTGTGTGTGACAGTGAGACTGTGGAGACGATAACTGACGAACGAATGGACCGATTCAAACGAAATTTGGCACAAAAATTACAATCCTTAAATACTGGAAGCCTATTGTTTTTATACTCAATCGAATATTCAGTACCCCCCCCCCTAAATTTTCGAGTGAAATTTTGAAAAATTGTCAAAAAATCAAATCCTCTAATAAAGTCAAGCAAATAGACATTTCTTATGTAATTTGTCATTAGAAAACGATTGACATAAATTTTAGAACGCTAACATGGACCGTTCTCAAGATACTGCAGATTTTTCAAAAAAATTATCAAAAAGTCATATAAAATAAAATAAAATATTTCCTGTTGAGAAACATGTTCACTTTTCAAATGCAATACCATGCGATAAATTGGGTGACATCATTCTCGTGGATCTAGCTTGTTCCATTCATGAAAAAAGATTGTAGAAGACCCAGACCGTCCGACTCGTCCAGAGGACTAAGAGCAACTATTTGGACGGCCGGATGAAAAAAGATTGTGGAAGACCCAGACCGTCCGACTCGTCCAGAGGACTTAGAGTAACTAGTTGGACGGCCGGGAAGGGGATGAAAAAAGATTGTGTAATACTTTTGTGTTTGAACGCCAGTAGTCATTTATCTGTTGTAAAAATAACTTATTTCTCCATCCATAACGCTTGGCGAGACTTTGGCGACGAATGTGGTGGAATGTCGCCAACTTGGCGACTTTTTAAAATGTTGTTAAATTAATGAAAAACTCGCCAAATGGATAAAAATGACGCTAAATCAATGAAAATAACGACTAATTGACGAAAATTCAATATCTTGGAAAGAATATAAATATCTACTATAAAAATATTTATTTTTTACTGTAAAAATAGTAAATTCATTGCATTATATAAGGAAAGTCATGTGCTGCCCACACCAGATTTTTTTTAACTTCATTTTCATGAATTATTAAAAAAATAAAATAGTCATTATGCAAAGAAAGTACTTGATCAAATGTCTTAACTTTCCCAGAGAACATGATTTTTTACACAATCCGCTATATTATTGTATAAATGATTTTATTCAAGTTAATCCAATAAGCGTTTACTTATAATATAATGTATATACAGTTTGAGGTTGAATGAAGTTGAAGGTTTAGTTATCTGGATAAAAATTTAATTGTTCGTTAGAAGTATTCTAAAATGTTGATTGAAATACTGACACATATACAACTTCCACTTAGCTATCAGATTTACTGTCAATATCACATTAGTACAAACAAGAAAGATATATCATGCATAAAGGATGGATTATGAAATACTTTTCAACTGAATGCAATGTTATTTAAACATCTATAAAATGCGATACATTAAGCGGTGATATTTATTTAATTCTCACAGAATTACAATAATTTATTTTACTTGAAAACTTGAAACTTTATCGGGAAAATGAACATTATTCAAATGACGTCATCGAAATATAAATCGTCTGGCTCTCTATGTAAAAGCAGTGAATATTTCATTCATACACTTATATTCTAGAGTTCAGAGTAAAATAATTTTTCGTGAAAAAAATGCAGCAATTCTTAAACAACTCACCGTGCAATCGCTTAATTTGTTTACATCATGTATACGTTAAAATTAGGCTTCGTTGTAGAAATAATCAAGATTTAGTGAGAATTTAAAATCAAAATTATTGTAATTACGTTAGCTCAGAATTTAGATTCACATTTAATACGCCGAAATAAAGCGGTTTTATGACGAATGAAATACTAAATATAAATTTAAACGGTCTCTAAGAATCACGATTTTTACTCTGGGAAAAAAGATGGATGCCATATGTTGTTGGAAAGTGTGTCACGTGATCTTTTTATATTACATGGGTCATTCTTATTTTAATTTTTATTTAAAAAAACTACCAAACATATTTTACTGAATAATTTTTTATATATTTTACCGGATAATTGGAAAATTTCCTAAAATTTTTTAAGCAATATCTGAATTATTACTTCGCTTAAAATATGTTTCAAAAATTAGGTCCCATAGGGTTCAATGTATTTCATTTTCTCATCTCGGGTTCAATCCAAAACTATTTAGTTGATATTATTCATTTACATTCCCATATGTCCCACAGACTATCCCAACAACATACTAAAGTTTCATTTTGATAAAGTCACTTTTATGGCAGTTATCGTACGAACGGACAGACAGATAAAATGAACAGTCATAAACACTTTCCAACTCTGTTGAAAAAGTTAATAAAATGCGTTGTGTCCTGTAGTGTCTGTCCATTCACAATGCAGTTGTTGAATGACATCAATAAAAAATGAATATACTTTTAATCATTTTCATAATAATTACTTCTGAACTCAAAGTTTAACCAACTTTTATAGCTTAAACTGATCTATAAAGCGTCCTTAGTAGGCACAGTAAATAGATTGTAAGTATCAACGTTTTTCGTAAAATAAAGCTACTTTCAGGATGTTACTCTGGCCAAAACAGACGTCGTTTCTTTTCACTAACTTTTAGACTACATTTTACCTCAAGAAGCGTAGTTAAATACGTTGAAGTCCGATTGAACGATGAAGTCCGTTGAAGTCCGATCTGTTGAAACAAGACGACTCGCTTTCAAAGGCTCGGGATGCCCAGTGTTCTCAGAATTAATGTGTTGACAGAGTACACTGTACTGTACTGACAGATTGCGCTGTTTTAACAGAATACACTGTTATGTCATAATACATTACAATCCCAGAATGTACAATGCTCGAGTGGAGTTTCCTTTTAAATTGCATGGAACTGGGCAACGTTAAATGGCGTTCAATTTGCGTCACTTCTTGGCATGTAATACGTAGTCCATTTATAATAGAATTCTGTGTTTATGTCATCAAATAGATACACGTGGCCCAGGAAATTTGGGGGTGAGATAACCCAGTAGTTAAGGCATGGATATTGCACTGGGAGGATCCGAGTTCACCTACACTATTCCCATATTAACGCGGAGTACTGGTACTTTCATTTTGTGGATCCAAAAGTTACTGGTAGAAGAAAGAAGGTACGGCCCCTGTGTAGATCAGACAGTCTGGGTGACAAGAAAGAAAGAAAGACTCAGGAAAATTTGCGTTTCTATGCAGAAAAATAAGATTGAAAGGATAAAACCAAGGAACCAAAATGAGTTAGCTCCTCATCTAAAATGAACAAACAGACGCCCTTCTCACAACACTCAAACCAGTTGCAAGAATATATGTTTGAGATTGTTTATTTTGGATTACGTGTTAACTCTTCTGTATTGTTCTACTAAATAAGAATAACTAACTCATTGTTTGTTACTTTCAACTTTATCTTTCTGCATGCTAATTATATATTGAGTCACATGCGTAACTCTGCAGACAGAAACCTACCTTGCTTTAGCGGAGGTTGCGTCTTTGTCTTTATTTATTTATTTATTTATTTTAAATAGACTACATCCTACAGGACATAGTCCCAGTAACAGCGTCCAAGATAAAAAAATACATTACAAATACAATGCAGATTAAAATATACTAAAATACATTAAAATGAAAACTATTGACAACAAATGATTTTTGAAAGCACCTGTAAAAAAATAAATACATTAAAATAAAATATAAAATACTTACAACAAATACTTTTTAAAATCAATTTCTGATGAATAAAAAACATCGATATTATCTGGGAAACTGTTGCATAATTTACAAAAAATACTTATCTCACACTTACAACCAAAAATGGAACTAAAATTCCTTACAGCAAATAGATCCATGCTCCTGGTTGAATATTGGGGAGCATGAAACAAGATCCCACCCAAGACAGGGCCAATTCCGCCATTGAACAGATTCCTGAAGAATGAAAATAGAATGTAATCCCTTCTGTTCTGTAAGCTTTTAATATTAAATGTATCAAGTAGAAAAGTAGTGGATAAGGCATAATAAAAAATACGAGATTTCTTATAATATGGATATCTTAATAATTTATTTTGAATAATCTCGATATTGTTTGAATCAACAGCATGAAAAGGCTTCCACACCACAGACGCATACTCAAGCCCAGACCTGACTAAGACTTTAAAAAAAATCTGATGTGGGCAACACATGACTTTCCTTATATAATGCAATGACTTTACTACTCTTACAATAAAAAAAATCTGATGTGGGCAGCACATGACTGTCCCTGCAGACTTATATCCACGTTCTCTTTATTTTAAATAAATTTATTCCACTTTTAATTCAATTTTCGTTCTTATTCAGTAATCGGACTTATTTTCAAAGGTGGCGTAGAAAAAATACGACAAACTAAAATATCTCGAGAACGGGTAGCGCTAATGTAATGGGGTTGGTCTTATTCTTTTCTTCGCTAAAACTTACGTATTAAACAAGCATTTAATGGATATATTTGAACGTACGTAGTTCTTTAGTTTAGATTTGGACGATTTTTGCGGGCCAGTTTGCACGAGGGTGACCCACAAATGACTCATCTGCCGAATTTTGTGAAATTCGGTCCATTAGTTTTTTAGTTAGAGTGGATACAATCTCTTTTGCGGGCCATTTCGCAAAAATTGGAGGGTTCTTGTATCCCGAATCGTACCCAACACTAATCAGCACCAGACTCGTCCACAAGTGACTTACCTACCAAATTTTGTGAAATTCGGTCCATTAGTTTTTTAGTTACAGTGTATACAATATCTGCACAGACAGACAGACATACAGACAGACACACAGACACACACATAGATGTCACGCTAAAAATGTTTTTTTCGTATTCTAGAGGTCTTGAAACGTGTAGATCCGTCGAAAACTCGAGTTGCGATTTTCGACATGATTCCAATACTTTCCCTATATATTACCATGTATTGCCGGGAAAGTAATAAGTTTTTCTTATAGTAGATATTTATATTATTTCCAAGATATTGAATTTTCATTAATTAGTCGTTATTTTCATTGATTTGGTGTCATTTTTATCCATTTGGCGAGATTTTCGTTAATTTGGCAACATTAAAATGTCGCTAAGTTGACGACATTCCGCCAAATTCGGCTCCAAAATCTCGACAAGCGTTATGGAAGGAGAAAAATTTATTCTTATTGCAAATAAATGACTATTGGCGTTCAAATACAAACGTATTACTCAAACTACATTTTCTCGTGAATGGAACGAGTAAGATCCATGAGAATGATGTCACCAAATTGATCGCATGATATTACATATGAAAAGTAAACATGTTTCTCCACAGTTAATATTTTATTTTAATTTATTGGATTTTTTGATAAATTTATTTGAAAAATGTGCAATATCTTGAGAACGGTTCATGCTAGCCTTCTAAAGTTTATGTCAATCGTTTTCTAAGAAAAAATTATATAAGAAATGTCTATTTGCATAACTTTATTAAAGGGTTTTTTTTTTGATGATTTTTTCAAAATTTCACTCGAAAATTTAGGGGGTTCTGAACATTCGATTGTGTTTTAAAACAATAGGCTTTCAGTATTCATGGATTTTGATTTTGGTGCAAAATTTCATTCGAATCGGTCCATTCTTTCGTGAGATATCGTCTCCGCAGATTCACTGACACACACACACACACGCACACGCACACACATACTTTCACACACACACACACACACACAGACATCACCTTAAAAATGTTTGATTCGTGATCAGGAATGCTTGAAACGTGCTCTCCCATCGAAAACTCGAATTCGAATTTTCGACCCCGTCACAATACTTTCCTTATACATTATGTATATAAGTAAAATAATAATGGTATGTCCGTCATATGACGGAATTAAAAAATTGCATAGCATTGCCTCCAGTTTAGCGTTATTTTTATCAATTTGGCAATATTTAAAAAAGTCACCAAGTTTGCGACATCTTGCCAAATTTTTTGCCAAGCATAACGGACGATCGGAGAAATGAATTATCCATATACCCGTTTGTTATGTTATTTCCAAGATATTGGATTTTCATTAATTTGTCGCTATTTTCATTGATTTAGCGTCAATTTTGTCAATTTGGCGACAATTTCGGTAATTTAGCATCATTTAAAAAGACTCGCCAAGTTAGCGATATGCCGCCCAAATTCGTTGCCAAAATTTCGCCAACCGTTAGAGAAGGAGATAGGTTCTAATATTAAATTCTTATATTTTCTCCAAGATACTGAATTTTCACCAATTAGTCGTCAGTTTTACTAATTTGGCTGCATTTTTATTCTGCCAGCATTTTTATCAATTTGGCGACATTTTCGTCAATTTGGTAACATTTAAAAAATCTCGCCAAGTTGGCGATACTTCGGCAATTTCGACACTAAAATTTCGCCAAGCTTTGCCCTGAGATAGATAGATAAACAAACAGATAGATCAAGGTCTTATATTATAAAAATGTTGTTCTTTGCTTCCCAAGTCGGTTGATACATATATCGAATCATTTGCTGTACTAAGATCGTTATATCCGCCTGTTTAACTTTTTCAACAGTTTGAGTGCAGGTTCTTATATTTCTATTGGAGCGTACTAAGTTAGAATTAATTTACCGAATTAAAATATATTATTGAATATATTATTAAAATACATTATTTTATTTAATTAAATGATACATCCTTAAAGAATTCATTGCATCTGAAGAAGGGATGCATTAGCAAGGCTCATCTAAGAAGAAAGGTATACATACAAGTTAAACGTTTTAAAAGATATACCAGAATATTTTAAGCCTGTGAAGCGGGTATAATCGATATAAGTGCTGAATTTAAAACAATATTGGGATTTCGAAATATATTTGAGGTGTCTATCTTCTATCCCTCTTGGCGTCCATAAATGAATAATTTTACAATTCGTGCTTGACATGTAACACTTTACTCATCTGTATGCCCTTTGGAGGGTAAAAGTTTCAAGATTGCCATTTGAGGTTTTTTTTTATCTCTTATAATGTAAAACTTCTTCTTTATTAATGCCGGTAAAATATATTGGGATGAAATTGTATCTATGAATCTAAGATAAATGTCAATAATTTTGTTATTTTTATGTTTAACATGCTGGCATAATATGAAGTAATCTTGGGGCAAAATTAGGTATCTCGAGCTGGATAATTTTTTCATCATATCCCATACACTATGTGTTTCATACCGATACTGTTTGTCTAATACACACAAAGTTCGATTCCCAGTACAACCGATTTGTATTGCATATATACCTATGAATTCAGCTACAGACTAGAAACTTTTGTTTTAGTTGTAAAACGATACAATAAGATGGATTTTCATGACTCAATCTCAACAAATCTCATAAGTTTTTTTAGCGTTCATAGTTGAAATAATTTCGAATTTTATCGCAATCAGATATTTCAAGTTTGTAACTGACTGTAAAGATAATAAAAACCTAATATCTCGAAAAACAATAGAGATGGAAATAAAATAACCGTAGATGGAAATGGACTGGATAATGGACTTTAAGAATGCCACAGCATAACATCCCTGCTGTGACACTTACTTGGGCAACTGAGGGAAAAATGTCTCGGGGTCGACCCAAGCTAATTTGAAGAAGACTAATAGAACAAGAGAGAAATTTAATGAGATAGGCTAGTTGGTCAGAAGCAAGGACTGAAGCACAGGATCGACCAAGGTGGCGAAACCAGCTGAAGGTCGTATGTGCCACTATGCACAATGTGTGATGAAGATTATAAATATCTCGAGAACAACTCGTGGTAGCCCCAAGCAATGATATACATAAATTTCAGCTTGCATAGGCTTGTAAAAGATCCACACTTTTAAAAGAGTATTATGATTTATGCAATTCTACAACAAAAATGCTCACTATACTCAGTGCAATGCATGCTAGCTTTTTTATAAATGATGTCAATTGCTTTTAAATATAAACAATCAAAAAGTGTTAGTATACTACTTTCCAAAAGTTAGGCTAGCGATGCAAACTCTCAAATAGCAAACACATAATTTTATAAATGATGACATTTGCTTTTAAATATAAACAATCAAACAGTCTTAGCATGCTACTTTTCAAAAGTTAGGCTAACGAAGCAAACTCTCAAATAACGAACACATCCGTGGATTTTCTTGGGTGAAACTTACAGGTGTCGTCGATGGGGATATGCAGCTATCAAATGATTTGTCCAATTACGATTTGCTCTTCGATCACTATGAAAATTAGTTTTGGAGTGAAAACGACTTGTTTGCACTTAAGAGTTTCAATGCTCCAAATTTTTTGAAGGGTATTAGGGTTGATTTTGGATTAGATTAGCTTTTTGATTATCCCTTTGTACCATCCCCACTAAATTGAATAAAAAAATAGTAATTTTTCCGTTGACCTGGAAGATGAAGTTAAACGACGCCAAAACCGAAATTAAATAACTAAAGTGAAAGTGCTTGAAAATTTTGATATGTTAACCAATCAGTTAGTCAGTTAGTTCAGTCAATATTATAGGAGAAAATATTACTTATACATCGATTTTACGTCTTTCAAAAGTCCGTATAAACTTTAAAAATTCATTAAAACTCGAAAAATCATCGCATTGAGGTACAGCTTGTACCATAAGTATTGATAGGACGGTTTTTTTTGACGTGAAAAAAATTTGTAGTTTAAAAAATTACCTATAGGTGGCGCTGAACGAATTGGAAAGACAAAGAAAATAACTTACTGTATGTGTCAAATCGTATGACAAACCTAAGTAACCCGGAACAGGTGATAGGACCTTTTCCTTTCTTTAGATTTTTCCTAAATCGGAATTTTCGCAAAGCATTTGATGCTGATTCTCCGCTCACGTAATACAACTTCACTAACAAGTCTTTCTCGATCAAAGTTATCAGTCTCGCAAAAACTTCTTCTTTGCACCGTTTGCTAACGAATCAAATAAAGAATCTACAGAACACTACAGCTCTTTTATAACAGCCTCATTTGCATACTTCTGGAAGATGTATTCGGTTAAGCGCCACCTATAGGTGATTTTTTAAACTACAAAAATTTTTCACGTCAAAAAAAACCTTCTTGGCAATACTTATGGTACAAACCGTACCTCAACGCGACGAGTTTTCGATTTTTAATGAATTTTTAAAGTTTATACGAACTTTTGAAAGTCCCTGTATATGTCCCACATTTATTTTAGAACATGTATTATTAAAGACAATATATAAAGCATCAGAATGGAGTTGAGTTTAGAGAGAATTTGGAATTCTGGACTTCGTTTTAAAATGCGCATACTAACACTGTGTTTATGGTGTCTGTCCATCTTTACTTGAAATCCTATTTCATAATTTTCCGGCGTTATATATTTGACCGGAAACGGATGTATGAATAATACATCGCGCATGCATGATGACACTACTTTGATTCCAAATCGAATTCATAACCAGAATACATTCTTATTCGTTTCCAGAAAAGTGAAAGGATGTCAAATAAAATTGATCATTTGGGCTACTTATTGTCTTTCTTTGGATATGTTGACTATCAAGTATTCATATTCGCCAAGAACAGAGAAACAAAGACTTCAGAATTAGCCCCTATTTATTTATTTATTTTGTTTAAAAATATATGGCGCTTAGAGTTAGAAATATACGTCTTTATAGAAAATTGGCAAATTTAAGTTCGTCTATGGTCAATGTCATAAAAATGCTAAGTTTCAGCTTTTTCGGTCATTGCCGGACGGGGGCGAGTGGGGGAGAACCGGTCACTTCTTTTGGCTGCACCTGTTTGTGTTTTTGTTTTTATTTAGCAGTAGTAAATCTTATGTATTATTATTATGTGCAAAGTGATGTAGAAGTTTCTGTGCCGCTTTTAACCGCCTTAACCAACCTTCTTTGATAAACAATAAATATTCTGTAGGTGGAGGGCGTCGCCGCTTTGTTGGCGGCTCGTGTTGCCTGGTTGGTACCTTTGCGGGCGGTCCCGAGTCTGCTGGTGGGGGTTTCGATCGTCTCCGTCGGTGTCCCTCTTCGGAACTGGCGGCGGTTGGCCTCTCTCGCTGGGCGTTGGTCTGCTGTCCCCTTGATGTCCCGGATTTATGCACTCGGTGGATAGTGGACTCGGCGGTTTTCTCCGTCCGTCGGGGCGGGGTAGCCCGTTGTCTCCGAGCTTGTGTTGGGGATCGTTCTTTTCCTGGCCGTGCAGCAAAACACTTTAAGCTCTTTGTTGACAAGGGGCACGGCTTGGATTGCAGAGCTTTTTTGATCAAAGGAGTGCTTTCGGAAGGTCTTTAATCACTTTATGCTCTTCTACCTTATTTGGCATATCCCAGCGAGAGAAATAAAAATCTGATGTGAGCGGTACATGACTTTCCCTACAGACTTATATTAACGTTCTCTTTATTTTAACTAAATTTATTTCACTTTTAATTCAATTTTCGTTCTCATTCGGTAACCGGACTTATTTTCAAAGGTGGCGAAGAGAAAATACGGAAAACTAAAATATCTCGAGAACGGCTAGTCCTAGTGTAATGGGGTTGGTCTTATTATTTGCGTCGTTAAAAATTACGTATTAAACGAGCATTTAATGGATATATTTGAGTATACCTAGTTCTTTAGTTTAGATTTTGACGATTTTGACGGCCATTTTGCAAAAAAAGGCAGGTTATTTTTTTCGAATCGTACCAAAATCTAATCAGCACCAGGGTAACCCACAAGTGACTCATCTACCGAATTTTGTGAAATTTGGTCCAGTAGTTTTTCAGTTAGAGTGGATACAAGCTTTTGCGGGCCATTTCGTAAAAAAAGGCAGGTTTTTTTATTCCAAATCGTACCCAAAACTAATCAGCACCAGACTCGCTCACAAGTGACTTACCTACCAAATTTTGTGAAATTCGGTCCATTAGTTTTTTAGTTAGAGTGGATACAAAATCTGCACAGACAGACAGACAGACACACACACAGACGTCACGCTAAAAATGGTTTTCTCGTATTCTAGAGGTCTTGAAACGTGTAGATCCGTCGAAAACTCGAGTTGCGATTTTCGACATGATTCCAATACTTTCCCTATACATTACCATGTATTGCAGGGAAAGTAAAAAGGTGTATATATACCTATTTTACATTTAAACCAAATTTTAACAGTGAATTACTGAACTTTTTTAGTTAAAAAGCTAGACTTATACATATTAAAAGTATGATTTCACAGTGAATTATATAAAATAAATGCGTGAAAAAAGAGGACCTCCAAATGAATGGAAGCCCCCTGTTTTTAAAGGGTGGGGTTGAGACCCCCCTTTTTTATAAAATTAAAAAGAATTATAAAAATATAAAAAAAAAAAGAGGACCTGACAAGTTTAGATAACATATTGATGATTTAACACGATCCCAAAATAGGATCGTCTCAGAAAATGATAAATATATAGAAGAATATAATATTATAAATTATATAAAATATAGAAAATTGATACATGGTTTCCTTTGATAATTTTCAGGTGGGGAAACATTACCCCCACCTAAATATGATACAATTAAAGAAAATCTTTAAAAATGATATAAAATTCTCTAATTCATATTCGTATTTATCATCAATCATACCCAAATACTTAAATATATATCTTCCATTATTGATTCATCAGAAAGTTTTCCATGTTTATTCGCAAGATAATACTCTTTCTCTTCATCATCTAACTTTACGATTACTGAATCTCCATATTTAGTATTAATTTTTCCCAATGATATCAGATCATATTCCCCAGGATTTAAATCATTTAATTTAAACGTTTTGGGATAATCTCTCAGTCTGTGTAACCGGATGACTGATTGGAGGATTGAATGGCAGGATCTTCTATGTAACTGGAAGACTGTGTAACTGAGGATGTGGAAAGACAAAAATACGTTAAACGATTATTATATGCTAGATTGTATACCCTTACCATGGCTCCAACGTCTCGTGTGTCTGTACTTTAAATATCAGATGACATATTTTGCCCAAACATCAGCATTCAAAGTCACTTTATTGTTCCTGATATTATACGCTATATGTACAAATATAGACTAAAAGTTTTCAAAATCCTTTTACAGCAGTGCTTTTCAACTATTTCAAAGTGTCATCGCCTCCTAGCCCTGTGTGGGGTGTGTGTGTGTATGGATGGGGGGAGGGGGTTAGGTGGGGGGTCGCTATGTCATCTTGACTTCATTTAAACAATTTTTATGAGGCAGGATAATTTTATTACCATGAATCTACATCATTTAAATGCGTTTAATTTCTTATGTATGGTTGTATATATCGTGGTTTAAATCGTGAATGAATTCACGACATTGATAGTCACCGTGTTTCTAAACGTGTGCTACAGAAATGAGATTGTGCATACATTATATTAGAAAAGAAAAATATCGTTTCTAATCTGCATAAAAAACGTGAAATTTTACATGTGTAATCTTTTCTCGCGCAAAATCTCGACAAATTCTCAGAATGGAACACATTGAATTAGAGAAGACATTTGATCTCGTGATTAGCGGTCAAGCAAACCTACCTCAAATTACTTTAAGAATGTCTAATAAAAAATCATGTAAAAGAATTGTATAACTACAGCATACAATGCACATTTGGGTATAAATCCTCTTCAAAGGCAAAGCACAGCTTTCTTCTTCAGGCTAAGCGAGAATTGCGACATCTGTTATTCAAGCAAGTTCGGCATCTGCGGTAGAATCAAGATTTTTTAATGTAATGTTAGGCTCTCAGCACGGCAACCAATCAAATCGTTGTCAGCTTCCCGTAATGGGAATTAAGTTTCGTCATTCGTGACGTCACAGTCCAGGGTAAACGTTGAGAGAAGTTGCCAAAATACAAAACATTTCCACATTATTACACTTAAAATTTGATTGTAAATTTTAAAGTAACAAACAATTTTTACTTTCCCTGCAATACATGGTAATGTATGGGGAAAGTATTGGAATCATGCCGAAAATCGAAACTCGAGTTTTCGACGGATCTACACGTTTCGAGACCTCTAGAATACGAAAAAACCATTTTTAACGTGACGTCTGTGTGTGTGTGTGTCTGTGCAATGTTTGTATCCACTCTAACTCCAAAACTAATGGATCGAATTTCATAAAGTTTGGTAGGTAAGTCACTTGGGTATGACCCTGGTGCTGATTAGTTTTTGGTACGATTCGTAAAAACAGAACCCGCTTTTTTTGCGAAATGGCCCGTAGAAATTTCATGTATCCACTCTATCTAAAATACTAACTGACCAAATTTCACAAAATTTGGTAAATAAGTCACTTGTAGGATGATCTGGTGCTGATAAGATTTTGGTACGATTCGGAAAGGAACAACCTGCCTTCTTTAACGAAATGGCCGGCAAAAATCGCCAAAATCTAAAATAAAAAAACTACGTATGCTCAAATATATCCATTAAATACTTGTTTTATACGTAATGTTTAACGAAGAAAAGAATAAGACCAACTCCATTACACTAGGACTAGCCGTTCTCGAGATATTTTAGTTTGTTCGTATTTTCTCTACGCCACCTTTGAAAATAGGTTCAGTTACCAAATAAGAACGAAAGTGAATTAAAAGTGAATTAAATTGAAATAAAGTAAAGAGAACGTGAATATAAGTCTGCAGGGAAAGTCATGTGTTGCCCACATCAGATTTTTACTTTCCCTGCAATACATGGTAATGTATAGGGAAAGTATTGGAATCATGTCGAAAATCGCAACTCGAGTTTTCGACGGATCTACACATTTCGAGACCTCTGGAAGACGAAAAAACCATTTTTAGCGTGACGTCTGCGTGTGTGTCTGTGTGTCTGTGAGTCTGTCTGTGCGTCTGTCTGTCTGTGCAGATATTGTATCCACTCTAACTAAAAAACTAATGGACCGAATTTCACAAAATTTAGTACATAACTCGCTTGTAGGCCACCCTGGTGCTGATTAGATTTTAGTATAATTTGAGAAAAAATAACCTGTCTTTTTTTGCAAAATGGCCCGCAAAAATCATCAAAATCTAAATTTAAGAACTACGTATGCTCAAATTTATCCATTAAATGCTTGTTTAATACGTAATTTTTAGCGAAGAAAAGAATAAGACCAACCCCATTACACTAGGACTAGCCGACTCGAGATATTTTAATTTTTCGTATTTTTCCTACACCATTTTTGAAAATAAGTCCAGTTTTCAAATGAGAACGAAAATTGAATTAAAAGTGAATTAAATTTAATTTAAATAAATAGAACGTGAATATAAGTCTGCAGGGAAGGTCATGTGCTGCCCACATCAGATTTTTACTTTCCCTGCAATACCTGGTAATGTATAGGGAAAGTATTGAAATCATATCGAAAATCGCAACTCGAGTTTTCAACGGATCTACACGTTTCGAAACCTTTAGGATACGAAAAAACTATTTTTAACGTGACGCCTGTGTGTGTGTCTGTCTGTCTGTGTATCTGTCTGTGTGTCAGTGTGTATGTGCAATGTATGTATCCACTCTAACTCAAAAATTAATGGACTGAATTTCATAAAATTTGGTAGGTAAGGCCCTTGGGTGTGACTCTGGTGCTGATTAGTTTTGGGTACAATTTGGAAAAAAAGAACCCGCCTTTTTTTGCGAAATGATCCGCAAAAATATCATGTATTCACTCTAGCTAAAATACAAAATGACCAAATTTCACAGAATTTGGTAGATATATCACATGTCGCATAGTCTGGTGCTGATTAGATTTTGGTACCATTCCGAACAGAACAACCTGCCTTTTGGTACGAAATGGCCCGCCAAAATCGCCAATATCTAAAGAAAGACTACATATGTTCAAATGTATCAATTAAATGCTTGTTTTATACGTAATTTTTGACGAGGAAAAGAATAAGAACTACTCTATTGCTCTAGGACTACCCATTCTCGACATATTTGAGATTTTTCGCATTTTTGTATGCCGTCTTTGGAAAAATGTCCCATTACTAAATAAAAGCAGAAATTGAATTAAAAATACAAATTTAGCGTCATTTTGTGCAATTAAACTCAATTTAATGAGGTCTTAAAGAAATAAAGAAAAAATGAATTTGAGTCTGCAGGGAAAGTCATGTGCTGCTCACATCAGATTTTTACTTTATATAACAAGGAAAATGTCCAGTTATAAACAACTTGCTCAAAGATTTTAAATTTTACTGTACACACGGGATCCAGTGACGTCTAATGAAATATAGTGACTTTGGTGGAGTAAAATGGCAGTCGCAGTTAACAATTTCGACTCCTTTTAAGAATCCGAGAACAAAATGCGCACGTTCTTTATTCCCATGTCGTCATATGCTTTATTCCCATGTCGTCATGGGAACTAAGTAAAAATAATGAAGTCAGTTATGTTAGGGTAGGCACCTCCTGGGTATAATAGCACATGCGGCTGGAGGCAGGTAAAAAGTTGCCAATCTAATGAAGCAGAAAATGAGTTACTGGATACTACTAATGACCGATAAAAACAAATTTTCCGGTGTTGGAAGTTGTCAGTTATTTTAAATAGTTAGCTACAATTCTGATATTGTAAATAAACTATTAAATATATTTATATATGCTCTATTATTACTTTCCTTATATACATAGTATAATGTATAAGGGAAGTATTGTAACAGGGTTGAGTTTTCGACGGAAGAGCACGTTTTAAGTATCCATGAACACGAATCGAACGTTTTTGAGATGATGTCTCTGTGTGTGTCAGTGAGTCTGTGGAGACGATATCTCACGAACGAATGGAGTGATTCGAACAAAATTTAGTACAAAATTACAATCTTTGAATAGTTGAAGCCAACTGCTTTTACGCGCAATCGCATGTTCAGAACCCTCCAAAATTTTTGAGTGAAAGTTTGAAAATTCATAAAAAAACAAAGCCTTAAAGAAAATTGCTTAAATAGTCATTTTTTATGTAATTTTTAATTAGAAAACGATTTACAAAAATTTTTGAATTCCAGCATGAATCGTTCTCGAGATATTGCATATTAAAAAAATACCAAAAATCATATTAAATAAAAATAAATAAAAAATATTGTGAAATATGTTCACTTTCATAAGTAATATAATGAGACAAATTTGCTGACATTATTCTCTTGGATTTAGCTCGTTCCATGCATAAGAAAAGATATTTTGGGCAATACGTTTGTATTTGGTTAATAGTTGTTTATCTGCTATAAAAATATTTTATTTCTCCTTTCATAATGCTTGGCGAGACTTTGGCGGAATGTCGCCAACATGGCGACCTTTTTAAATGTTGCCAAATTAGCAAAAATATCGCTAAATTGAGAAAAATGATGCTAAATCAATGAAAATTATGACTAATTGATGAAAGTTCAATATCTTGGAAAACATTTTCGTTATTTTGAAATTTTCGTTAATTTGGCAACATTTCAAAAAGTCGCCAAGTTGGCGATATTCCACCAAATTTGTCGCCAAAATTTCGCCAAGCGTTATGGACGAAGAAATAAGTTGTTCTTTCAACAGAAAAATGACTATTGGCGTTCAAATACAAAAGTATTACTCAAAGTATCTTTTTTCATGAATGGAACGATCTAGATCTACGAGAATGATGTCAACCAATTTATCGCATGGTATTACATATGAAAAGTGAACATGTTTCTCAATAGGAAATATTTTTTTTCATTTTATATGACTTTTTAATAATTTTTTTGAAAAATGTGCAATATCTCGAGAACGGTTCATTTTAGCGTTCTAAAATTTATGTCAATCGTTTTCTAATGAAAAATTACATAAGAAATGTCTATTTGTATAACTTTACTAGTGGTTTTGATTTTCTGACGATTTTTTAAATATTTTATTCGAAAATTTAGGGGGGTTCTGAACATTCGATTGCATTTAAAAACAATAGGCTTCCAGTGTTTACAGATTGTGATTTTTGTACCAAATTTGGTTCGAATCGGTCCATTCGTTCGTCAGTTATCGTGTTCCAAAGGCTCACTGACACACACGCACACACACACACACACAGACACATAGTTTCACACACACACACACACACACGCACACAGACATCACTTCAAAAATGTTTGATTCGTGATCAGGGATGCTTGAAACGTGCTCTCCCGTCGAAAACTCGAATTCGAATATTCGACCCCGTCACAATACTTTCCTTATACATTATGTATATAAGGAAAGTAAAAATCACTTTATGTCAGAAAGTGAATAATTTAGCAGCTTTAAATAAATCAGGAAAGTAAAGATATGGTTTTTAATGACATTTCAACCACATACGCCGTGTTTTCAAAACAACTCCTATGAAGATTTCAATTTGTATAGAAAATGAAAAATAATTTTCATTTCCTCGATAGCATGAAAAGAGAGATATTTCTTAATCTGATCGATAGCATTAAATGAAAGTTAATTTCCAAATTTTACTTTTCTTATATACATAAAGGAAAGTATTGTGACGGGGTCAAAAATTCGAAATCGAGTTTTCGACGGCAGAGCACGTTTCAAGCATCCCTGATCACGAATCGAATATTTTTGAAGTGATGTCTGTGTTTGTGAAAGTATGTGTGTGTGTGTGTGTGTCAGTGAGTCTGTGGAGACGATAACTGACGAACAAATGAGCCGATTCCTACAAAATTTGGTACAAATATTGCAATCCATAAACACTGGAAGCCTATTGTTTTCATAAGGAATCGAATGTTCAAAACCCCCTAAATTTTCGAGTGAAATTTTTAAAAATCGGCAAAAAATCAAAACCTCTAATAAAGTTACGCAAATAGATATTTCTTATGTAATTTTTCATTAGAAAACGATTGTCATAAATTTTAGAACGCTAGCATGAACCGTTCTTGAGATATTGCACATTTTTCAAAAGAAAATTCAAAAAGTAATGTAAAATAAAAAAATATTTCCAATTGAGAAACATGTTCACTTTTCATATATAATGCCATGCGATAAATTTGGTGACATCATTCTCGTGGATCTAACTCGTTCCATTCATGAAAAAATATATTTTGAGTAATACTTTTGTACTTGAACGCAAATTGTCATTTATATGCTGTAAGAATAAATTATTTCTCCGTCCATAACGCTTGGCTAGATTTTAAGGACGAATTTGGTGGAATGTCACCAACATGGCGACTTTTTCAAATGTTTCTAAATTTACGAAAAACTCGCCAAATGGGTAAAAATGAAGATAAATCAATGAAAATGACGACTCATTGACGAAAATTCAATATCTTGGAAAGAATATAAATTTCAACAATAAAAAAAATCTATCTTTTTTTACTCTAAAAGTAGTTGTTGATGTTGATTGTTGAAACCCAGACCGTCCGACCTACCAGAAAGGTGTTGAAGACCCAGACCGACCGGCTCGTCAGCAAGGACATGAGCAACCGATTAGTCAGAAAGGTGTAAGGTAACTGTTTGGACGGTCGGGAAGTGCCACCCAATTTAGACCGGAACCCAGTGGGGGAGGCATCCACAGGGACCGTACCCTCCTTCCCCTACCACCAACCTCTCGGAAGGACTTTCGGACCCACATGTTTAACGTGATCGTACTCCGCATGAACACGGCGGCAGTTTTTGGCAGTGGCTGGAATCGAACCCGGGCCTACCGAGTGCAACTCCAGCGCGCTAACCAATGGGCTACCGCGCCCCTACTCTAAAAGTAGTAAATTAATTTCATTATATAAGGAAAGTCATGTGCTGCCCTCATCAGATTTTTTTTATTGATCCTTTCATTTTTTTCAATAAACAGGTAGGGGACGATCCGCATCCGCACGTGTAGCAGCCCGACAGGGGTGTACCTACCTACACGGGCACACACGGAACTAATATGTACAGAGGCGGAACGGGCTTGTGGCTATGGTTTTATATTTAACAATTTACGATTTTATCAGCTTTATCATTGAAATCTGAAATTTTTAGTATAATAAATATAAATTTTATTAAAAGTATTGGTTTATAAAGGAAAATAATTCTTTTGATGGTTAAGAAACTGATTCTAGTAAATTCCTAATCTTTATTGAGAATATTCACTGCTCTCTTCTAAACATTTTTACTTTCCCTGCAATACATGGTAATGTTTAGGGAAAGTATTGGTATCATGCCAAAAGTCGTAACTCGAGTTTTCGACGAATCTGCTCGTTTCGAGGCCTCCAAAATACGATAAAACTATTTTTAACGTGACGTCTGTGTGTGTGTCTGTGTGCCTGTCTGTGCAGATTTTGTATCCACTCTAACTGAAAAACTAATTGACCGAATTTCATAAAATTGGGTAAGTCACTTGTGGACGACTCTGGTTGTGCTGATTAGTTTTGGGTACAATTCGGAATAAAAGAATTCTTCTTTTTATTGCTAAATGGCCAGCGAAAATTGCCTGCATCTACTCTAGCTGAAAAAATAATGCACCGAATTTCACAAACATTATAAGTCGCGCGTGAGATATCCTGGTGCTGATTAGATTTTGGTACGAATCGGAAAGAAATAACCTGCCTTTTTTTACGAAATGACCCGCAAAAATCTTCGAAATCTAAACTAAAAAATCTGATGTGGGCAACATATGACTTTCCTTATATAATGAAATGAATTTACTACTTTTACAGTAAAAAAAAATAGGTTTTTCTTATTGTAGATACTAATATTCCTTCCAAGATATTGAGTTTTCGCCCATTAGTCGTCATTTTCATTGATTTAGCGTCATTTTTATCATTTGGCGAGATTTTCATTAATTTGGCAACATTTCAAAAAGTCGCCAAGTTGGCGACATTCCGCAAAATTCGTCGCCAAAATTTCTTCAAGCGTTATGGACGAACAAATATGTTATTCTTATAGCAGACAAATGATTATTGGCGTTCAAATACAAACGTATTACTCAAAGTATCTTTTTTCATGAATGGAATGAGCTAGGTCCTCGAGAATGATGTCACTAAATTTATCGTATGGTATTACATTTGAAAAGTGAACATGTTTCTCAATAGGAAATTTTTTTTTTCATTTTATATGACTTTTTGATAATTTTTTTGAAAAATATGCAATATCTCGAGAACGGTTCTCGTTAGCGTTCTAAAATTCATGTCAATCGTTTTCTAATGAAAAATTACATAAAAAATGTCTATTTGCGTAACTTTATTAGCGGTTTTGATTTTTTGACGATTTTTTCAAAATTTCATTCCAAAATTTAGGGGGGTTCTGAACATTCGATTGCGTATAAAAACAATAGGCTTCCAGTGTTTAGGAATTGTGATTTTTGTACCAAATTTGGTTCGAATCGGTCCATTCGCTCGTCAGTTATCGTCTCCACAGACTCACTGACACACACACACACACACACATAATTTCACACTCACACACACACACACACACACACACACACACACACACACACACACACACACACAGACATCACTCCAAAAATGTTTGATTCGTGATCAGGGATGCTTGAAACGTGCTGTCCCGTCGAAATCTCGAATTCAAATTTTCGACCCCGTCCCAATACTTTCCTTATACATTATGTGTATAAGGAAAGTAAAAATTACGTGTGCTCAAATATATCTATTAAATGCCTGTTTTATACGTAATGTTTAACGATAAAAAGAATAAGACCAACCCCATTACACTAGGACTAGCCGTTCTCGAGATATTTTAGTTTTTTCGTATTTTCTCTACGCCACCTTTGAAAATAAGTCCAGTTACGAAATGAGAACGAAAATTGAATTAAAAGTAAATTAAATTAATGAAAATAAAGAGAAAGTGAATATAAATCTGCAGGGAAAGTTAAGTGCTGACCAGATCAGATTTTTAGTGTTTCATGTAGTATACTTATTACCAATAAATAGAGCGCAGCAATATATATCCGAATTTGACGAGTTAAAATAAAATGCCTCTGAAGGTCGGACTTCAGTTTTAAAATGCTTATAGTAAAACGATATTTATGATATCTATCACTACTTGAAATCCGCTTTCGTATTCTTTCCGGGTTATATATTTGACTAGAAGCGGAAGTATGAATAAAACATAGCCAATGCATGAATGCTGCTTTGACTCTAAATCGAACACTTTAGTCAAATAGATTTCTGTTTGATCTCAGAAGAGTTAAATTTTCGAGTTAAAATGAGCACATTTTTCAACAGCGCAGTTATCCGAGTTAGTTAAATGTGTATGCATGGTGTCAAGGAAGGCTATCAACTCGTCCAATAATTCCAGAAGTATTAGGACTAATGTATTTTTCATGCGGGTGTATAGAAAATATTTTTGGCGCTGCACAATCAGAAAACATTTTCTTTGTTGATTCCCTTTTGAGAGGAGTACAGAGGGAGAGAGCTATGCAGCGTGTTGCTGCCGATAGTGTGCAAATGTCAATTTCAAAATTGTAGAGTGTTGCAAAATTGGTACTAAATGTGAGACAAGGAAGCATCTTATGCACTTTTTGATGTTTACGACGAAACAAAGGTTAGAATTTTGCTACAGTTTTACGACAGTCTTGGTCTGGAAAGTTATGACCCCAATAAATACACATCACACAAATTGCAGGTGTGGTTAGGGCAAAATACCGTTGGAGGAATACTTAAACCAAGCCTTATTGAAACTGAAAGTGCCAATAATGCAAGATGCGACATCGCACTGAGGAGCATCCAATGAGAGCAAGGAGGGCGTATCTGAACCTCAGGCAAAATAATGCGGCTACGAGGAAAGTTAACGAATACAATTGAATTGCTATTCGAGAATTGCAGAGAGAGAGAGTCAGGATTTAAAATATAAGAAATGATTTCACGAGAAAGAGAGAGGTCGTGATTATTCGAACAAGGTTGTTAAGAGAGAGAGAGTCATGTTTTCAAGAAGTGTAGTGGTTATTCATTTTGAGTAGTGAAAATGTTACAGAGAAAGATGAAGTCTGACTTAAAATGCCAGAAAAGAATCGGAACAGAGATCAGTCATGCTGAGTTATGAACTCGAAATACAGGGGTATATGACAGTCTTCATGTATGTTAGGTCAATTTTTGATCTTTGGAATAATATTCAAAAGAATTGGTCTCACACGGGGCTTTTCTCCTTAAGTTTTTGTTAAAATCGATGTAATTGCAATTATAACAATAATAGAGGTGTGAATAAATGACAATTTATATTAGAAGTTAAAAATGTAGATTTTAATGTATAATGTTTTGATTTAATGATTGTGTTAAGGAACTCGTGCAAAGAAATAATGGTAGGTTTTGCGACCGCGATAGCAATGTACAAATGTTACGATTCAAGACCACGTTATTCGTGGGTTATTCAAAATGTCCTACTTATGCGCGTTATGCATGAAATTATGACTAAACTAATCATTTTCGTTTCACAGCGAAAACTAGAAGTCGAGAAGTTAAAAATCACAAAGAAGCATCTTATTAAACGTGTGTTAAGCATGTATTATTACTGCCTTTTGGATTTTGTTTATAATGAAGTCAATTCTATTCTGCCGCATCGTCTAAGGGTTCAAGGTTTCTGGAAAAAGCGCAGTGAAACTGCATACACTGATTCTCAGAATGCCTTTCAATCTTTTACGGAAATACAAAAATCTGATGCGGAGAGCACTCGACTTTCCCTGCAGACTCAAATTCAGTTTTTCTTTATTTCTCTAATAATTCATTAGATTGAGTTTAATTGCACAAAATAACACTACATTTGCATCTTTAACTCAATTTTTGTTTTTATTTATTAATTAGACATTTTTTTCGAAATCGGCTTAACAGAAATGCAAGAAATCTCAAATATCTTGAGAACGGTTAGTCCTGCGGCAGCAAAGACATCTATCAAAGATGCCACACCGCCAATACCCGAATTATAAGAACAGAGGAAGAGCTAGCTTTTGCTCAGTGATTATAATGTCGGTCTACAATGCATCAGGTCCCTGGTTCGGGGCCCGGCGACGCTCAATCGCCACAATGATGACTGGACGTTTGAAAAAAGCGCAACCTTCCTTTCCAACGACTTCGCCTCTCAGCACGAGATGGCAGCACCACAAGGAGTCAGAAGCCTTGACACTCCCTTCCTGGTTGACCACAACTGTCCGTCACGCCGAGGCAACACGCCTCCCGGCCCTGACCGTCACGCCGAGGCGACACGCCTCTCGGCAACTTCCTCATCAGCGAGGGGAGTGTGCGGCAGCAAAGACATCTATCAAAGATGCCACACCGCCAATACCCGAATTATAAGAACAGAGGAGGAGCTAGCTTTTGCTCAGTGATTATAATGTCGGTCTACGAAGCATCAGGTCCCTGGTTCGGGACCACGGCGACGCACAATCGCCACAGTCCTAAAGTAATGGAGTTGGTTATATACTTCCTCCGTCAAAAATTGCGTATAAAACAAGAATTTAAACTTTTGCTTATGGATGGGACAGCGTTCATCCCAAATGAAGAACCTCTCAAAAATACAGATATTTGACATACCCTATCCCAAACAAGAGGGATAGAATTATTTGGGATAGGGTATATCAAATACCTGTCTTTTGAGAGGTTCTTCGTTTGGTATGGACGCTGTCCCAGCCGTAAGCAAAAGGTTAATTGATGCATTTGGGCATACGTAGTTTTTTTTTAGATTTTTGCGGGTCATTTCGTAAAACAAGGCAGGTTGTTCTTTTCCGAATTGTTTCAAAATCTAGTCAGTGACAGAGAATCCCACAAGTAACTTATTTACCAAATTATGTGAAATTTGGTCAATTAATATTTTAGCTAGCGTGGATACATGAAATTTTTACGGGTCATTTCGCCAAAAAAGACGGGTTCTGTTTTTCCGAATCGTACCAAAAACTAATCAGCAACAAGGTCACACCCAAGTGACTTACCAATCAAATTTTATTAAATTCGGCCCATTAGCTGTTGAGTTAGAGTAGGTACATACATTGCAGAGACAGACACACAGACAGATACACAGACACACAAACAGACACTCAGAGACACACACAGACAGACACACACACAGACACACACAGACAGACACACACACAGACACACACACGCAGAGAGAGACACACAGACAGACAGACAGACACACACACACACAGACGTTAAGCTAAAATTGTTTTTAGTATTCTAGAGGTTTTAAAACGTGTAGAGTCATCGAAAACTCGAATTGCGATTTTCGGCATGATTCCATTACTTTCCCTATACATAACCATGTATTTCAGGGAAAGTAAAAATACTTAGAACTAATTAACAACGCTCAAATTTGTAATCGATATTTCTCTCTTATCTCAAACAGGAATCGAGATAGCCGTCTCCCGTATCCTCTTAAAAGAGGGGACAGCCCCCTGCTTCCTCATAGTGTACCCACTGGGGTTTCTTATACACCTGCATAGAAATATCTGATGTGGGCTGCACATCACTTTCTCTGCAGACATGCATGCACGTTGTCTTTATTTTAATTGAATTTAATTCACTTTTAATTCAGTTTTCATACGTATTTGGTAACTGGACTTATTTTCAAAGTTAGCGTAGAGAAAATACAAAAAAATATATATATGTATCTCGAGAATGGCTAGTCCTAGTGTAATGGGGTTTGTCTTATTCTTTTCATCGTTAAAAATTAGGTATGAAACAAGCACTTAATGGATATATTTGACCATACGTAGTTTTTTATTTTCGATTTTGGCGATTTTAGCGGGCCATTTCGCAAAAAAGGCAGGTTATTTTTTTCGAATGGTACCAAAATCTAATCAGCACCAAGGTAACACACAAGCGACTTATCTACCGAATTTTGTGAAATTCGACCCATCAGTTTTTCAGCTAAAGTGGATACAGGCATTTTTTGCGGGCGATTTCGCAAAAAAAAAGGTAGGTTCTTTTATCCCGAATGGTACCAAAAACTATTCAGCACCAGGGTCATACATAAGTGACTTACCTACCAAATTTTATGAAATTCGGTTCAATAGTTTTTGAGTTTGAGTGGATAGATTCATAGCACAGACAGACAGACACACATACACGCATGCACACAGACAGACGCCACGCTAGAAATAGTTCATTCGTGTTCCAGAGGTCTCGAAACGTGTAGATCCGTCGAAAACTCGGGTTGCGATTTTCGGCATGATTCCAATACTCTTCCTATACATTACCATGTATTGCAGGGAAAGTAATATACGATAAACCCAATATTTCTTTATGCAGGCCTCTTCCATATTTTTCCTTGACATCACTATATATTTATCTTTAATTTATTATGAACCTGCGGTACTTAGGGATGGAAAGGCAAAACGTGTGAGACAGATAAAATATCAAAAGCTTACTTATTATGGAGATCTTATAGTGAATATTCTAAAATACAGTGGTTGAGATACAACGGAAATTTTTATTAGGGATATTTCTACTTTACGGGAAATTAAGTCACTCAGATGACGAGGAACATAAAGTAATGTAACAGATTCTCCCCCAATCGTCTGCCTGCAGCTCTCCCGCTATTATTGTCCATGAGCATATGAGGACTTCACAACATTATAATTATTACTCTTTTGTAAAATGCTGTGGGGTCATTTTTCCAACTCTCACTTTCGTCTCTTTCGAAGATCAGATGGAGACTCAGACAGGCATTCTTTCCCAGACGTAAATTTAGGGTTGCACATGCCGAAGTTCGGAGAAAGGCTTCCGAATGTGGTCATTTATCGCCAATTTTGCGACATTTTGCGACTTTTCGAAGATTCAAGAAACACCTCGATATCACCCATATTCTTCGAGATATAAGAGATTTCTTGGAAGTTTCTATAGAGAGTCTATAAAGTGATTCATCACTCAGTTTGAGAACAGTTGACAAGATAGAAGCTGCGTTGAACTGTGACTTACGTCAATGTTTTAAGAAGAGTAGTCGGTGTTTTGTGAAATGACTTTCGTCAATGTTTTGAGAATAATATCGTTTATTTTGTGACATTAGTGGATCATTTAAGTGCTGTTTTACTGTATATTGTTTTTGCTTAGACTGTTCTTCTGAATAAAAGCGTTACTTATCCAGAAATGTTTACTCATTCTTTTAATCTGGGCGTACACCCACGATTCCAGAGAATACATTGTAACATTACAATAGAATACCCAAGTGAAGTACTATTATTGTGCCACCCCTACCAATACATAAGTAATGTGTAACACTCTAAAACCCCTAACAAAATGTACGTATTAAAAGAGCAATGAAGCTCACTATATTTTTGTTTCAAAAATATTAAATTAATAATAGTTACAAGATGAGAGTGCTGATAATAATAAAAATCTGATGTGGGCAGTACATGACTTTCCCTGCAGACAGAAATTCATATTTTCTTTATTTCTTTAATAATTCATTAGACTGAGTTTAATTGCACCAAATAACACTAAATTTGCATTTTTAATTCAATTTCTGTTTTTATTTGGTAACTGGACATTTTTCCGAAATCGAAGTAACAAAAATGCGAGGAATCCCAAATATCTTGAGAACGGTTAGTCCTAAAGTATAATGGAGTGTGTTATACTCTTTTTCTCGTCAAAAATTGCTTATAACACAAGAATTTAATTGATACATTTGAGCATACGTAGTTTTTTTTTTTTAGATTTTGGCTATTTTTGATGGCCATTTCGTAAAAAAAGGCAGGTTGTTCTTTTCCGAATCGTAACAAAAGCCCATCAGCACCAGAATATCCCACAAGTAACTGATCTACCAAATTTTATGAAATTTGGTCTATTAGTATTTTAGCTAGAGTGGATAAATGAAATTTTTGAGGGACATTTTGTAAAAAAAGGCAGGTTGTGGTTTTCCGAATCGTACCAAAATCTAATCAGCACCAGAGTATGCTGCAATTAACTTCTCTACCAAATTTTGTGAAATTTGTTCATTTAGTATTTTAGCGAGAGTGGATAAATGAAATTTTTGAGAGCCATTTTGCAAAAAAATGGAGGGTTCTGTTTTTACGAATTCTACCAAAAACTAATCAGCACCAGAGTCTCACCCAAGTGATTTACCTACCAAATTTTATGAAATTCGGTCCACTAATTTTTTAGTTAGAGTGGATACATACATTGCACAGACAGACAGACAGACACATAGACAGGCACACAGACAGACACACGCACACAGACGTCACACTAAAAATAGTATTTTCGTATTCTAGAGGTCTCGAAATGTGTAGATCCGACGAAAACTCGAGTTGCGATTTTCGATATGATTCCAATACTTTCCCTATACATTATCATGTACTGCAGGGAAAGTAAAAACGAAAAATAAACTGAATTTTCTAATAATTAAATTTTCTTGAATTTGGCGATATTTTCAAAAAACCGTTGGCGATGTTTCGCTTAAATGTCACCGAATTGTCGCCAAATGTGTCGTTAAGTGGGAAACATTGGCATGGGAAAAGGTTTTGTTTTATGCAATATGAGTTATATATTTTACTTTCTCTGCAATATAGGCTAATATAGTGAAAATTTTGGAATCATGTCGAAAATCGCAACTAGAGTTTGGAATGGATCTACACGTTTGAAGACCCCCTAGATCACGAAAACACAATTTTTGACGTGACGTCTGTGTGTGTGTCTGTCTGTACAGATTTTGTATAAACTCTAATCCGAAAACTAATTCACCAAATTTCATAAAATTAGATTGGTGAGCCAATTGTGCGTACCCTGGTGTTGAATAGATTTTGGTACAATTCAGAAATAAAGAACTTGCCTTTTGCACGAAATGGCCTGTAAAAAATTTCTGTATCCACTCTAGCTAAGTAACTAATAGACCAAATTTTTCAAAATTTGGTAGATAACTCATTTGTGGTTTAACCTGGTGCTGATTAGATTTTAGTACGATGCAGGAAAAATGAACCTACCTTTTTTCGCGAAATGGCCCGCAAAAATCTTCAAAATTTAAATAAAAGTTTACGTATGCTCAAATATATCAGTTGAATTTTGTTTTATGCGCATTTTTTAACAATGATAGGATAAGACGTAAGACCAGCCCCATTCATCTAAATCTAGTCATTCTGCAGAAATTTTAATTTTTTCTCATGTTCGCCACGGCATTTTTGAAAATAAAATCAGTTACCTAAAGAAAACGAATCTTAGGGGGGAAATGCAAATTCAATGGGATATAAAAAAATCTGATGTGGGCAGCACATGACTTTCCTTATATAATGCAATGGATTTACTACTTTTACAGTAAAAAAACAGATTATTTTTATAGTATATATTCATATTCTTTCCAAGATATTGAGTTTTCGTCAAATTGTAGTTATTTGTTATTGATTTAGCGTTATTTTTATCCATTCGGCGAGATTTTCTTTGATTTGGAAACATTTAAAAATGTCGCCAAGTTGGTGATATTCCGCCAAAATCGTCGCCTGAATCTCGCCAAGCGTTATGGAAGGAGAAGTAATTTATACTTTTAGCAGATAATTGACTATTGGCGTTCACATGTTAGTAGTTTAGTAGTAGTTTAGTAGTTGGATAGTTAACTAGTAGCCGTGCACATCGGAAAGATACAATAATTATATAATTGGTATAAAATACTTATATAACGCTGATATTATTCACATGCAATATGCATACAATACTTACATAGATCTATAATACTCGTACTAATTAATTGTTTAATAGTTAACCAGTGGTCGTACACATCGCTAAGATACAATACATGTATTATTAGTATACAATAGGTATACAATACGTACGCAATACTTATACAATACATGGAAATGTACATGTGCCCTAATGAATATAAAGTGCCTTCGGTCTAGAATTCCCAGTTACATGACAAAGACGCTTGGCAGAGATCTTGCTACCGTGCCCCGAATTAAATTCTAGTCACATTTTTCTCCAAGTGCATTAGATTTTAGCGGTTTCGGAGGAAAGTCGAAAATGTAAAATAAATAAAAAAAATCTGATATCGGCATGACTTTCTTTATATAATGCAATGAATCTACTATTTCTACTGTAAAAGAAAATAGATTATTTTTATAGTAGATAATTATATTCTTTCCAAAATAGCGAATTTTCGTCAATGAGTCGTCATTTTCATTGATTTGGCGTCATTTTTATCCATTTGGCGACTTTTCCTTTAAGTTAGCAACATTTAAAAAGTCGACAAATTGGCGACATTCCACCAAATTCGTCGCTAAAATCTCGCCAAGTGTTATGGACGAAGAAATAAGTTATTCTTACAGCAGATAAATGACTATTGGCGTTCAAATACAAAATTATTACTCAAAGTATCTTTTTTCATGAATGGAACCAGCTAGATCTACGAGAATAATGTCACCCAATTTATCGCATGGCATTACATATGAAAACTGAGCATGTTTCTCAATAGGAAATATATATTTTTTTATTTTACATGAATTTTTGATAACTTTTTTAAAAATCCGCAATATCTCGAGAACGGTTCATGTTAGCATTATAAAATTTATGTCAATCGTTTTCTAATGAAAAATTACATGAAAAATGTCTATGTGCGTAACTTTATTAGAGGTTTTGATTTTTTGACGAGTTCTTCAGAAATTCAATCGAAAATTTAGGTCGGGTCTGAGCATTCGATTGCGTACAAAAACAATAGGCTTCCAGTGTTCACGGGTTGTAATTTTTGTGCCAAATTTCGTTCGAATCGATCCGTTTGTTCGTCAGTTATCGTCTCCACAGTCTCACTGACACAAAAACACACAGAGACATCACTTCAAAAATGTTCGATTCTTGATCAGGGATGCTTGAAACGTGCTCTCCCGTCGAAAACTCGAATTCGAATTTTCGACCCCGTCACAATACTTTCCTTATACATTATTGTATATAGAGAAAGTAATAATGTCGGGTGTTATTTCGTGCAATTTACCTCGATTTAAAGAATTATTGAAGAAATAAAGACAACGTGAATATGAGTCTGCAGGGAAAATTGTGTGCTGCTTACATCATATTGTTTTATGATCAGGAATGAAATAAATTATTTAGTACCATAGAACCATAATTGAGGATACAGAAGTGAAAGGTAATACGAATTTTCGAGAACGGTGAAACAAAGCACGAAAAAACCTGCAATCCATCATTATGACAAGTACGAAGAATTTTTATCTATCGCTAGTTGTCGAAAACGTAGAAGAGCCATTTTTGACAAATTATTTAAGAAAACTGGAAAATGAAAGATTCAAATATCAGGAAAAAAATTCAAATTTGACGAATATGGCGAATGCATCGAATTTATTTACTTCCTTCCTGTATTTCATCTTAACATTCCCAGTATGAATTGTATAAAGAAAATTTTTTTTGTGATTAAAAAAAAAAATCTGAAGTGGGCAGCACATATGCAGACTCGTATTCACGTTCCCTTTTTTTATTCAATAATTCTTTAAATTAAGTTGAATGGCACAGCCATAATTATCTTAAATAACACCGAATTTGCCCTTTTAATTCAATTTCAGTTTTCGTCTGGTAACTAGACTTAATTTCAAAGGTGGCGTAGTAAAAATGCGAAAAAAACTAATATATCTCGAGGACGGCTAGTCCTAGTGTAATGGGGTTGGTCTTATTCTTTTCGTCGTAAAAAATTACGTATAAAATATGTATTTCGTTGATATATTTGAGCTTACGTAGTCTTTCATTTTTATATTTAATAATTTCTATGGGCATTTGGCTGAAAAAGACAGGTTACCAGAATCTAATCAGCACCAGGTTAACGTATAAGTGATTTATCTACCTAATTTTGGGAAATTTGGTGTATTAGTTTTCTCAGCTAGAGTGAATACAGTCAAGTTTGAGGGCCATTTTGCAAAAAAAGGTAGTTTCTTTTATCCCAAATTGTGCCAAAATCTAGTCAGCACCAGAGACACCCACACGGGACTTACATACCAAATTTTATGAAATCAGATAAATAGTTATTTAGTTAGAGTGGATACAAAATCTGCATAGACAGACAGACAGACAAACAGACACATACACATGCATAATACACAGAGACGTCACTCTAAAATAGTATTTTCGCATTCTAGAGATCCCAAAACGTCCGTCGAAAACTCGAGTTGCGATTTTCGGTACGAAACCAATACTTTCCCTATACATTACCATGTATTGCAGGGACAATAAAATATGTATGAGTTAAATGAAAACAAAAAATATTTTAATCGATTTCCAAAGAATCGTTCGTTTATGCATTAAGCACTTATTAAGATACTTATCGCTTAAACTAATGAGTGAGGAGAAGAAAGTTGAAATTTTTGGCATTAAAGTTGATAGGATATGCTCTGTAGATTTATGATTTTCACTTCCTTTGCAATGTACATTAAATTGTATAGCTGATGGAAGTTACATTGAAACAAACCTCACTGGGTTCTGGTCTAAATTGGGCGGCGCTGTGATGGCCGTCCAAACAGGTACCTTATACATTCGTGTCGGTCGGACGGTTTGGGTTGAAATAAAAGTGGCTCAACTGGATTTTCTCATATCAGAATCCATTTTCAAGTAGCTTGTGAATTATTTTTCAAATTTTTCAAGAAAATCTTGAAAAATCTGTATCGTTGATGCAAGTAATCACAATTATAGCATAATTATGTCCAATTTTGTTCTACGCTGCCATGTTAGGAAAGTATAAAATTTCGAAATTCAATCTAATTTCAAAAAGTTCTATCTAGTTCTAGATTTTTCTATAGCAAATCCGAATATAAAGTTTCGAGAAAGGCCATTAATATTTGTGGCAACTATCGTTTACACAAAAAATCAATTACAGACAAATGACAGACAGACAGACAGACAGACGAACATCACTCTAAAATAGTTAAAATGTGTTCAGGAGGTTCTAAAACACATATTGGAGACAAAATCTACAAATCGAAAATTTTTGTTAAAAGGACACTTTCTCTATACTGCAGTCTTGATTAAAATATTAGACACAAGTATTAGACACAAAAGTATTAGACACATTACTTTCTCTACTTTAACTGCGGGTGTGTTACTTGAAATCACCTCATTTATTTATGACTGCATACGTAGTAGGAAGTTGAAATGAAAATGCAAACGTCATTTCAATTGATAGCCAATAAAGCATTTCCAGGACGATAACTGTAACCTCCAGGTTTTTGTGCAAGCAGTCGGTTGTATTCGCTGTTCTGGTTTGTACACGCGCATGCGATTGTTGCTTATGTAAATTTGAGGTCTTGTCTTTAAACAATGCCGAAATCTACGGAGCTTAGCAACGAACGACGGTTGTAAATTCTATTTTTATAGAGCAAGGCTATAGCCAATGTGAAATTGCCAGAAAAGTGAAATGTTCGAGATACACGGTGCAATACGCTATCAAACGTCTTAAGAATACTGGTAGTCATTTAAATCCCCGAACAAGTGGGTGGAAAAAGATCACTACAACCAGTCATGACCGACTTTTGAAATGATCTACATTGAAAAATCGTAGAAAATCTTCATTTTAATAAGCTGCTGAATTGTCAGTGGCAACGAGAAAAATAATCTGTGCTCTAACCACTGGAAGACGGCTTGTAGAAGCTGAATTGAAAGGCTGCAAGGACAAGAAGAGACCATGGATTTCCGAAATAAACAAAAAGTAAAGGTTGGAATGGGCTATTAAACATCGTCATTTTACTGAAGAGGATTGGGGGAAAATTCTGTGGTCTGATGAATCAAACGTTCAGGTATGTTTTATTTCACTTGCTTTTATTCAAAACTAGCATGAAATTGTTAATATGTAGCAACATTCTTTGTAAAGCTCTTTAGGATGTTAGTAAAATAATTTCAATACTATAGGTATTTGGAACACCTGGTGTGTCTTATGTGAGGAGACGTGTAGGGGAGGAATATAAGGAAGAGCACAGTGGCCACTGTGAAACTTGGTGGTGGCACCATAATGATTTGGGGATGCAGGGCAGTCGACGGTGTGGGCGAAATGTACATCTGTGAGGGACGAATGAACTCTTTGACGTACATAAATGTACTAGAAACAACACTGCAAGCATCTTTTTCATGAATTTTCGGATATAAACATGGATGGGGTCAGACTCCAACAAAACAATGCAACTTGTCACGCATCTGCTGTAACTATGAAGTGGTTCAGTGAAAATGGTGTACATCTTTGCATTCTCCTCCACAGGCTCAATCTCAACCCCCATTGGACAGTTGTGGACTTTTCTCAAACGCAAAATCAGGAAGTATCCCATTACTTCAAATACAACCTCAAAATTCATATTGCAAGAGAAATGGAAGAAGATACTGAAAGAGGGATGCAGTAGGTTAGTACGCTCTATGACTAAAAGAATTAACGCCGCCATAAAGGCGAAATGATGTCCAACCAAATATTGATAAGTTTCAATACAAAATGATTATTTTGAATCTCTGAATTTTTATTTTATACCAACATATTAGTAATTTAAAATAAATGGATTTCGGTAGGGTGTCGAATACTTTTGATCTAGGCTGTATATTCTATAGCATGGGAAAGTAATAAAACATTAAAATAAAACGAATAATGTGTCTTATGTTCTCAACTCCATGTTATATATTGTTTACAACTCCGTGGTTTCTTATTTTCTCATCCACATGGTGTCTAATGTTCTCAACACCAAGTCTTCTGATATTTACAACCCTGTGGTATATAATGTTTTCAACTCTCATATATACTCTCAACTTTATATACTCTCAACTCTATAATAACTGATTTTCTCAACTCCCTGGTATCTTAGGCTCTCAGATTATTGGGGGTTAATCACTTAATATATTATTTTCTTATGAAATCACTCAACCATCTGCTAATATCCTTTAATATTACTTTAATATTACTTTGATAGTAATCTAAAAAATTCAGATTACATAACCCGTGTGAATGTGGAGTAGAATACAATCCAATCAATTCTATATTAACATATTTGATCAACTATCCGAAATCAATTTTTAAAAATCCGCTTTTCGTAGTTTTCAGCAATTAAGTCGTCAGAGTTTTGGATAATGGTACAAGTGTATTCACAATATAACATAATTTAATAAATGAAATGTAAATAACGCATTTTAAAAAGTAAGTTGAGGTAAGGAAACGTGTTCATCAATCAGGTTTGATATATCAGACTTTTACTTTCCCAACCAGATGTTATATAAAAAAGCTCTGGTTTGAGGGTTAGTTGAAAGTCGGTTTCTCAACACATTTACACGTTTCGGGAACCTTTAAACACGTGTCCTATCTTTTAGCTTCATGTACGCGTCTGTTCATTTGTTTGCTTGTTTTATTGTGTTCTTGTAAAGCGTATGTATGTTTCTCTCATTGCGTCATACTTATTTGTTTAATCTTTATATATTTTGACAGTCAAATAGGTATCTAATATTTTACCCTTTTAGCGGCGACATTTTGAAAAATATAAGAATGGCATAACTGCCATTTTTTTCTTTTTTCAAATGTCCAGAAAATGGATAAAATTTGAAATGTAAGAATAAATATAATTAACCAAAAACGAGGTCATACATCATGGTCTTATAGTCTTTGGCGTTGAAGAGCATATTAGATTAATCACACAAAATTTCTACATTAAAAACTTTGAGAAACCTTGCATGGCAGATACTGATCTCAATTATAATCTTAAATGTGTTAACAGGAAACACAGACCCAGACACATCATCTCTGAACCTAGAAGACCCTACGAGGCTAGAGCCAAAAGAGCTCGGCTGTCTGATCTGCCTGCGCTGCCTGCATCGGTTTAACTCAAAAATTTTGATCTTGTATGATAATGATGCTTTCAACATTATCATCTCTAACCTTGACCTCGTGACCACTGAATTGAAATTGACTACGTTGAGTTCCGCGTTTTTTCACACTTGGAACCCATTCTGGTAGGTCGGACGGTCTGGGTCTCAACAACAACAACATTTGGAACCCATCTTTTTTCAGAGAGCTTGAATTACTCTCAGTAAACTCTCCATTACAAATTTCTCTTTTTGTCTACCTCTCAATATTGATGGTCCATCTTCCAAGGTACTTTTCGACTGCAGCCTAAGCCATCTTGACTGCAACCCTTTCAAACAACATCCATACAGAAGAAATGCATCACATCGATTTTTATTACAAAAACTTTTCGATGAAATTCTATTTCCGATGTAGGGAAACATGAGTTTTCTCACAGGTGCGCCGAAACGAAAAAGCCTTGGAACCTTGGAAATATGATTAAATAATCGTATATATATATAAATATATATATATATATATATATATATATATATATATATATATATATATATATATATATATATATATATATATATATATATATATATATATATATATATATATATATATATATATATATATATATATATATATATTACAGATGAATAATCAAGGAAAAGTACAAGGGAAACATAAATAAATAAAGGAGTGCAAACGGGGTATCAGTAATGTCTGGGGGTATTGCAAATTAGCCTATACTCATTTCACCTTTTATGTGTGTTAAGAGCTGCAAATCGCACCTCTTTGAATATATATATATATATTCAAATTGTAAATCCAGTGGTAGAATGGAAGTAATAACTCATAATACACTAACTATCTTAAAATGCGCCTACAAAATACAATGAAATAAAATATAGTTAATATAGTTATTAACCTAGCCAAATAAAAGAACACAATAAAATAGGAGAATCTTCAATTAACACTGGAATTAACACAGAAATCTTTAATTAACATTGAACGAAAGTAGATTTAAAAGTAATACGTAACAATTATAATTATAATAAAATAAATTCAATAACTAAATTTAGAGCTAATGCAGCATAAATTTGAATAGATTGCAAATGGAACGTTTCTTTAATAAGAGGTATACAAAAGGAATTAGGAAAGTGTTCAGAAATGGACACTTAGAAATACTAAAGTTATTAGAGTCAGAATGAATGAAGGTCAATGTAATATACACTTAATTTATTTTTCAAATGCAGCTAATAAATAAAATGTTTTCAATAAAAAATATTAAAATTATAAATCAAATGATAGAATGGAGGTAATAACTCATAATACACTAACTATCTTAACATTTGCCTACAAAATATATAATGAAATAAAATATAATTATTAACCTACGCAATTAAAAGAAGAGGAAATGGGAGAATAAGCCACAGAAGTTTTCAATTAACATTGGACGAAAGTAGATTTAAAAGTAATACGTAATAATCGTAATTATAATAAAATAAATTATATTACTAAATTTAGAGCTAACGCAGCATATATATATATATATATATATATATATATATATATATATATATATATATATATATATATATATATATATATATATATATATATATATATATATATATATATATATATATATATATATATATATATATATATATATATATATATATATATATATATATGTAGCTAATCTGTAAAAAGTAAAAAGGGCTAACTACAGCCTCCACCGCTGTGAAAAATATTTTTAAAATAAAAATAGAGAAGTTTTCCGCCATATCTAGCTCGGGGAGACTATTGCATCAAATGATTTGAAATTTTGCACGATGGCTTAAAATTCTGTGCGAAGCTTAAAATTCTGTTCGTCTTTCATAGTAGTTACTACAATTGGATATTTTTATCTTTTATACAAATAGAGTGGACGCTTAAAAAATGTTTGAAAAATTAGGTCCCATAGGCTTCAATTTATTTCATTTTTTCAACATGGGTTCAATCCAAAACTAATTGGGTGATATTATTCATTTATATTCCCATACGTCCTACAGACCGTCTGAACAACATGCTAAAATTTCGTTTTGATTAAGTCATTTTTACGGCAGTTATCGTGCTAACGGACAGACAGATAGAACGAATGAAACAGACAGACAGACATACAGACAGACCGACAGAATGAACAAAGTCCCAAACACTGTTCAAACACCTTTCACATAAAAGATGCTTTCATTCATTTATGGATTTGTAAATAAATCCAGTTTTTAACACTTTACAACAAAAGTGTTTATGACTTTGTTCATACTGTCTGTCTGTGTGTCTGTTTGTCTGTCCCTTAGCACGAGAACTGCCGTAAAAATGACTTAATCAAAATGAAATTTCAGTATGTTGTTCAGTTGGTCTGTGGGACCTATGGGAATATAAATGAATAAAAGCACCCAATTAGTTTTGGATTGAGCCCGGGTTAGAAAAATGTATTACATTGAACCCTATGGCACCTAATTTTTCAAACATTTTTTAAGCGGATTTCAAATTCACAAATTGCGTTGAAAATTTTAGGTAATATTCAAATTATCCCATAAAATATATGAAAAAATTTCAGCAAAATATATTCAGTAATTTTTTAAATAAAACTTTAAATATTAATTACACCCTTTATATGAAGCGATCACGTGACCATTTTATGAAGATATCACGTGACCCACTTCAAAATGAAATATGGCATCCATCTTGTCTCAAAATCGTGATTTTTAAAGTTCTTTTTAATTCATATTGAGTGTTGTATCCGTCCTACAACCGCTTTAATTTTGCTTAAATTCTGTGCATCTACAATCTACATACTGAAACAACGCAATTACAATATATTTCAGTTTAAATGATCATCCAAATTTGATTATTTCTACAACGAAGCCTATTTCTCACTTATGTAAAAGGTAAACAGCAAAATATGTAGAATGAGTTGTTTAAAAATTGCTGCATTCCTTTAACGCAAAATTATTTAGCTCATGGAGTCTGCATAGTTGATATGAATGAAATATTCATTGATTTTACAGAGAGAAGGACGATTTTTTTCGATGAAGTTTTAAGCATAGAGTTTAACTACTTGTAACTCCATTGTCTTAAGTTTTTAAATAAAATAAATTATTATAGTATTGTGATGAATGAAATGAATGGCAAAATGTTATGAGTGAAATGCTGCTTTTATAGAGAGAGCCAGTCCTGTTATATTTCGATAGAGTCATTTGAATAAATTTCAGTTGTTTTTTATGAAGCTTTAAAATATAATAAATTATTGTATTATTATGATAATGTTAAAAACATTACCGAGGAGCCAGGCGAATTATATTTAATTGACGTCATTTGAATGAAGTTCATTTTTTTCGTTGAACTTTTAAGTTTTCAAATATAATAAATTAATGTAGTATTTTAATAATTTTTAAAATATTACCGAGGAATGTATCGCATTTTATAGATGTTTAAATGGAATTGTATTGATGTTGGAAAGTGTTTCATAATCAATGCTTTATGCATGATTGATCATTCTTGTTTTAATTTTATTTAAGGAAAACATTGGATTTATGGCCAGATTATTAAATTCTGCTGTTAAAATATTGTCGTGCGTATAAGTGTGTTAAAAATCCCAATAGTTTTTACTTTCCTTATATACATAATGTATAAGGAAATTATTGTGACGGGGTCGAAAATTCGAATTCGAGTTTTCGACGGGAGAGCACGTTTCAAGCATCCCTGATCACGAATCAAACATTTTTGAAGTGATGTCTGTGTGTGTGTGTGTGTGTCTGAAAGTATGTGTGTGTGTGTGTCAGTGAGTCTGTGGAGACGATAACTGACGAACGAATGGACCGATTCGAACCAATTTGGTACAACAATCACAATCCATGAACACTGGAAGCGTATTGTTTTTATACGTAATCGAATGTTCAGAACACCCCTAAATTTTCGAATGAAATTTTAAAAAAATCGTCAAAAAATCAAAACCACTAATAAAGTTACGTAAATAGACATTTCTTATGTAATTTTTCATTAGAAAACGATTGGCATAAATTTTAGAACGCTAACATGAACCGTTCTCGAGATATTGTACATTTTTAAAAAAAAATATGAAAAAGTCACATAAAAAAAAATCCTATTGAAAAACATGTTCATTTTTCATATGTAATACCATGCGATAAATTGCGTGGCGTCATTCTCGTGGATCTAGCTCGTTCCATTCATGAAAAAATATACTTTGAATAATACTTTTGCATTGGAACACCAATAGTCATTTATCTGCTGTAAGAATAACTTTTTTCTTAGTGCATAACGCTTGGCGGGATTTTGGTGACGAATTTGGCGGAATGTCGCCATTTTGGCGACTATTTTGAAATGTTGCCAAATTAATGAAAATCGCGCCAAATGGATAAAAATGATGCTAAATCAATGAAAATGATGACTCATTGTCGAACATTCAATATCTTGGAAATAATATTATTATCTACTATAAGAAAAACCTATTTTTTTACTGTAAAAGTTGTAAATTCATTACATTATATAAGGAAAGTCATATGCTGCCCACATCAGATTTTTTTAAAATGTAAAAGTAGTAAATTGATTGCATTATATAAGGTGAGTCATGTGTTGCCCACATCAGATTTTTTTTCTTTTAAATAATGTTTGTTGATTAAGCCAATATACATTATTTAAATATTATATTTCGAAAACATGTCAATTTTATTTTCTAAATATGATTTTTTTTCTCCTTCAGTACTTATCATAGTTCCTCTAATTACAAGCTCGTTAAAGTACATAGATTATAAACATAATTAGTACACTAAAAATATCGAACAATTTAGATTTTTTTTTTCTTATATTAAATTAACAAGTTTCATCAAAAGTATTTACACTATTTATGTTTAAGTAACCTTTTTACTAATTAATTATAATTTGAGCTCTTTGCTTAAAATAAAAATACATTGAACATCACAAGTTCGCATAAATACTTCTCAATGCGTTAAAAAGACGTTTATTATATAGCATAAATTTACTTGAGGTTTGATTTTTTTTAATCCTCGGTTGTGTAGTACTACGAATAGTGCACAGAATTTTTATATATGTATAGGTGTCTAAAAATATGATAAACATGCCACTAACGATAAAAATATTTTTCTTTCAAAATATTAGATGTAAAGTTATATGTAGGAAATTGCCACCTTAACTCATATCTTAGGCAAGTATTCGGCATTTTCGGAATGCCCATCGGTATTATAATATAAATTCTTATTGCTATAAACAATTTTTGATGTGGATATAATATTTCAAGATTACCAGGAGCACAGTAGGCGTTTATAATATTTCCATTGCAAAATATTCATTTGAAAATTTTGTCAAAACTTCTGAAACATTTTTAACACTTTACAACATAGTTGAAACGTGTTTATGACTTTGTTCATTAAAAATGGCTTTATCAAAATGAAATTTTAGTATGTTTTTCAGACGGTCTGTGGGACCTATGGGAATATAAATAAACAATATCACTCAATTAGTTTTTTATTGAACCTGGGTTGAAAAAATGAAATGCATTGAACCCTATGGGACCTAATTTTTAAAAAAAAATTTTAAGCAAATTTAAAATTCACAAATTGCTTCGAAATTTTTAGGAAATATTAACATTATCCCATAAAAAATATATATAAAAATTTCAGTAAAATATATTAAGTAGTTTTTTAATTAAAAATTATTTAATATAGAAAAAAACAAATTCAATTAAATTCTGACTTTTGGAATATCCTCCAGAAAGGAAAAAGAGATATGATATATAAAAAATAAATATCGTTCCAAGAGTTCAAATTTTTTTTTAATTTTATATAACCTTTCGTGATATACTTATTTGATGGCATTTTTAATGCACTTTCCTAAGTCCAAGAGAGTTAAAATTTGGTACACAGTTTAAATTTGCTGAACATTTTATTCTACAAAAATTTGGTGGATCTTTAAATGTAGATCATACATTTTTTCGAAATGGCCTGCAAATAATCACCTTCCACATCTATAAATCATTGTTGTAATATTGTTAAAAATTCTGATGTGGGCAGCACATGTCTTTCCCTGCAGACTCATATCACGTGACCCTCTTCAAAATGAAATATGGCATCCATCTTGTCCCAAAATCGTGATTTTTAAAGTTATTTTTAATTTATATTGAGTGTTGTATCCGTACTAAAACCGCTTTATTTTTGCTTAAATTCTGTGCATCTACATATTGAAACAACGCAATTACAATATATTTGAGTTTAAATCATCATCCAAATTTGATTATTTCTATAACAAAGCCTATTTTTCACTTATGTAAAATGTAAACAGCAAAATATGTAGAATGAGTTGTATAAGAATTGCTGTATTTCTTTAACGCAAAATTATTTAGCTCATGGTGTTTGGACAGCTGATATGAATGAAATTTTTATGAATTTTACAGAGAGAAGGACGATTTTTTTCGATGAAGTTTTAGGTATAAAGTTTAATTACTTGTAGCTCCATGGTATTAATTTTTAAATAAAATAAATTATTATGGAATTGTGATGAATGAAATGAATGGGAAAATGTTTTGAATAAAATGCTGCTTTTATAGAGAGAGCCAGACGTGTTATTTTTTCTATGATGTCATTTGAATGAATTTCAGTTGTTTTCGATGATATCTTCAAATATAATAAATTTTCGTAGTATTATGATAATTTTAAAAGTATTACCGAGGAATGTATTGCATTTTAGAGATGTTTAAACCAGGCAATTTATATTTCAATGCCGTTATTTGAATGAAGTTCATTTTTTTCGATGAAGGTTTAAGTTTTCAAATATAATAAATTAATAATCAAATATAACTAATTAATTATAGTATTGTGATAAGTTTTAAAATATTACCGAGGAATGTATTGCACTTTAGAGATGTTTAAATAAATTTGCATTGAAGTTGGAAAGTGTATCATAATCAATGCTTTAAGCATGATTGATCTTTCTAATTTAAAGTTAGCAACAGGTCAGGTGTAGGGGAAGTGGGACAGGTGAACCTGATTGATACGTGATTTTATACTGACCATCTAAATGATAACCGTGATTTTACACTGCTGGCCATCCAAAATGCAACAGCATGAAAGACAAGAAATATCAAATTAAAATTTATTGGACAAAGAATATAAAGTTCAAGGATGAATTGATTGAAATACAGCCCCGTTCGACTTGCGGAACACGAAGAAATCAATATTTTGTGCAGCCGCCATGGCTGACAATAACTGCTGCTACACGCCTCGGCTTTGAAAGAAGGAGACTTTGGATGTGTTCTTGGGGTATGTCAGTCCATACTGCTTCCACACGTTGCCAAACTTCATCTGCCGTAGCAGCGAGTGGTGTTTGGACCAGTCGTTTGCCAATCATTGACCAGACTTGTTCAATGGGCGACAGATCTGGAGAACGAGCGGGCCAAAGAGCAGTGGAACTTGGTGGGCACTGAAGAAATACTGAACGATATGTGCTACGTGTGGTCTCGCATTGTCCTGTTGAAACTTGGCCGCAGGCAAGCCTTGAAGGTAAGGTAAGACAACAGGCTCCAAAACTTCAGAAATGTAGTGGTGGCTGTTGAGAGTACCGGCAATGCGTATTAGGGGGTGTGGGAGGTAAATCCAATGCCACCCCAAACCATAACGCCAGGTGAAGGACCAGTTATGACGCTACTGGCGCACATGATTTGCATGTGAGCTATAAAATTCTAATCATTTGTATTTCCTATCGAGGTCTACGTATGGTGCACATTTCATGTTTATTGGATGCTTCCTTCATGCTGTTGTATTTTGGATGGCCAGCAGTATATATGCACATCAATCGCATAGTTTACTTAAATTGAAAGGATTTCTGCATTATAACAGTCCGTTGCGTATAAAAGCAAGAAAGCGCTCAACTGATCATGCATCACCACCAATGTACCATGGTTTCGCGGTTATTGTCCCTCATTAGCACGGTGCAAGCGATGAGATAGATGTTCAGTAGATACAAAACTACCTAAAGTACATAACTTCTTTATTTAGGGAGATTTTGTGCTCGACTTACTGACAAACACATAGATACATACTACGTACCAATTTTCCAAACTGCAATAAATTTGTGCATGAGGTCTGATATGCGGTTTTACTTCAATATCTTTAATTCGAACATTTGGAGAAATCAATTACATCACTAAATCATATTATGATAAAATAGTAAGATGCAGCCAGATTTCCCGTAGAATGAAACACAAGCTAAATATCGTCAATTTCAGCGAATATTGAACCTCTCTAAGCATATTTGCAAACACTACTGAGACAACCGTATCCAAACAAACCGTACATTTTTATTTTATTCCTATTATCTTAAAAACAACAGCAAATAACTTGATCTTTGAAATTTAAAGTTCATTATAAATGATTATTCAGTTACAGAAATTATCCAATTCCTCTTATTTTCAATAAAATTTTCTCTGGTGAAATGTTTTGCAGTAGAATGTACAATACATTAATACTAAACAAGAAAGATCAATCATGCTTAAAGCATTGATTATGAAACACTTTCCAACTTCAATGCAGTTTTATTTAAACATGTCTAAAATGCAATACATTTCTCGGTAATATTTTAAAACTTCTCACAATACTACATTGATTTATTATATTTGAAAACTTAAACATTCATCGAAAAAAATGAACTTCATTCAAATGACGGCATTGAAATATAAATGCCTGGTTTAAACATCTCTAAAATGTGATATATTACTCGGTAACAATTTTAGAATTATCATAATACCACGATAATTTATTATATTTAAAAACTTCATCGCAAACAACTGAAATTCATTCAAATGACATCATAGAAAAAATAACACGCCTGGCTCTCTCTAAAAAAGCAGCATTTCATTCATAAATAATTTCCCATTCATGTCATTCATCACAATACTATAATAATTTATTTTATTTAAAAATGAAGACCATGGAGCTATAAGTAATGTAACTCTATGCTTAAAACTTCATCGCAAAAAATCGTCCTTCTCTCGGTAAAGTCAATGAATATTTCTTTCATATTAGCTATGCAGACTCCATGAGCTAAATTCTTTTGCATTAAAAAAATACAGCAATTCCTATACAACTCATCCTACATATTTTGCTGTTTACATTTCACATAAGTGAAAAATAGGCTTCGTTAGAGAAATAATCAAAGTTGGATGCTCATTTAAACTCAAATATATTGTCATTGCGTTGTTTCAGTATGTAGATGCACAGAATTTAAGCGAAAATAAAGAGGTTTTACGACGAAAACAACACTCAATATGAATTAAAAAGAACTTTAAAAATGACGATTTTGAGACAAGATGGATGCCGTATTATATTTTGAAGTTGGTCACCTGATCGTTTCATATCATGGTCACGTGATCGCTTCATATAAGAGGTGTAATTATTATTTTAATTTTTATTTAAAAAACTACTGAGTATATTTTGCTGAATTTTTTTTTTATATATTTTATGGAATAATTTGAATATTATCTAAAATTTTCGAAGCAATTTGTGAATTTTAAATTCGCTTAAAAAATGTTTGAAAAATTAGGTCCCATAGGGTTCAATGTATTTCATTTTTTCGACCCGGGTTCAATCCAAAACTAATTGGGTGATATTATTTATTTATATTCCCATAGGTTCTACAGACCGTCTGAACAACATACTAAAATTTCATTTTGATTAAGTCATTTTTACGGCAGTTATCGTGCTAACGGACAGACAGACAGACAGACAGACAGAATGAACAAAGTCATAAACACTTTTCAACTTTGTTGTAAAGTGTTAAAAAGTGGCACAAATATATAGACCTACTTGAAATTATTAAATAAGCCAATTAAAGGTTGAAATCCGTGTAGAATTCCGGTCGAAAAATTTATAAATCCCGGAATTTTGTGTACTACCATTCTACCAGGAATAACTAGAGAACGGCTTGCCAGGAAAAATTATTTTTATATCACGATGCGCAAAAATAAATAAATAGATAAATTAACTCTATTAATACACAACCAATCATTTTTTAGACATTTAAATGTCTCAAAAATATTTCTTTTATATTTCATAACTCGAGTTTTATGCAATTTTGAATTATATTTATAACCATAATAGCATAATTATGTATCTCAGACTGAAATCGTCTGTTGGTTATTTTTCGAAGCAAATTATTAAACATATTTTTTTTTATTAATGATATATTTTTGGATTGAAGTGCTTGAAATCTTAAGACGACATACTATGATTTGATATGAAATATTGTCAGCGCGATTCCCATGTTAACTATAAAATGTGCGCATTTTTAACACTTTACAACAAAGTTGAAAAGTGTTTATGACTTTGTTCATTCTGTCTGTCTGTCTGTCTGTCTGTCTGTCCGTTAGCACGATAACTGCTGTAAAAATAACTTAATCAAAATGAAATTTTAGTATGTTGTTCAGACGGTCTGTAGGACCTATGGGAATATAAATGAATAATATCACACAATTAGTTTTGGATTGAACCCGGGTTGAAAAAATGAAATACATTGAGCCCTATGGGACCTAATATTTCTAACATTTTTAAGTGGATTTAAAATTCACAAATTGCTTCGAAAATTTTAGGTAATAGTCAAATTGTTCCATAAAATATATAAAAAAAAATTCAGCTAAATATATTCAGTAGTTTTTTAAATAAAAATTAAAATAATAATTACACATCTTATATGAAACGATCACGTGACCATGATATGAAACGATCACATGACCCACTTCAAAATGATATATGGCATCCATCTTGTTTCAAATTCGTGATTTTTTAAAGTTCTTTTTAATTCATATTAAGTGTTGTATCCATCCTAAAACTACTTTATTTCTGCTTAAATTCTGTGCATCTACATACTAAAACAACACAATGGCAATATATTTGAATTTAAATTCTCATTCAAATTTGATTATTTCTACAAATAAGCCTATTTTTCACCTATGTAAAATGTAAACAGCAAAATATGTAGAATGAGTTGTATTAGAATTACTGTATTTCTTTAACACAAAATAATTCAGTCCATGGAGTCTGCATGGCTGATATGAATGAAATATTAATTGATTTTATAAACAGAAGGACGATTTTTGTCGATGAAGTTTTAAGCATAAAGTTTATGAATTGTAGCTCCATGGTCTTAATTTTTAAATAAAATAAATTATTATAGTATTGTGATGAATGAAATGGAGAAAGTTATGAATGAAATCCTGCTTTTATAGAGAGATCCAGGCGTGTTATTTTTTCTATGACGTCATTTGAATTAATTTCAGTTGTTTTCGATGAAGTTTTCAAATATAATAAATTATCGCAGTATTATGATAGATTTAAAAATATTACCGTGGAATGTATTGCATTTTAGAGATATTTAAACCACGCAATTTTTATTTCAATGCCGTCATTTGAATGAAGTTCATTTTTTTCAATGAAGGTTTAAGTTTTCAAATATAATAAATCAATGTAGTATTGTGATAAGTTTTAAAATATTACCGAGGAATGTATTGCATTTTCGACTTTTTTAAATAAAATTGCATTGAAGTTGGAAAGTGTTTCATAATCAATGCTTTAAGCATGATTGATCTTTCTTGTTATATATTAAGTTAATTTAAACTGTTTTTAATTTTGAAAACTTTATTAAGAGTGTAGATGTTCCATTTAGCGTCCACTAGCCATGTATATGATTATTAGAAATGGCTACTTTTTCATATAGCTCACTATTTCAAATCCGTTTTCGTATTCTTTCCAGGTTATATATTTGACCGAAAGCAGATGTATGAATAAAACATAACAGATGCATGAATACTGCTTTGATTCTAAATCGAACACTTAACTTCAATACATCCCTATGTTCGTTTCCGAAGTGTAAAAATGCAAAGGAAAAATGACCCTGTTTGAACCGTAGCTACCCTAATAAGTAACAAGAAAGATCAATCATGCATAAGCATTGATTATGAAACACTTTTCAACTGAAATGTAATTTCATTTAAAAATTTCTAAAATGTGATTCATTCAGTGGTAATATCTTTTACATTATCACAGTACTACAGTAATTTATTATACTTAAATATTTAAAACTGTATCGAAATATAAATCATCTGATTCTTTATGCAAAATCAATGAATATTTCATTCATATAACTTGTATTCCAGACTCCAGAGCTAAATAATTGTGTGTGAAAAAAATTCAGCAATTCTTATGTAATTCATCTTACAATCGCTTGAGATATTTGCATTCTGCATATGTTAAAATTAGGCTTCCTTGAAGAAATAATAAAAGTTTAGGGATCATTTAAAATCACAACTATTGTAATTGCATAGGCACGGAATTTAGATACACAGATAATATATATGTGTATGTGTATGTACTCAAAGTATTGGAATCGTGCCGAAGATCGGAACTCGAATTTTCAAAGGATCTACACGTTTTGGGACTTCTAGAACACGAAAAAACTAGTTTTAGGAAGACGTCTGTGTGTGTAAGGGTGTATCTGTGTATGTTTCTGTGTGTCTGTGTGGATATTACATCCACTCTAATTGAAAAACTAATGGACCGAATTTCATACAATTTGGTAGGTATGTTTTTTGTGGGAAATCCTGATGTTCATTAGATTATAGTACGATTCGTAATAAAAGAATCTGTCTTCTTTGCGAAATGGCCGCAGAAATTGCCTTTATCCACTCTAGCTAAAAACTAATGAACCAAATTTAACAAAATTTGGTGTATAATATTTCAATAACCTACAAGTGATTTATATACAAAATTTAACAAAATTTTGTATATAAATCATTTGTAGGTTATTCTACTACGATTCGGGAAAAAGGAACGGGCTATTTTTGCGAAATGGCCAGCAAAAATCGTTATATATAAAAATAAAAGACTACGTGTGCTCAATTATATCAATTAAATTCCTATTTTATATGTGATTTTTGACAACAAAAAGAATAAGACTAACCCCATTACTCTAGGACTAGCCGTTCTTGAGATATTCTAGTTTTTTCGCGTTTTCGCTACGCCACCTTTGACAATAAGTCCAGCTATCAAATGAGAACCAAATTTAAGTTTAACGTGTAAATTCAATGTCATTTAAAATACTTATGTTGTGCAGATAAACTCAAATTATCATTGAATAAATAAAGAGAACGAATATGAGTCTGCAGGGAAAGACATGTGCTGTCCACATCAGAATTTTTAACAATATTACAACAATGATTTATAGAAGTGAACGGGGATTATTTTCAGGCCATTTCGAAAAAAATGTATGATCTATATTTAAAGATCCATCAAATTTTTGTCGAATAAAATGTTCAACAAATTTAAGCTGTGTACCAAATTTTAACTCTCTAGGACGTAGGAAAGTGCATTTAAAATGCCATCAATTAAATTTATCATGAAGAGTTATATAAAATTTAAAAATTTAAAAATTTAAAAATTACCAAATTTATTTTAAAATATGAAGCCACTCCCATATGCAAAACGTTTAAACAAATGGAGAGATATTTATTATATAATATCTCTCTCTTTTCTTTCTGGAAGATATCCCAAAGTCAGAATTTAATTGAATTTGTTTTTTTCCCTATATTAAATAATTTTTTTAATTAAAAAACTACTTAACATATTTTACTGAATTTTTTTTTATATATTCTATGGGATAATGTGAATATTTCCTAAAAATTTCGAAGCAATTCGTGAATTTTAAATTTACTTAAAAAATGTTTGAAAAATTCGGTCCCATAGGGTTCAATGTATTTCATTTTTTCAACCCGGGTTCAATAAAAAACTAATTGGGTGATATTATTTATTTATATTCCCATAGGTCCTACAGACCGTCTGAACAACATACTAAAATTTCATTTTGATAAACTCATTTTTACGGCAGTTATCGTGCTAACGGACAGACAGACAGACAGACAGACAGACAGACAGACAGACAGAATGAACAAAGTCATAAACACTTTTCAACTTTGTTGTAAAGTGTTAAAAAGAGTATATATTGTTTATTTATGTATATATAGCATTTGTATACGTATGGAAGTGGTATATGTTTAGCAGTTGTATTCGTTGCTTTTTAACATTTTACAACAAAGTTGAAAAGTGTTTATGACTTTGTTCATTCTGTCTGTCTGTCTGTCTGTCTGTCTGTCCGTTAGCACGATAACTGCCGTAAAAATGACTTAATCAAAATGAAATTGTAGTATGTTGTTCAGACGGTCTATAGGACCTATGGGAATATAAATGAATAATATCACCCAATTAGTTTTGGATTGAACCCGGGTTGAAAAAATGGAATACATTGAGCCCTATGGGACCTAATTTTTCAAGCATTTTTTAAGCGGATTTAAAATTCACAAATTGCTTCGAAAATTTTAGGCAATATTCAAATTATTCCATAAAATATATAAAAAAAAATTCAGCGAAATATATTCAGTAGTTTTTTAAATAAAAATTAAAATAATAATAACACCTCTTATATGAAGCGATCACGTGTCCATGATATGAAACGATCACATGACCCACTTCAAAATGATATATGGCATCCATCTTGTCTCAAAATCGTGATTTTTAAAGTTCTTTCTAATTCATATTGAGTGTTGTATCCATCCTAAAACTACTTTATTTTGGCCTAAATTCTGTGCATCTACATACTTTAACAACGCAATGACAATATATTTCAGTTTAAATGCTCATACAAATTTGATTATTACTACTATTAAGCCTATTTTTCACCTATGTAAAATGTAAACAGCAAAATATGTAGAATGAGTTGTATTAGAATCGCTGTAATTCTTTAACACAAAATCATTTAGTCCATGGAGTCTGCATGGCTGATATGAATGAAATATTCATTGATTTTAGAAAGAGAAGGACGATAATTTTCGATGAAGTTTTACGCATAGAGTTTTACTTACTTGTAGCTCCATGGTCTTAATTTTTAAATAATATAAATTATTATAGTATTGTGATGAATGACATGAATGGGGGAATTATTTATGAATGAAATGTTGCTTTTATAGAGAGAGCCAGGCGTGTTATTTTTTCTATGACGTCATTTGAATGGATTTCAGTTGTTTTCGATGAAGTTTTCAAATATAATAAATTATCGTAGTATTATGATAATTCTAAAATTATTACCGAGGAATGTATCACATTTTACAGATGTTTAAACCAGGCAATTTATATTTTAATGCCGTCATTTGAATGAAGTTAATTATTTTCGATGAAGGTTTAAGGTTTCAAATATAATAAATTAATGTAGTATTGTGATAAGTTTTAAAATATTACCGAGGAATGTATTGCATTTTAGACATGTTTAAATAAAATTGCATTGAAGTTGGAAAGTGTTTCATAATCAATGCTTTAAGCATGATTGATCTTTCTTGTTTTTCTATTACGTAGTATCCTTCGTATTGTCGAGTGTATTTTCAGGATACAAACACAATTGCCCAAATCGAAATACCACAGATTTTTTTCAAATGACGATAAGCGATAATAGTAATTAAACTACACATTCTATCTTTTAAGCTGTCTTGTAAAGTCGCAACAAAAAACCACAGATACAATGCAACAGCAATTAATCTAACTTTATTCTGGAAAACTGTTTAAACAGACTAAAGTAGCTGTAAATACCTTAATATTACCATTAATGAATTGATGCCTTGAAAGTCTCATATTACTGGTCTTAGTAAATAATTAAAGATAAATATCAGAAAATTTTATTTTCTACTTCAGTTTTGTCCTCCTGACGCTCTTAAATGTCTTTATTACTCCTTAATTCACTCCAGGATTCAGTATGGTATAACCTGTTTTGGTGGAACTTATCTGAATTACCTTTATTCCTGTATTTTGCTTCAAAAATTATTTATTAGGATTGTCTTACGTAAATCTCGTCACAATCGTAAACCTTGTCACGTAAACCTCAGGCACAATCTTTTCCTCGATTCTATGATTATGCCATTTAGGCAATTTTATGTTTACAAATCTCTTTTTCTTCAATCAAGACCGTCCGACCTACATGAAGGTGTTGTTGTTGTTGAGACCCAGACCGTCCGACCAACCAGAAAGGTGTAAAGTAACTGTTTGGACGGCCGGGACGTGCCACCCAATTTAGACCGGAACCCAGTGGGGGAAGCATCCACAGGGATAGTACCTTCATTCCCCTAACACCAACCTCTCGGAAGGACTTACGGACCCACATGTTTAACGTGATCGCACTCCGCATGAACACGGCGGCAGTTGTGGCAGCGTGCAAATCCAGCGCTCAAACCACCGGGCTACCGCACCCGAAAACCACCGGGTTACCGCTCTAGGGCGCAAACCACCGGACAACCGCGCTACATGAAGGTGTGAGGTATCTATTTGAACGGCCGGAAAGTGCTACTCAATTTAGATCATAACTCAGTGGGGAGGTATCCACAGCTACCGTACCCTGTGCCCCCATCTACCACCAACATCTCGGAAGGGCTTACAGACCCGCATGTTTAACGTGATCGTACTTCGCGTGAACACGGCGGCAGTTTTGGCAGTGGCTGGAATCGAACCCGGGCCTACCGAGTTGGACAGAGGTGGGAACAACGGTCATCCGAGTATAATCCCCGCCTGCTAACCACTGGGCTGTTGCGCCCCATACAAAGCTCTTAATATGTTTTATATTAGAAATAAGAAGACGAGTGGTACTCAATGTAACTTCTTGCTAAGACGGGGTATTAGTAGAATCTGGCTCTTCCGTATTGGTAGCTAATTATTTACCTGATTTTAATTGTCATCCCTGCTTTTAATTATTACTCTTTTTATTGTCTATGTTTGTCTTTTTAAATGTTACATTATAATGATTTATTGTAATTGCTTTATCTGTAACAGTGTTTATGTCATTTGATGTTACTATAATTGCTGTCTTTACTTACTTCCTTTTATATGGTTATCTTTCAGACGTGGGTATTCGTATATCTTGTAATCACCTTACTTTAAATATTAAATATATTAAATGCATTTTTAAACTTGATTTTAGTGTTTTTATGCAGATATAATCAAAAATATAATATCTTTTTTAACATTTTAATAGCTAACGGTATTACTTTCATTATATACATAAGGTATGAGGAAAGTATTGTGACGGACTCGAAATTCGAATTCGAGTTTTCGACGGGAGAGCACGTTTCAAGCATCCCTAATCACGAATCAAACATTTTTGAAGTGTTGTCTGTGTATGTGTGTGTGTATGTGTGTGAAAGTATGTGTGTGTGTGTGTGTCAGTGAGACTGTGGAGACGATAACTGACGAACGAATGGACCGATTCGAACGAAATTTGGTACAAAAATGACAATCCGTAAGCACTGGAAGCCTTTTGCTTTTATACGCAATAGAATGTTCAGAACCCCCCTAAATTTTCGAGTGAAATTTTGAAAAGTTCGTCAAAAAATCAAAACCGCAATAAAGTTGCGCAAATAGACATTTCTTATGTAATTTTTCACTAGAAAAATTGACATGAATTTTAAAACGCTAACATGACCCGTTCTCGAGATATTACAGATTTTTTAAAAAAATTATCAAAAAGTCATATAAAATAAAAAAAAAAAAAATTCCTATTGAGAAGCATGCTTACTTTTCAGATGTAATTCTATGCGATAAATTGGGTGACATCATTCTCGTGGATCAAGCTCGTTTCTTTCATGAAAAAAGATACGTTCAGTAATACTTTTGTATTTGAACGCTAATAGTCATTTATCTGCTGTAAGAATAACTTATTTCTTCATCCATAACGTTTGGCGAGATTTTGGCGACGAATTTGGTGGAATGTTGCCAACTTGGCGAGTTTTTAAAATGTTGCTAAATTAACGAAAAACTCGCCAAATGGATAAAAATGACGCTAAATCAATAACGCCTCATTGATGATGACGACATGGAAAATGACTACTCATTGACGAAAATTCAATATCTTGGAAAAAATATAAATAACTACTATAACAATAATCTATTTTTTTTACTGTTAAAGTAGTAAATTCATTGTATTATATAAGGAAAGTCATGTGCTGCCCACATCAGATTTTTTAAAATAAAAAACGCCCCAACTGTGACTTTTGAGAGCTGGAAGTAAATAAGTAAAATAGTAGTTTTAAATATATACACAGATAGATACATATAGTTGCATACTTTAGTGAACTTAAGTTAATACATTTAGCACATATTCTCAATTTATTTCGTTCACTATTTGAGATCGAAATATAGATTTTACAAACCCACTACTATATCAAAACACATTGACGTTTAAGAACAAAAGCTAAGTTTTAACCCTATATTTTTCAATTTGGTCAGAATATTATTGCTTCTTTTATTTCCATGCTTTATTTTATCGAGCAATCAACTTATGTTTCATGTTTAATCCCTACTTCTTTCATCCCTACTTTTAATCCCTACTTCGTTTTATCCGTAATTCTTTCAATTTGGTCAGAATATTAATGCTTTTTTTATTTTCACGTTTTCTTTTATCAAGCAATCAACTTATATTTTTAATATGTTTCAAGTTTATTATCCGTAATCAAAAATTAATAATAATTTCAAATTTGTTATCCTACTACTTTTGATATAATAACATCAATGGTTGAGGTTAATCTGACGGGAAAACAAAGCGTTATAAAAAATATAAACACTTTCGACGCTTACACCGTCGAACTAAATAGATAAAAATGTATACAGGGTGTCCAAGAACTCTTGCAACAAGAAAAATATGATGTGGGCAGCGCATGACTTTCCCTGCAGATCCATATTCACTTTCTCTTTATTTCCCCAATAATTCATTATAGAGTTTATTGCACAAAATAACACCCATAATTATTTAAAATTACACTGAATTTACACTTTTAATTTAATCTTCGTTCTCATTTGGTAACTGGACTTATTTCAAAGGTGGCTTAGCGAAAATGCGAAAAAACTAAAATATCTCGAGAACGACTAGTCCTAGAGTAATGGTGTTGGTTTTATTCTTTTCATCATTAAAATTACGTGTAAAATAAGCATTTAATTGCTTGTATTTGAGCATACGTAGTTTTTATCTTAGATTTTGACGACAATTTCAGGCCATTTTGCAAAAAAAGCAGGTTTTTTTATTCCGAATTGTACCAAAATCAATCAGCACCAGGGTCGCACACAACAGACTTACTTACCAAATTTTATGAAATTCGTTCCATTAGTTTTTGGTTAAAATGTTGACCAATAAGTAAGTTTTACAACGTCGCCCTGAGGTCAACAATGGTCGCCGAAGAGGCGTATCAGACCTCAGGCTAAAAGAGGTGGCAACCTGTAGAAGTTGGCTAAATAACTACAGAAAGTAAAAATAAAGTAACAGGCGACTACAGTAAGAATGACTACAATGATTAGAACAGAGCAGTGAGTAAAATTTGAAAATTGAATTAAGATATGAGAGATGTATGAAAATGGTGAAACAGCTAAGACGCCCATTGAAGATAAGACGAATAACGCCCATAAGACGAATATTCATGGAGTTACGCGCACGCAGTGATGATGTGTCAGCGTTCAGACGAGAGTCAGTAGTGTGCCATCATAAAATGGATGCAAAGGTTGCCGAAGATGCAGTGTGCAATAGAAAGTATTGCGAGTGCCTATAATGAAAGGCAGTAGGCTGTGTTGAAGACCCAGACCGTTCGACTCATCCGAAGGACTTGATCAACTATTTGGACGGCCGGGCAAGCAGTAGGCTGTATTGAAGACCCAGACCACACGACCAACCCTAGGGTTAACGGTAGCAATATGTGTGGCCGGAGCAGTAGGCTGTGTAGAAAACCCAGACCACACGACCAACCCATAGGCTAATGGTAGCTTTCTGTGTGGCCGACAGTAGGCTGTGTGTCAATGTGCCATAGAAAGTTTTGCGAGTGCCTATAATGAAAGGCAGTAGGCTGTGTCGAAAGCCCAGACCATCCGACGCATCCTAAGACATAGAGCAACTTAATGGATGGCCGGAGCAGTAGGCTGTGTTGAAGACCCAGACCGTCCGACTCGTCCAAAGGACTAAGAGCAACTATTTGGACGGCCGGGCAGTAGGCTGTGTGTCAATGTGCAATAGAAAGTTTTGCGAGTACCTATAATGAAAGGCAGTAGGCTATGTGTCAATGTCCAAAGACAGAATAGGAGGCATGTACCTATCAAATATTATAAAAAGTCGTAATCAGTTTTATAATAATAGTTACCTGGTCTCACATACCGAATCCCCTCCTTAATTATATGTGATAACTTGTGTAATTTATTTAATAAGGAATATAATGTTCTTAATAAATAATGTTATTTTAAAGTTGAAATGGATGCAGTTAATTGTGTGTGGTATTAAAGTGTCCGCCTTCTTTTAAAATGCAATTTTCTGTCAAAAATCCGATTTTCTATTTTTGACTTAATTTTAAAGTCTGATTTTTTAGTTTTTTAAATCAGTTTGAATTTTGTTTCTATTTTGCTTAGAACTTGAGTTACAGGCATTTTAATATTAGTCAGTCGCAAGTTTTTGAAACCGAAAAGAGCATTCCGCTACAGGAAGTGAAATTAAATGTTTGTTTACATTAATATTTTTACTTAATATAAGCATCAAAATTTGTTACTACGCATAAAATGAATTTAAAAAGGAAAATACAAAACTTTGAAATATTTAAAATGTGTTGAGTATATGTGGCAACACGAAGTTTTACTCAGATATATGGCATCAAAGTTAGGATATTGTGTTTGTTTATATTTCCGTAGCATGTTCGCAATTTTTCTGTTACGAGTGCTCATAAACTTTAAAATTTTTGTTTGAAGTCTTTTTTTCTTCTTGAAATGGGAAAAAGTGTAGCTAGAAAAAGACAACGCCAGTTTCATGGTAATCAATTTATGAAAAACGATCTAAATTACAGTGTTGAAAATGCCGCAGTAAATACTGCGAGTTCATCAAAGCTGGAAATATCTACTGCTTCAGATGTTGAATTGGCGAATCAGTCAGTAAGTGGAAACATAATTATTGATTTAAAGATTCTGTTTGATGTTTTTTCTGCGATATCCTCTCCAAAAGGTTTTAATTTAGGATTGGATTTAAATGAAAAATCCAGATATAGATTGTGTTCTCATTTTGTTCTAAAATGTAAAAAAATGTAACTTTTTCAAGGGTTTTGCTTCATCTAATAAAATTATTAATGAACCTGAAGTAAACAAAAATTTGTATATGGAATGAGGCAAATTGGTAAAGGTTTCTCAGCGGCTTATAAACTTTGCCGTACAATGAATTTGCCAAAGCTTGCGAAAGCTGCATATGAAATACATGAAGTAAAAATTTTGAAAGTTGTAGCAGATGTAGTTGAAAATTCTATGGCAAAAGTAGCTGTGGAAGTTGTTTCAAAAACAAAGAGTGATGAATGTGGTGTTTTCGTGGATGGAACATGGCAGCGTAGAGAACATACATTTTTGATTAGCTGCATTGCTGCTATTTAAGTAGATACTGGGAAAGTATTATACCTGAAAGTCATGTCGTCATATTGTCGTACATGTAAAGAGATACAAAAATTGCCAAAGAACATGGAGTTTGAGTCGCTGAAATTTAATCATGTGTATCAGTGTAATTTTGAAGGTTCGACAGGAAAGATGGAAACTGTGGGTGGATCGAATATTTTTCAAAGGTCTGTGGATCAAGGAAAATTGAAGTACACGAATTATTATGGTGACGGAGACTCCAAAGGTTTTTTTATGTGTGCAAAATACTTATGGTGATAATAGTGTTACAAAATGTGAATGCATTGGGCATATCCAAAACCGTGTAGGTTCACGTTTGCGAAAACTGAAAATAAAAACTAAAGGTCTCTCGGGCAAAGGTAAATTAACAAATGTGTTTATAGACAGGTTCCAAAACTACTATGGAGTTTCTATTCGTGCCAATGTAGGTAATTTACAAAGCATGCAGCAAAATGTGATAGCTGCTTTGTTTCATTGTGCGTCAATTTCCAAACAACCAATGCATGGCCAATTCCCTATTGGAAAAGACAGCTGGTGTTATTATCAGCGAGCACTAGAGCAAGGTAAAACATGCGAAAAATAAAAAAACATCTGGTGTACCTAATGATATTCTGAATATTATAAAGCCAGTTTATTTAGAGCTCTGTTCCAGAGAATTGTTAGAGAAATGTCAACATGGCAAAACTCAAAATGCCAATGAGTGTTTTAACGGTGTAATATGCCAGAGAGTGCCAAAAGGTGTTTTCGTTTGGCTGCAAACTGTGAAATTGGGGGCCTATGATGCAGTGACACAAATCAGTGAAGGTGCTGAAAAGTTTTAACTGATCTGAACATTAAAAATCCAGGCTATTTCACCTTGGCAGGTTATCGACAGCTGGATAACGTTCGAATTGGTGATTCGAAGCATCATACGACCCCTGTTGCATATAAGCGTAGAAAAATCTTGAAAGCCATGAGGAAAAAAGTATAACTGTTGTAAATAACACAGATGGTGAACTTTATAAATCAGGATCCTTTTAAAATTAAATTTCTCATTTAATAGGGAAAATCTGGTGTTTAATTATATTTTCTGTTTTTCTCAAAATGAGATTTTTAACATTTTGCTTTATCGCAAAACATCATGACTTAAGAAATTATAATTATAATGTTATCAAACTTTGCTAAAATACTCTAAAGTAGGTGATTTAGGGACTGAAGCTCTACTATGATTATAGTTAAATTAATTTTTCCTTTTTTAGTTGATACAAGTTATGCATTGTCATATATTTTCATGATTTTTCTGTGTGTAAAAACTTTAACTCCTATAATTTTTCAAATAACATAGTTATAGTTATGATAATGGTTCATTCCCTCAAGGAGGTTTCAGATATCGTAATAAAATTTACAGAATAAAAATATCTTCATTTAAATTTGAGTTTTGATGTTTTGCAAATGTGCCATTTTATATGCAATTTTTATGCATGTTTTGAGCCTAAAAATCAAAATATTTAAAAATATATATATTTTAATATGTTATTCGCAGTTTTTAGTTATATTCCATAATATAATGCACATATAAGTAGGCAATTTTTAAGATATTTAAAAAAATCCCCTTTGATGGTAGGCAGGCACCATAAGTTAACATATTTTATTCCAGGAACTCGTACTAAAGATGATAATGGTGGGTTATTTAGGCATTTCAAAGTAACAACGCCATGTGTTTAACTAACTTCCATAAGGTTTTTGTTTGTGCACCTCACAGACATTGCACAGACAGGCACACAGACCCAAAAGCACATAGACTAACACACAGACGTCATTCTAAAAATATATTTTCGTATTCTAGAGCAAAAATATAATCAGCACCAGGGTCGCACTCAAGTGACTTAACTACCAAATTTTATGAAATTCAGTCCATTAGTTTTTGAGTTAGAATAGATATATGCATTGCACAGACAGACTCACAGACACACAGACGTCAAACTAAAAGTAGTCTTTTCGAATTCTAGAGGTCCCGAAACGTGTAGATCCGTCGAAAACTCGAGTTGCGATTTTCGATATGATTCTAATACTTTTCCTAAACATTCCCATGTATTACAGGGAAAGTAAAACAGAGGGATGGTAGTACATAGTAAAACAAACAATATTTGATAAAGAACTAGCAATCCACTCATAGTGGCAGAAAAAAAAATTGTATCGTCTACGTTGATCATTTATTAGAGAAAAAAGAGACTCAAGTAACAGATGTATGGCATAATGCCATTCGCACCAGATAATTACTTAAAGGATCTGTTCAGAGTGGCGCCTGCTATCTTTGTCACACATCCCGCACCGGCGAAGGAATTATCTCATCCTTTCAAAGACCTCTGATGTGGTGTTCATATTGTCCGCAGCAACAGAGATTCGCACGATGAGATAAATTTTTTACAGAGTCCACAGGTGTCTCGTACACCAACTCTTTCATGTGTTCCCAGAAGTCCAGTGGATTCAGGTCCGGGGAGCAAGGATGCCATGCCCCACGTCCACCATGTCCAATCCACCTCCCGGGATATGTAGCATTTGGGAAGTATCTGACCTCGTTGCAAAAGTTTGCTGGAGCTCCATCATGCATAAACCACATGTCACTCTGTGTGATGTGCGAAGCACCTTGTAGTAGGCCGGGAAGAACTTGCTCCAGGAATACACTCTACGCTGAGTCGGTTAGGCATTCTGGCAAGAGGTAAAAATCAAACTAGACAATCACCAAGGGAATCTGCCCAGATGTTAACGGCAAACCTCTGCTGGTGTTTACGAGGGTCAGTGACATATGGATTCCGACTCAGTTTCGTTTTAGAAGGATAATCGCTAACGCCATTTCAGCAACTGGCCTGCTTTGCAAGTTGTGTTTCTTCACTTTGAGTGAATCTCTACCCTAGGTTCTATGGCAAATATTTTTCGGCTTGCTGTGTATAATCATTCCTCTATTTTTGTTGCAAGAGTTCGAGGACACCCTGTATAATTTTTCTTACTTTTTCTTAAATGTGGTCCAGATTATGAATACATAAAAATAATTTGATATTTTAATATTTTGACCTTTTTCGGTTTCGAAAAAATTCTTAAAATGCAGCTTTTGGAGCGAGTATTTATTTCATTTTTCTAAATTTCATTCAAAACATATAGTAACCATATGGTAGAAATATACAGTAAGATAAATATACAGTAAGATAAACGTTAAAATCTGTACTACAAAATTTAGTATCAAAATATATATTTATTATTAAAAAGAAACTCTTACAGTTTTTGAGTAATCGTCTTATCAATTTGAAGAAGATTGAAAATTTTCGTCTTTCAAGTTTGTAATAATTATATATCAAAAACTGAAAGATTTAGTTTTGAACAGTAAGCAGGAATTAGTGGCTCTCTGAAAATCCTTTAAGTGTATACAATTGGATTTTAGATTCAGCTCTATTTTTTTTAATAACTTAAGAAAAGTATCAGTTCAAACAAGTTTTCATTTTTATTTTTCATACTTTCACTCGAAATATATTCGAAAGTCTAAAAAATAAATATAACTAGATAGTGATAAACACATGAGGAAATTTAGTTTTTAAATCTATATTTAATTTTTTTTAAACTCTTTTAGTTTTTCAGTAATCGTCTTGTGACATTGAAGTTGTGTGAAAATTTTACATTTCTCAAGTTTGTAATATTATATCTTAAAAACTCAAAGAGATAGCTAAAAATAATAAGAAAGAATTTGTAGATACTTAAAAACCCTATAAGTGTATACAACCAGATTCTGAAAAAAAGTTCTTCTTTTTTGATATTATAAAAGTTGAGTTTTATTTAACAAAATGTTATTCACTCGAAATCATTTCGGCTCCATCGGACTGAAGCCACCGCCTATTTTTACCCTACATTTTTCTAGCTTTTTTTGCATTACCTATGTAATAGATCTAATTTTGCAATTCTGTTTGCCTTAAGTGGACTTTTTTGCTGCTGCTTTTAGGCAGTAATATTTTTATGGTTGATAAATCTACTGAAGCTTTAATTACCTTAATACTTGAAAATTTTACTTTTCACTGATTTGCTTAGTATGTGTGTGAGACCAGAAATCTATCTCCCACCAATATTTTGTGAGACAGCTTTATGTACGTTATTTATTGTGTCTGAAACGGCAGACAATACCTTCTGTCTCAATGACACCAGATTTTACAACACGCTGATCCAAAGGTCAGCAGAAAACTATAAATTTATGGTCATCAAGACAGGTGGGTTAAAGGACTCTAAGGATAAGGTGAAGCAACGACATTGGATAAAAGGTTGACCAATTGAGAATATGCTTGTAGTTTCGCCCTGAAAGCTACCAATAAGAACCAAGGAGAAGTGCCAGACCTCAGGCAACAGAGCCAGAGCCAAAGGCGCCTAAAAGATAAAGAAATGTTCAGAACTATTGAGAGAGAGATTACAGCATGGCTTCAATGTCAGAGTTGATATAGAAATTCAAGGGAACAATGTCCTGAGTACAGTTATTCGAGAAGTGTTCGATATTAACACCTGGACAGCAGTACAATATAATCGCCGAATTACGCGTGGGCGAATTATATTTCTAGTTATAATTCCAGTAAAATGAGCGACATTAAGTACGTGCTGGTGACAAATCCAAGACAGACTTGAAGGTATGTGTTCCTTAAATATTGTGGAATGTCTTAAATACATTTTAAGCATTTTTAACTAATGGTCTCACATTGTTTCTCTCCGGCGCGGACAAGAGGAATAAGTGTTGTAATTGAGTAATTAAGTGACTTATGTTTTTAATAAATGATTTATTGTTAAAGTTAAAATGGTGCAGTTAATGGAGTAATATTATGTTAATTAATATTCTTTTACAGAACTCGCACTAAGGATAAAAATTGGAGGGTTAACAGCGGCACAACGCATAATTTAATGAGTTCCACGAATACGATAATTTACGGACATGTTTATATAATTCAATTTAATGTGCTTTTGCATAATTCTTGTATGATGGTTAAAGCGGTATTATTAAATAATCAACGCAACAGCAATACTTAATAAAATAATATGTCTAAAATGTATGCTTAAATACATAATTTTAAATCTGCACATTGTGCATGTTTAATTACATAGCTTAGTTTTTAGCTCGGTTTATTGATATTTTTTTTATATTTTATCTATTTTTTATAGTCAGCAATAGAGTTAAAATGTAAATATCCACAAATATTGATATCCCAGTTTTGAAAATTGAAAATTCCGAAATACCGGATTTCAATTTTGTCCCGTGTTGAATGCTCGAAGTGAAACATTAAAGAGTACTTTATTCAAAATATCGGGATGAAGAAAAATTCGATAGAATTCTTCCTGAATGTTTTTATAAGACAAAACAAAATGCAGAAGGAGCTACAATTAATCATTGTGACAGCTATGCCAGAATTTTCTCTATAAGAGGAGTTAACAGTGAAGTCCACGATAAAGTAGAGCGGTCATTTTTGACAAATTAAAAGAAAAAGTGGAACACACAAAAAAAATTAAATACTTAAAAAGAAAATAACGTTTTTGTGTAGCATAGAATTTTTGATTTTCTTGCTGCAGTTTAAGAAATCTGATGTGGACAACTCATAACTTTCCCTGCAGACTTATATCCACTTTACCTTTATTTTAATTAGATTTAATTCACTTTTAATTGAATTTTCGTTCTCATTTCATAACTGGTCTTATATTCAAAGGTGGCGTATTCTTTCCATCGTTAAAAATTACGCATAAAACAAGCATTTAATAGTTATATTTGAGCATACGTAGTTTTTAGTTTAGATTTTGACGATTTTTTGCCGGTCATTTCGCAAAAAAAGGCAGGTAATCTTTTTCCGAATCCTACCAAAATCAAATCAGCACCATAGTGACCCACAAGCGACATATCTACCGAAATTTGTGAAATTCGATCGCTTAGCTTTTCAGGTAGGGTGGATACAGGCAATTTTTGCTGGCCATTTCGCTAGAAAATGCGGGTTCTTTTATCCCGAATCATATCCAACCCTAATTAGCACCAGATTCGTCCACAAGTGACTTACCAACCAAACTTTATGAAATTCGGTCAATTAGTTTTTTAGTTAGAGTGGATACAAAATCTGCACAAACAGACAGACAGACACACACACAGCCGATACGCTAAAAATAGTATTTTCGTATTCTAGAGGTCTCGAAATGTATAAATCCGTCGAAAGCTCGAGTTGTGATTTTCGGAATGATTCCAATACTTCCCCTATACATTACCATATATTGCATTGAAAGTAAAAATCTGATGTGGGCAGCACATGACTTTTGCTGCAGACTAATATCCACGTTCTCTTTATTTTAATTAAATTTATTTCACTTTTAATTCAATTTTCGTTCTCATTTAGTAACTGGACTTATTTTTAAAGGTGGCTTGGAGAAAATACGAAAAATTAAAATATCTCGAGAACGGCTAGTCCTAGAGTAATGGGGTTGATCTTATTCTTTTCTTCGTTAAACACTACGTATATAAAGCAAGCATTTAATGTTTATATTTGAGCATACGTAGTTTTTCATTTTAGATTTTGACAATTTTTGAGGGCCATTTTGCAAAAAAGAAAAGATGTTAGTTTTTTTCCGAATCTTACCGAAATCTAATCAATACCAGGGTAACCCACAAGCGACTTATCTACCGAATTTTGTGAAATTTGGTCCATTAGTTTTGCAGCTGGAGTAGATAAAGGCTTTTGCGGGCCATTTCGCAAAAAAAGGCGGGTTCTTTTATCCCGAATCGTATCCGATACTAATCAGCACCAGATATGCCCACAAGTGACTTACCTACCAAATTTTATGAAATTCGGTCAATTAATTTTTTTAGTTAGAATGTTTAGTTATACAAAATCTGCACAAACAGACAGACAGAGACATACACAGACATCACGCTAAAAATAGTGTTTTCGTATTCTAGAGGTCTCGAAACGTGTAGATCCGTCGAAAACTCGAGTTGGGATTCTCGGCATGATTCCAATACTTTCCCTATACATTACCATGTATTGCAGGGAAAGTAAAAATCTGATGTGGACAGCACATGACTTTCCCTGCAGACTCAAATTCATATTTTCTTTATTTCTTTAATAATTCATTAAATTGAGTTTCATTGAATCAAATAACACTAAATTTGCATTTTTAATTCAATTTTTGTTTTTATTTGGTAATTGGACATTTTCTGAATCTCAAATATTTTGGCAACTGTTAGTCCTAAGGTATAATGGAGTGTGTCAACAACTCCAATGGAGTGTGTGAACAACCGTCGTTTATAAGGCCAGCACCGCATGCCTTCGAATGTGTCGATCAACACATGTTGACGTACGTCTGGATGGACCTGTACCTTTGCGACGATTCAGATGTCCTTCTTTAATCTATCCTCCCCAAATCCTTTGCACAGTGGACGCATCTATGCGTGTTTCAGAGGCGATATGCCGGTACGACTACCCAGCCGTACTTAGTTCTAAAATGAATCTTCTCGCAGGATCCTCCAAATGTTGAAGTTGAAACGGACTTCGGCCATGCATCTCTTCAACAACAAGTGTCTTCTGAAACGAAAACCAGTTCAGAAAACGTATTTCCGTAGGCAACAGACAGTAACAACTGTTGGCTCATCTGCCGTTTCCAGCCCCTTTACCCTACGCTTTAATCACGTGACCCACGTGCATTTCAGATCATTTGAATATATCAGCCTGCTGCGTTTACCTTGCAATTTACATAATTATACGACCAGAGATTCATGGTGTTGCATTTTCAGTGTTGGGTAGTGTATTTTTTAAGGTCGTAACTAATATAACAATTTCAAAAATACAATACTGTTTATTTACTAAATTTATTTTTATATCCAAATCGTCGATCGTTGAAACTCGTCTGCCGCATAAACACATTAGAACAAACTCAGTTATCTCTCTGAAACTTTTTATTAAATATAATTTTTTAGATTTTTGGTGTTTTTAACACTTTACAACAAAGTTGAAAAGTGTTTATGACTTTGTTCATTCTGTCTGTCTGTCTGTCTGTCTGTCTGTCTGTCTGTCTGTCCGTTAGCACGATAACTGCCGTAAAAATGACATTAACAAAATGAAATTTTAGTATGTTGTTCAAATGGTCCGTAGGACCTATGGGAATATATATGAATAATATCGCCCAATTAGTTTCGGATTGAACCCGGGTTGAAAAAATGCAATACATTGAACCCTATGGAATCTAATATTTCAAACATTTTTCAAGCGAATTTAAAATTCACAAATTGCTTCGAAAGTTTTAGGAAATATTGAAATTACCCCATAATATATATAAAAAATATGTCAGCAAAATATATTCAGTAGTTTTTTTAATAAAAATTTAAATAATAATTACATCCTTTATATGAAGAGATCAAGTGACCATCATATAAATAGATCACGTGACCTACTTCAAAATAAAATATGGCATCCATCTTGTGTCAAAATCGTGATTTTTAACTTTCTTTTTAATTCATATTGAGTGTTGTATCTGTCCTAAAACCGTATTATTTTTGCTTAAATTCTGTGCATCTACATACTGAAACAACGCAATGACAATATATTTCAGTTTAAATGCTCTTCCGAATTTGATTATTTCTACTATTAAGCCTATTTTTCACCTATGTAAAATGTAAACAGCAAAATATGTAGAATGGGTTGTATTAGAATCGCTGTAATTCTTTAACACAAAATCATTTAGTCCATGGAGTCTGCTTAGCTGATGTGAATAAAATATTCATTGATTTTAGAAAGAGACGGACGTTATTTTTCGATGAAGTTACGCATTGAGTTTACTTACTTGTAGCTCAGTGGTCTTAATTTTTAAATAAAATAAATTATTATAGTATTGTGATGAATGACATGAATGGGGGAATTATTTATGAATGAAATGTTGCTTTTATAGAGAGAGCCAGGCGTGTTATTTTTTTATGACGTCATTTGAATGAATTTCAGTTGTTTTCGATGAAGTTTTCAAATATAATAAATTATCGTAGCATTATGATAATTCTAAAATTATTACCGAAGAATGTATCACATTTCAGAGATGTTTAAACCAGGCAATTTATACTTTAATGCCGTCATTTGAATGAAGTTAATTTTTTTCGATGAAGGTTTAAGGTGTCAAATATAATAAATTAATGTGTGATAAGTTTTAAAATATTACCGACGAATGTATTGCATTTTAGACATGTTTAAATAAAATTGCATTGAAGTTGGAAAGTGTTTCATAATCAATGCTTTAAGCATGATATATCTTTCTTGTTCTATTAATATAGATGTAAATAACTAAAATTAGTTGCAATTTCAATTTTAAACCTATTGAATTTTAAAATGTATACCAGGGCATCCATGTCCTAATCTGCCTTAACGACAAACGTAGTACGGGAAACCGATATCCTATTCTGCTTTAAAGATAAATTTTTGGTGGGGACAAACAGACTGTCAATTTATGAGTTTTATGATTAAATAAATGAGCTTACCGTTCAATACATATTTTATTTGGCTACATGATACTTTCTGAAGCAATCTTTGTTTGTGATATAAATATGCTAGTTACACATTGTTCATAAACCATTGTTACAGTTTTCCATTTTTTCCCTATTAGTTTTTGCATTTCTTTCTCATTCTTTGATCGATAAACTTCTGCCTCAACAACATTTAAAAGAACTTTGAAATTTTCAATTATTGGCTAAAATTTAAATACTCAAACATACTCTTATAATGCGGTTGCTTATCGTTGTCATTATCGTTGAAGTGCGAATTTCTTCTAATATCAACAAATGTTTCATAAAGCATTGTCATTGCAATTAGTTTTACCTTCAAAACTCCATCAGTAGACCAGAAATCTTCCAAATTTAGCAAAATATGGTACTCCATAACAATGTATATGCCCAGATATGCATATATCCCCTCTCTAGATGCCATAAATACTTCGCCTTTCTATTGAGCACATAAATCAGTTTATGGAACAAAGATATCTTCAACTAAACATTTAAAATTAGACACATCAATATACACTCTTTTGAAAAATAAAAAAAAAAGAACCACCCCTAAAAAAAACAAGAAAGATCAATCATGCTTAAAGCATTGGTTATGAAACACTTTCCAACTTCAATGCAATTTTATTTAAACATGTCTAAAATGCAATACATTCCTCGGTAATATTTTAAAACTTATCACAATACTACATTCATTTATTATATTTGAAACCTTAAACCTTCATCGAAAAAAATTAACTTCATTCAAATGACGGCATTAAAATATAAATTGCCTGGTTTAAACATCTTTAAAATGTGATACATTCCTCGGTAATAATTTTAGAATTATCATAATACTACGATAATTTATTATATTTGAAAACTTTATCGAAAACAACTGAAATTCATTCAAATGACGTCATAAAAAAATAACACGCCTGGCTCTCTCTATAAAAGCAACATTTCATTCATAAATAATTCCCCCATTCATGTCATTCATCACAATACTATAATAATTTATATTATTTAAAAATTAAGACCATGGAGCTACAAGTAAGTAAAACTCTATGCGTAAAACTTCATCGAAAATTATCGTCCTTCTCTTTCTAAAATCAATGAATATTTCATTCATATCAGCCATGCAGACTCCATGGACTAAAGGATTTTGTGTTAAAGAATTACAGCGATTCTAATACAACTCATTCTACATATTTTGCTGTTTACATTTTACATAGGTGAAAAATAGGCTTATTAGTAGAAATAATCAAATTTGTATGAGCATTTAAACTGAAATATATTGTCATTGCGTTGTTAAAATATGTAGATGCACAGAATTTAGGCAAAAATAAAGTAGTTTTAGGACGGATACAACACTCAATATGAATTAAAAAGAACTTTAAAAATCACGATTTTGAGACAAGATGGATGCCATATATCATTTTGAAGTGAGTCATGTGATCGTTTCATATCATGGACACGTGATCGCTTCATATAAGAGGTGTTATTATTATTTTAATTTTTATTTAAAAAACTACTAAATATATTTCGCTGAATTTTTTTTTATATATTTTATGGTACAATTTGAATATTGCCTAAAATTTTCGAAGCAATTTGTGAATTTTAAATCCGCTTAAAAAATGCTTGAAGAATTAGGTCCCATAGGGCTCAATGTATTCCATTTTTTCAACCCGGGTTCAATCCAAAACTAATTGGGTGATATTATTCATTTATATTCCCACAGGTCCTATAGACCGTCTGAACAACATACTAAAATTTCATTTTGATTAAGTCATTTTTACGGCAGTTATCGTGCTAACGGACAGACAGACAGACAGACAGACAGACAGAATGAACAAAGTCATAAACACTTTTCAACTTTGTTGTAAAGTGTTAAAAAATAATTCGAAATTTTGCATTCAAATTCCTTTATACCAAGTATGCTAATGATTAAATTTGCAAGGCCAAAGAGCGTTAACTTCATTTATAGCCCGCGTTTCTACTGCGCAACTAGCATCCTATACATTAAAATGTGGACGGTTTATCTTTGCTCGTTATCGACGTTGCAGTTCCGTGGAGACACAACCAACAATGCCGTTACGACGTTGTCAATGACCTTATAGGCAATTGGACGAGTTCAAACGTAGTCGTATAGTCGGGATGAGTGAAGCTGGCTGGCCATACCTAGCAATAGGCTGTCACCTGCGAAATATTCGATAAAATTAAATAAAACATACATCCATTAATAAATTTTTGTTTCGTACACAGTCTCATTTAGGATGATTCTCTAGCTAGGAAACTCAAACATTCCTCGATAACTTTTTAAGTTTTGTGTGGTTCCCTATGAAATTAACAGGAACTTACCTTGCATGTTTCAAAGCAGGGTCTTCTTAGAGAATAAGCTGAAAATGACCCCTTCCAGCATCCAAACATCTTTATATGCGAGTCTGCAAATTGGTGAGACGAAGACACTGCTAATGTGACATTGGTAATTGCAGCATCTACTGCGCCGTATTACAATTTTGAGGGCACCAATTGTTTACGACGCGTTGCTGTATATAAGGCTCTTCAGTAAAACACAGAAGAATCAAACGAACATTAAAATGTTATTGAGGAATATGTGTGATTCCTAGCGAAAGAATTTCCCTGTATAATACAACTAATAATATTACCTTGCATTGTCTATGATAAACCTCTCTCTCTGTATGTTCACACACACAAATACAAACACACACAAACAAACACACACACACACAAACACACACATATATATATACGATCAATGTAATTAATCGGTTATTATTAATAATAACCGGCTATTATTAATACTAACCAAATAAACCGGTTAAAGTGAACAATTTATGAGAATGTATCACATGAGTCGGTTGTTATTAATAATTACTAATGAAGTTTGGTGGTCAATGTAATAATTTCCAACGCGTTTAGCTTGAGATTTCAATTACGCATGCGTATATTTTGTCCCACTCCATTGTTATTTTGTTCAATTGTATATGCCATTACGCATGTGTATATTCGTCAGCGCCTCACTATTGTGCAAACATATGATAGCTTTTTCTTAATTTGTTCATAGTGATAAATAATGAATGTTTCTTATAAATAACAGTAATCATTATTATAAAATAATTTTTACATTGACCAAATTTCATTGCTAACTAAACTGTTAATATATGTAATTTCATACATTTTCTATCGTATAACATAAAAATTACGTTAGAATTGGGTTTTCAATAAATTATGCTTAATTAATCACATTGAAAAAACTTTTATTGGTAATTTTTAATATTTTCTGGTAAATGTGATTTATGTGAAATATTTATCACATTTACCAAAAGTCGTGTTTATTATTAATACTAACCGGATTTTTTATTTTAACCGTAACATATATGTAGGGTGTCCAGTGGCCCTATAAGTCATATTTAGTAAAAGTATCTTTATACACTACTATGTAGAACAAAAACATGCCATTGTTGTACGACCAAAATTGACCGACTTATAGTTGCTTAAATTTGGAGCACTTTTTGTGCTGAGAAATGGGGATTATACACAAAATAATTGGAGAGACAAATATTTGTAATTATTTGTAACACATACAAAAATATCAAAAATGCAGTTTGTACTGACAATAGAAAAAAACTTGTGTTAAATGACATAAGGAAAAAGAACAGCCTCGTTGAATTAGACAATAAAACATATTTTAAAATGCGAATATACGCATTTCAGAAACTGAAAATCATATTGCAAACCTCGTTATAGTAATATTTGCTCGAAGTGGCTTTCTTCGGCTCCAATGCAAAAAAGCAGCCGTGAAGAAAATTATTCTTGTACTTTCCGCAGGAAAGTCGGTGTTACACATGTGCATGCTACAAAATACCATTTAGCAAATCTGTCAGGCTCATTGATTCTTTTTCATAGACTTTATTTTTCAAGAAACCCCAAAGAAAGTAATCTAAGTGGTTCAAGCTTGGCGATCACGGAGCCACTCAACAGGACCTCCGTACCCAATAATATTATTTCAAAATGTTGTGGTTAGAACATTAAGTGGTTTAAGTGATTTGTGCGCTGGAGCGCCGTTATTTTGACACCACATCTGTGATAAATCTCGTAAGGACACATATTCGCATAAGAAGTCAGTTACTAGGCCCTGTAAGATCTGTGCATACTTTTCCGATGTAAAAGCGCCATCGAAAATGAATGGCCCAAATAAAGTACGCTTCCATATTCCACACCAAATATTTACCGACCAACGCACTTGATGTCTGTTCGGTCTAATGCTGTGCGGGTTTTGTAGAGACCAATAGTGATTATTTTGAGTATTTACAATTCCCTGTCTTGTAAACTGACACTCGTCAGTTCACAGAATGTCACTAACAAACAGCAAATTATCGTCTGGTTTGTTTAAAATGTAATTGCAGAAGTGAAAGCGACGCTGTTTGTCTCCTGAGATTACAGTAGATTCTTTTCCCAGTATTGGGCGATACGGCTATGCACCATATGTATTTAAAATGTTCCACACTTGATATTTAGAATATCCACATGCTTCGCTAAAGCTCCTTACACTAACTACACTGTGGATGAGCGAGGGCATATCTGAGAACATCCGCCACGGGTATGCGTATTGTTGAATGTTGAGTCCGTTATTCTTCTTGATCTAGGATGATTTCGAACGCTACCCGTTTCTCTTAGGCGCTTTACAACTTTTAAAATAGTACTAACAGATGGATGATTTTCGTTCAAGAATTTCATAGCATATTGCCTTGCAGCCTCTCGCTAATTCAGATAAATTCCCCGTAAAGTAATACCATTTCAGTGTACTAATTTTTATTGAACATTTTTCGTTTATCACTTCACATTTGCTACTAGCAAACACGGCATCGGAAACTTTAGAACAACAGGAAAAAAATAAACAAAACAATAGTTTTCAACTCCGGCAAAGTATAAAATTTAATGTTTTTCGTCTGTTACAGTTTTAGAAGGAAAATTAAATGTTAAATATTTGTCGTCTGATGCGCATTTTATCCCAGACATGATACTTCATTTCAACTTATTCAGATACGCTCTACAAATCTGTTATTTTTTAGGTGTTATATGCCTTTAGTATTTTAGAGGTATTGTGCCTAATTTTTTATTTTCGTCTGTAGGTACGATGCAACTGGTCTCATTACTGGCCTATTACGGTATAAAAATTGAAATTTCGTAATTTTTACAGAAACGCATTTATTGACTTAAAGAACTTTTACGATAATACGTTACCTCATTTACAAAAAAGAACTTAGAAAGACCCCCCAGAAAATATATAATACTCTTCTAAACGAATTACTATTCGATAAAAAGCTTTGCTTCATTTTGCAATCGAAAAATAATAATTTGAATACTGAATTTCAATATAAGGTCCTTTTTATACGGTCTGCTAGAGGTTGCCTGAAATGGAATATTTTTATGCGCGGGAAAGCGACTTAAGTCATAAAGTTTAATGCTTCATAACGCGGTGAATTTTGGTGATAAAAAGATGATTTTTCTTTATTTTGCATTAAATTGTATGAGGATGATTTTCTTAAATATAATTGGTAGGACAGGGGGACCGTATAAAATTTAGATTTCGTATTTCTTTGTAAATGCATTTATTGATTTAAACTTCTTTAAGATAATATATTTTAAAATTTAAAACATTTTTGTAGTTGGAAGTATATCTCTGTGACTAACTGGTGGGGAAATAGCCATTGGTCACCGATAGCACTGGACACCTTGTATATACGAAATATCATACATTTATACGGTATAATTATACATTTAACAAATAAAAAGATTAAGTACTGTCGATTTAAAAGAGATTTAGTCGCTAAATAAGAAGAAATATTATATTACAACTGTAAAATCAATGTCCTTTCAAATGTTGATGTATTGTTTTGTGCAATAAAGTACAATAATTATTATAAAGGATTAAATGAAAAAGGAATTTGTGAGAACAGGAGGCCATTATGCAGTCTTGATATTTACGGCTATGTACAACTAAACAAAGCGCAGACTTGTAGACGTCATTGTAAAATAGTCTTGGCCCGGAAGGTCATGACCCCAATAAATTCAGTTTACATAAATTGCAGGTGTGGTTGGGACAAATATCTCATTGGGGCCAAGGCTTAAACCAAGCATCAGTGGATAATCACGTAACCAATCAAGCAGTGTTGCTGCATCGCACTGAGGAGCAGAGCAAGCAATGAGAGATAAGGAGGGCGTATCTGGCCCTCAAGCAAAATGATGGGGGAACAAGGAGATTATGGAATGAATTTTTGAGAATTAGAATTCAAGGAGCGAGAGAGAGAGCAGTCAACAAGAATGACTTTCCAGTAGCTTTGATATTCAGGCAATGAATGTTCAAGAGTGCGTTTCATAAGAAATGATTGTGCGAAAGCGTTGAGTTATAAGAATGTGTACAGCTTATGTTGAAATTTGAGAGTGTGTTAGAAAAGAGAAAGCTGTACTCAAAATGTCAGAAAAGAAACGGCCAATATTCCAAGCATGATGAGCAACAGACCGACACACAGAGGTATGTGCCAATCTGCGTATATATTAGGTCAATTAATGATGTTGGAATAATATAAATATCTGGTCTCACACGTGCATTTTCTCCTCCATAAGCGCTTATTAAAGTTCATATAATTTTAATCTTAACAATAATATGTGTGAATACATTATATTTAATTTTATAAGTTAAAATTGTACAATTTAATGCGTGAATAGTGTTTTAATTATTATATTTAAGGAACTCGAACAAAGAAATAATGTTGGTTTATTGCGGCCACGATAGTATTGTACGAACTATGAGATTCACGATCACTTTAATTAAGAATAATAATTCAATCTAAAGATTTATTTATTATTTAAAAGATACTCCAACCAAATGTCCTTTTAATGTGCACCACAGAATTATGAATCTTTATTGAAAGTTGTGGATTTCTCGCATCAGAGTTTTTTATTTGCTAATCTTATATGCGTATAAATTATATTACTTCAATTTATTACAATATTGATTTTATTTCCAATTTTTTATATTTCGTTATTAATATATCTGTGTGTAATGTGTATTTTTATTTGAAATGGCTTAAGACTAATTTTTAAACGGTTTTTGCAAATTGAGATATATTTCTAAATATATTATTTTATTGAAGATTACTTGGAATAATAAAACTATTCTACTTTTCTCTTAAAAAATAGGCAATGTCAGCATTAGTTTATTTTACAAAAAATAATCTACTTAACATAGAAGATTATAAAATTAATACCCTCAAAGGTATCGGGCCTTTTGACATTTTCTTCGCATCTTATATTAACAAATTCGAGGAATATTTTCTGCAATGATAATTTTTACTTAATGGTGTAGCTAATTACTCAAAATTTTGACTTTATTTTTTAAAATGCATTAAATGCAAGATGTATAAAAGTTTTTCTCATGATGATTAAAATATAAAATAATATAAAATGCATAAATGTCTTTCAAATTTATGAATTTATATTTAATCTCCCACTCAAAAGCGAAATTGAAACAGAAAAAAGGTTTTACATCAAAACCACCACGATATTTAAAAATAATAGAAATTAATATGTAATTAATATCCTTTAAAAAGTTGATTTCGTTTTCTGTAATATTGTTCCAAGTTTCACAGTTACAGAAACAGTCTTTGTGATGTATTACGGAAAGTAGACCGATCGATAGATAGATATATAGATGGCTAGATATATAGATAGATAGATAGGGATATAGATATAGAGATAAGGAGATATATAGATAGATGGATAGGGATATATATATATATATATATATATATATATATATATATACACCATACACATATTTAGTCAAATATAACTATTACAAGAAATTTTACAACTGAAAAATGCCCATATTATCATAGGCGCATTGCAGCTCATACAATAAGCACGGATATGGAATCAAATGATTAAGAAATGAAAAAAGAACAAAAGGAGAATGGGGATGCTTACAAGGAAGTCGAAGGGCCAAGGGGGATTGCAACCCCTTGTTCCCGGTTGAAGCACGCTTTTAATCCCAGGAAACATTCCCAGAACCAGACTCATCTGAAGCAATCCGCCACATGCTGACATTGGAAAAGCAAAATCCAATCCTATGAAAACCGAACATGAAGACCCAGATCGATAAAATGGAACGATACGAATAACAATACAACATGGATGTCTATACGACCTATACCATCCATGTCGACACTGACCTTTCATTACGTGCAAGTCCGTATATAACATGTTACGGTTAAGAGTCGAGTTAGGGTTAAGCTGATTGCATACAGGGTGATGTAATTATAATAGCTTATAGAATTTTGCATAAAAGTTCTTATCATACTTTTTGTATGATTTTTCATAATAATGCTTTAGGAAATGTATCGGATATAGTTGTTTTGTCGCTTCACGTACCAAATTACGTTCACATATAATGCGTTCAGTCTTGGTTGTATTTAATCTTTTAATTCTGTTAAGATGATTGATATTAAGTTACGTAGTACTCCTATGCTCAAGTTGGTATGCCAGTTTGTGATACAGTTTATGCTGACATCAAAGGTCGTTCTTTTATCATACATTTAAAAACAAATACTTTCTTTTTTGTCCTAATAAATGCTTATATCTAAAAACGCTATTATATCTTCCCTCACTTGTTTTGTTTCGATCAATTCCAAATTTGTGGGATAAAAACTGAAGCTAAATTGATAATTACTTTCAAAATTTCCAATAAGTACGTCATCCACGAATCTGAAAAAGGGAATTTCATTTAGATAATGAGTTCCGATCTCGTACTTATTCAAATATATATCGGCCAACATGGAGAAGTAGCCAACCCCCATAGGGATACCTTGAACTTGTTGATAGAATGAATCTCCGTTGTAAAGCAAGTTTTTATATAAAACGAACTTGATGAGGTTTTTGTATCTATTGATGTTGATAAATAGATGTAAATTGTAGTCATAAAATATTTCGATCAGGATCTCAAAAATCTATTTGAGATCATGATTATAATACTCGAAACATGATTCTAATACTTTCCCTATACACATTATCATGTATTGCAAGAAAAGTAAAAAAATCCACTATGCATTAGAGCAATGTTTTAAATTAATATTTCACAACTGTCCCCTAGCGTTTTTGTCATTCACCTGTCGTTAAATTTTAACACCTTTTTCTGTACATAGATGGCAATACAATATAATTAAAGTATTATTCTTTTTTACTAAAGTCCATATTGTCCATTTCAAAAGTTTTACTAAGTTCTAGCTATCATTCTGTGCAGGGAAATATTATAAAGCAGACAATGTTTGGTAAGTATTTTCATTTATGTCATTCACCAGTCTTTAATTTTTCTCAGAATAAAAAAAGTAAATAATTTTTTTAACATCTATGTGTGCCTAGTTAGTTTAGCAAACTGAATACCAAGTTAGGATTAAATGCAAATAAAACTCATATGCTCAGAAAGTAAAATCACATGATTTGTCATTCCCCTGTCGTTATTCACGTGTTTTCTTGGTAGACAAGGAAATGAAATTAGAATAAGTGAATTACATTTAAAATCAAGGTTGTCTTTTGAGAAGATAAAACAAATAAGAAGTTAGTTCTAAATATAAGATTGCAATGAAAGCAAAATAATTTTTTTATTCTTCTAATGATATATATATATATATATATATATATATATATATATATATATATATATATATTAACAAAGCATTTGCTTAAATTAATTGTTATTGCCCTCTCATGCTGTATTTACTTGTCTTGAAAATAAAATTCTGCATTTTTTATTTAATTTCCCCAAAATGATAACTGCTACTGTGTTCTTTTTTGTTTAAAAAACGCATGTTAAAATATAATGCAGGAAACAGCTTGAAAAATAGCAAAAAAATATATTGTAACAAGAAAGATGAACATACCCGTTTAGAGAAAATGGCGACGACGTGTCAACAAGACGTGTCCCAAAAGAACACACATTAATTTTACTAAAGTTGTTTGAAGATATTATATGAAGGAAATAATTGGAAAAGAAATATCAATCAAGTTTCATTGTGTTGGACTAATTAATACTAATCAGACATCAAACTTTTATGCGGTTTGAGATTATGCCCTTGAAATTCTTTTCATAATTTTAAATTATGTACAGTAGAGGTATCTACCTTTTTATGGAATCTTTCGTTATTTCAAATCCGCTTTCGTTTCATTTGAAGACTATATATTTGTCCGGAAACTAGCATATAAATAAAACATAGCATATCCATGGATACTGCCGTGATTCTAAATTGAGCACTTTATTCGAATCCATTCCGATTTGTTCTTTGAAGGATTACCCCATTCCATTTCTTCATACATTCAAAAGCCATAGTATTAAAGTCTCATTTTATCAAATTATCAAAAGAAGGGGGAAATGTATATTTTTCAGATTTTGTACTCAGGTTATACCTATAAATTATTTAGAAGTTCAATTTTTAAATTTGGAAATAGCATAGCAATGCCTATTAATACAATAGGTTTATAATCTCTGTGTGTCTGCTCGTGTGTATGTATGCATGTCTGTTTGTGTCGTCTGTAGCAAAAATAATATATATGAGCATCGTACGGCTATGTAATTCGGTATAAAGGTACTTCAAGATACGAAACAATTCGCCTTGTCGAGATTTTTTTTTAATTCGAGTTAGTTTTTTATTTATTTTATATTTTAGCACTATTTTGAATGATTTTCACATAAATCGGTTCCTTAGCTAGCGAAAATAATATAGCAGGGGTTTCATATAAATATAATCGGAACTGATTGTTTGTCTTCAAATTTTGAACAGAATCCATACGATTAATAAACATAATTTTGTAAATATTTAAAATATTATATGGAGACTTAATCTATTATCTATCATAATAACGAAATATATTTATTTTTGTGTCTGTTTGTGTCGTCTGTAGCCGAAAATTTAAGCCGCGTACGGCCTTGAAACTTCATAACACGGCATGATTTTTTATAAATCGAATTAGTTTTTCAGTTATTTAAGGATTTAGTACGATTTTGGGCGATTTTCACACAAATCGTTTCCTTGGCGACCGAAAATATTATCACAGAGTTTCCATCTTGACACTATCGGAAATATCGAGATAGAAGAAACCAGAGATATTGTGGCAGAGTTTCTATCTTAACATCACCGACGCTGAGGATTTTTTGGGGGATTCTTGTTGTTATGGTTGTTTTGTTATTATAAACCGCGTCACATTGTTAAAGGTTTCTTTGTCGGGTACATTCGGGTACATTCGGGTACATTCGTCGGGTACATTCTCTAATCGTCGGGTACATTCTCTAATCGTCGGGTACATTCTCTAATCTACAAAAATAAAGGAATATGCTTTTGATTTTGTTCGTGTGTATGGGTGTCTGTTTGTGTCGCCTGTAGCGAAAGATCTAAACATCTTACAGCCATGAAATTTGAAGCCCCAAGACAATTCGTCCTGGTCAGATTGTTTTTAAAATTCGAGCTAGATTTTGGTTATGTTAAGTTTTGTCACGATTTTGAGCGATTTTCATACGAATCGGTTCCTTATCAACGGACCTGAGTCGAAGAAGAAGAATTAAAAATTTAGAAAAATGACTTCCAGGTGCATTATTTCAAGTATAGATGCTACTATGTGCATGGGTGCTTATAGAACTCTTTCCAAGCGAAGACAAACTCAAGGATAAGATATTAGCTACCTTGATGCCAGCCTTTGTGATTTTGAATGTCCAAGAGGGGGGAAGCCCCTCCCCGCATCGTTGCCTTCACCTATGGGCATCCATAGTTGTAAACAGCAAAAAATTCTCTATATTCTATTGAGATTTAAAATTTGCTTAATAGCGGATTTTGAATTACAATTCCATTGCTGGTTTCGGATCTAATATTCGCGACACATGCTGCAGTTTCGGGTCAGGTTACGGGTCGGGTTACGGTCAACAATTTGGCATTGTTTAGAATTTTTCTGGTGGAAGTATTATAAATCCAGTAACAACTGTGGGTGTGTTTGGCCCCGCGTATCTTAAATGAAATTCTAAGCGCCCAAGAACAGTAAAATATATTCCAATTTCATTTAGACTTAGTTGTAAAATCGGTTACAATGCTAGAGTAATAATTACCAATTTTAACAATTTCCACTACAGTTGATAAGAATTTATGACCTTGTTGATTTTGTCTGTCTGTCCGTTCGCACGATAACAGCCTTAACGTGACTTTAATCAAAATGAAATTTTAGTATGTTGTTCAGACGGTATGTGGGACATATGGAAATGTAAATGAATAATATCACCTAATTAGTTTCAGATTGATTCCTGGTTGAAAAAGTGAAGTACATCGAACCCTATGAGACCTACTTTTTCAAACATTTCTAGACGAAATTAAAATTCACAAATTGCTTTGAAAATTTTAGGAAATGGTTAAATTACCCTATAAAATATATTAAATAAGTTGAGCAAAATATGTTAAGTAGTTTTTTAAATAAAAATTAAAATAATAATTACATCCATATTATATGAAGAGATCACGTGACCCACTTTTTTTCCCAATGTAAAAGTTGTGATTTTAAAAGTTCTTTTAAATTTATATTTAGTGTTTCAACCGTCCTAAAACCACTTTAATTTTTCGTATTTTCTGTGAATCTATATTCTGCGCCAACGTAATTACAGTATTTTTTAGTTTAAATGATCATCAAACTTTGATTATTACTACAACGAAACCTAATTTTAACGTACGCTGCATGTAAACAAATAAAGTGTAAGATGAGTTGTATAAGAATTGCTGATTTTTTAACGCAACGTTATTTAGCTCTGGAGTCTGTAATATAGGCAATATGAATGAAATATTCATTGATTTTACATCGAGAAGCAGACGATTTTATAGCATTGTCTTTTCCGATGAAATTTTAAGTATGGAGTTAATACTTTTACCTTCATTTTTTTAAGTTTCTAAGTAAAATAAATTACTGTAGTACTGCGATACTTTAAAATATATCAGCGCTAAATGTATCGTATTTTAGACATGTTTCAATAAAAATGCATTGCAGTTGGAAAGTGTTCCATAATCAATGCTTTATGCATGATTGATCTTTTTTGTTTTTTATTTCCAATGGCTGGGACAGATGAACAAAATAGAAAAATAACAATATAATAATAAATATAACAAAAGTAACAATAATATATGTAGTAAGAATAGATAAGATCTCAATTTTTTTCTTTTTAAGTCTATATGCAAATATGCTAGAATACCTATATGGGCATCCATTAAAATCCTTCATTTATTTGTGTTTCTTACTGTACAGAAATGTAGTGAAATCGGAAGAAACACCATAATGTAAAATATAAAAATCAAAAAGAAGGAAAATTTGACCATTTTGGGGACACTGCTATAGAATAAAAATTTGTAGAGGAAACTTTGCAATCAATCATCTTGATAGCTATGGCGGAGGTTTTTTTTCCATGTTGGGTGTTAACACTAAAATTCTTGAGAAAGTAGCCCCACCGTTTTTGACAAGTTATTTTTAAGAAGAATGGAAAATAAAAATTCAAATAATTAAAAAAGAATCATTTTATCTGAGCATATAGAATATTTTTCCTTTCTTGATGTAATTTTTTTTGAATGCCGGTTTCAAACTGCACAAAAGAGAAATCGCCTATGATAAAATATAGGATTCCTTTAAATTTTTGACATCAAAGTTAATCATTTTTACTTTCTCATAATATTATTTAGAGAAGGAAGTGCTGCTTCGAAAATTTTGGATTTCAACATTTTATCGAATATGCACGTTTCAAGACATCTTATACCCATTATGAACACTTTACTGAAAATGGCCCACGCTATGAATGGTCCACCCACGCTATATTTGGCAATATGGATCATGCCTTCTAAATGTGACACCTGCACACTTAATAAAAGTTCTTAATATCAAAACCATTTCACATTTAAGCAGAGAAATGACGTACATTTTATAATTATGTTAGCGTGGAAATTTTGGTGTGTAAAATAACATTTTATTTCCGGTCACTTTTGTGTTGCCTTATTCACAGCATTTTTAGATGTTTTAATCTAAACACAAATTCACTACAGCCATCTTTTTCAATGTTTTTATTAGAAAAATGGCCTATAAACGGTTTCGGTATTTGAAATTTAACCCTGTTACCATTGTTATCACTATGGAATCATAAACTAAAAATATATTCAATGATAAAATATGATAAAAAAAAATTATTGCTTTTACTATAAATCAAAATATCTCAAAAATGGTTGGTTGGTACATAAATACTGTTAAATAAAATAAATAGGATATATTTTACTTTTCCTACAATATATGGTAATGTATAGGGAATGTATTAGAATTATGTAGGAAATAGAAATTTGACTTTTCGACGGTTCTACACATTTCAAGCACCGTAGGACCCGAAAAATGTATTTAGCGTGAAGTATGTGTATATATTTGCGTAATGTATGTATAGCGGGGTCGCATTGCGTCAGTCTCTGCTACCCCCACCGTTGATAGGTTCGAACTCGGAACCTCCAGTTTGCTGATCCCGCGCTATACCTTTAAACTCAAAAGAATTCTTCGGGCCCGAAGATATAATCGTGGATGTCTTTCGTAGCAGAGAGTGACGCAATGCAGCCCCTACAGATAGATTGCAGGAAGCTGCTGATCTCCGATGATGGGGAATATGCTCGAACTTGGAACCCGGAGCTTGCCGATCCCGCGCTATACCGTTAGGTCGAAAAGAATTTTTCGGACCCGAAAGTATAATCGGGGATGTCTTTCGTACCACAGAGTGACGCATATCAGCCTCACCACAAACTTCCTTTCCTGGTGAGAACGTAAATAGGATATCAACGGGTGAGAAGCTCGCTCGATTTTCAGTGAGGACGGGAGCCAGCCGAAAATCACCGCGTCCCCAAGCTGAAACTCAGTCGGGAGCCAAATAGCTGAGAGGCGTGATACCTCATCGCACGGCTGCGTGACGTCAGTCGTAGTGGACTCGGAGAGAGAGGAGGAATGGAAGTGTGTGTCAAATGTAGTGCTGTCATCTCGTGAAAGAGATGTGATTGTTTGAGAGAAATAATGTTGCGTGCTTGAATGTCCAAAGTCGCCAACTGTAGAGGCCGCTGTTACCCTATGGGGGGATAGGTTCGAACTCGGAACCTTTAGTATACTGATCCCATGCCATACCATAAAGCTCAAAAGATTTCTTCGGGGCTGAAGGTACAATCTGGGCTGTTTTTCGTAGCAGAAAGTGACGCAATATATCCCCACCACATATGTATCTACTCTAGTTCAAAAACAAATTGAGGACATTTCCCAAAATTTGGTAGATAAGTGGTTACTTGGCACTTGTGAGTTACCCTGGTGGCGATTAGATTTTGAAGTCACCTGTAGGTTACTCTGCTGGTAATTAGACTTTGGTACAATTAAGAAAATAACCGGTATTTTTTGCGAAATGCCGGCAGAAATTGCCAAAATATAACATAAAAGCCTACATATACTCAAAGGTATCAGTTAGATACTTGTTTAATAAACTTTTGACCACGAAAAGAATAAAATTCACCCCTTAACTCTTGGAATAACCGTTTTCGAGATATTTCACCTTTTGTTTTGTATTTTTATCACCTCGGATTTAAAAATACGCCCAGTCGCCGAATGTAATGAAAATTTAATTAAAGCTGCAATTCAATGTAATTTCAAGTAATTACTAGTGTTAATTTGTGTAATTAAACTGAATGTAATGAATTATGAAAGAAAGAAAGAGAAAAATAATTTGAATATGTAGGGAAAGTCATCTCCTGGCAACTTCGAATTTTTTATTTTGCGCATGATGGTAAAAAGCGAATTTTGTATAACAAAAGCTGTTTTTGAGTTACAGGAGGAAGAATGTCGTAACAAAAAATTCGCAGATTTACAAATTTCTCGAATAAACTTTCGAGGCCTTAAATTTGGTCATTATTCATAGGTCAAGTCTCAACGTGTATGCAAAAATTCAAGTCCCAGCAATTTGTGGTATAAATTTATCGCTTTAATATGTTATTAATGAGTAATTTCATTTTTCCATAACTTCCTAAATATTAAATATCACTTTTACCGCCAAATTGGCGTTATTGCATCCAATTTAGATCATGGACACTAAAGTCCTCGTCAAGATAAAGCGAACAAAATTTTTAAATATTAAGAGTGGTTGACTGTAAATGTTCGTTTTCCTCAAGGACAGACATTATTTCGTGAAAATTCGTGCTAAGAAACTTAACGAATTAAATTTTGACTTGTTTTCAGTTAAGAAATATATTCCTTTTATATTATAGTACTTTGAAAAGTTGTTGATTTTTGCCGCCAATTATGAAAACATTTTCCTCTCATTTAAAAAGCATCGACATTTTTTTTTTATCAAACTCGGCTTATTTCATCTAATTACAAAGTCATTAACGCACGGGGATTATGAACATGAATACCGTCAAAACTATCGAACCGCTGAGATTTTTTTCTTCTACTAAATAAACAAATTCCATCATCTTCTGCTTTATTTATTGTGTGTAATCCTCTTGCTAATTCTTTACTTGTATTCTTTGCTTCAAATGAAAATGCATTAAATCGCACAAGTTCGTATAAAAGTATCCCAGGCCGTTAAAAACCATTTATTGAAAATTCGTAAATACACTTATAAATTACAATATTTTTTTTTACTTTTCTTGCAATATATGGTAATGTATAGGGAAAGTATTGGAATCATGTCGAAAATCACAACTCCAGTTTTCGACGGATTTACACGTTTCGAGACCTCTAGAACACGAAAACACTATTTTTAGCATGACGTCTGTGCGGTTGTCAGTGTGTTTGTCTGTGTGTCTGTCTGTCTGTGTGTTTGTCTGTGTGTCTGTCTGTGCAATGTATTTATTCACTCTAACTCAAAAACTAATGGACCGAATTCCATAAAATTTGGTAAGTAAGTCATTTGTGTGTGACCCTGGTACTGATTAATTTTTCGTATGATACAGGAAAAAGAAAATCCGCCTTTTTTTGCGAAATGACCCGCAAAAATTACCTGTAACCAATCTAGCTGAAAAACTAATAGATAAAATTTCACAGAATTTGGTAGATAAGTTACTTGTGGGTTACCCTGCTGATTAGATTTTGGCACGATTCGAAAAAAGTAACCTGCCTTTTTTTACGACATGACCCGCAAAATTCATCAAAGTCTAAAATAAATACGAAAAAAGTAACCTGCCTTTTTTTACGGCATGGCCCGCAAAATTCATCAAAGTCTAAAATAAAAGAACTACGTATGCTCAAATATATCAATTAAATATTTATTTTATACGTAATTATTTAACAATGAAAAGAATAAGACCAACCCCATTACACTAGGGATAGCTGTTCTCGAGATATTAGTTTTTTCGCATTTACTGTGTGGTTGAAAAAAACGTTGTTACGCTGTCGTTGAAAAAAAAAACATTTACCTACTGAGAACAAAAACTGAATTGAAAGTGCCAATTCAGTGTCATTTTAAATAATTGTGGGCGTTATTTTGTTACAATTAAACTCAATATAATGAATTGTTGAAGAAACAGAGAACGTCAATATGAGTCTGCAGGGAAAGTCATGTGCTACCCACATCATATTTTTATTAACACTTTACAACAAAGTTGAAAAGTGTTTATGACTTTGTTCATTCTGTCAGTCTGTGTCTGTCTGTCTGTCTGTCCGTTAGCACGATAACTGCCGTAAAATTGACTATTTTAAAATTGACCGTAAAAATGCCGTCGAAATGAAATTTTAGTATGTTGTTCAGACGGTCTGTAGGACTTAAGGGAATATAAATGAATAATATCACCCAATTAGTTTTGAATTGAACCCGGGTTGAAGAAATGAAATACATTGAACACTATGGGACCTAATTTTTCAAACATTTTTTAAGCGGATTTAAAATTCACAAATTGCTTTGAAACTATTAGGTAATATTCAAATTATTCCATAAAATATATAAAAACAATTCCACTAAAATATATTCAGTAGTTTTTTTAAATAAAAATTAAAATAATAATTACTCCTCTTATATGAAGCGATCCCGTGACCGTGATATGAAAAGATCACTTGATCCGCTTCAAAATAAAATATGGCATCCATCTTGTCTCAAAATCGTGATTTTTAAAGTTCTTTTTAATTCATATTGAGTGTTGTATTCGTCCTAAAACCGCTTTATTTTTGCTTAAATTCTGTCCATCTACATACTGACGCCACGCAATGACAATATATTTCAGTTTAAATGGTCATCCACATTTGATTATTTCTAAAACGAAGCCTATTTTTCACTTATGCAAAATGTAAACATCAAAATATGTAGTATAAGTTGTATAAGAATGGCTGTATTTTTTTAACGCAAAAGTATTTAGCTCCTGGAGTCTGCATAGCTGATATGAATAAAATATTCATTGATTTTATAGACAGAAGGACGATTTTTTTCAATGACGTTTTAAACATAGAGTTTTATTACTTGTACCTCCATGGTTTTAAGTTTTTAAATAAAATAAATTATTATAGTAATGTGATGAATGAAATGAATGGAAAAATGGGTATGAATGAAATGCTGCTTTTATAAAGAGAGCCAGGCGTGTTATATTTCGATGACGTCATTTGAATTAAGTCCATTTGTTTTCGATGAAGTTTTCAAATATAATAAATTATTGTAGTATTATGATGATTTTAAAAATATTACCGAGGAATGTATTGCATTTTAGTGATGTTTAAACCAGGCAATTTATATTTCAATGTCGTCATTTGAATGAAGTTCATTTTTTTCGTTGAAAGTTCAAGTTTTCAATTATAATAAATTAATGTAGTATTGTCATAAGTTTTAAAATATTACTTAGGAATGTATTGCATTTTAGAGATGTTTAAATAAAATTGCATTGAAGGTGGAAAGTGTTTCATAATCAAATTAATGCTTTAAGCATGATTGATCTTTCTTGTTACTGCAATTCCTTATTCAGTGCATTGTTCCACTATCTGAAATGTCCAGTACACCACTTTACCTAGGAATGAAAAATTATGAATTTCAGGACCATTAGAAATTTTAACTTTCTTAGCGGACGACAGCATCTTTTGAATAATGAGATAAATGAATTCAGTTAATCCCTGCTTTAAGTCCCTGCTATAACATATTTGAAGTATGTAAGTCTCGTTCTCAGGCAGTTAAAGCACACATTGAATTCATTAATCTAGAAAAACAACAAAAAATATGTAATCATATAAAAAAATTGTATACAGGTCTAATTGTGTACAACCCGTACAACGATCCCATTCCCAATTATACTCTTCCCTCTACTTTTCAATTGGGTCTAATCCCGAGCAAAAAGAAAATAAATTCAAAGGACAATTTTTTCTCTAAGAGAGTAGAGGAGGCTTCTGTAGCTTTAAGCGCATGCGCAACCTTTAAAAGGAAGGGAGAGGTCCCTTGGGGGAAATTGTGAAGGTCAACGAAATTTTTTACAGTTTGCTCGCTTAAAAAATAATAAATAATGAACGGATGGGTTCAGGATACTTTTCTTTAGCAGCAGTTTGTAATATTTAAAGAAACTGCTCTTAAATTAAAGAGTTGGATTGCTAGTCAATTTTTTTTATATCGCAATTCAAAAATCGGAGATATTTTAAACACACGAAAAGTATATATATATATATATATATATATATATATATATATCAACGTAAAATAACTAATAAACTTGTTCGACTTGACTTTACAAAAATAACATGTGTACTAAATTGTTTCATGGTTGCACTCATTTACATTTATCGCTGCAGACTGCACAGACAGGCGCGCACACACACACACAGAAACATGCATTTATTAAATAAGATTATTGAGAAAACACTGAAATTAAAAATATATTTTAAGAATTAAAAGTTTTATAAATTCTGTAAGACGATAAAAAATGAACTGCTTTGTTGAACTCTTGTAACAAAATGTATTTTCTCCCTGGTAAAAAGAAGTAGTAAAAAAACTGCAATCCTTCAAAATGCCAGAGCTGTCCTTTATAATAACACACCTAAAAGTGAATGAACTAATTTTATTTGCATCACGCCCGCCTCAATAAAATCCGCTATTTTTTACGGCCAGCTTCATCGATTTTCAGTTTAGATAAAATTCTTCATCTATGCATGGATTTTAGTGCGATAACGTCTAAAAGTAAAAAATAAAAATCTGAAGTGGGCAGCACATGGCTTTCTCTGCAGACTGATTTTCACGGTCTCTATTTCTTTAATAATTCATTATATTGGGTTTAATTCCACAAAATAAGGCCCACAATTATTTAAAATGACACTGAATTGGCATTGTTAATTAAATTTTCGTTCTCAGTTGGTAACTGGACGCTTTTTCAGCGGTGACGCAGCGGAAATGCGAAAAAACTAAAATATCACGAGAACAGCTAGCAGTAGTGTAATGGGGTTGATCTTATTCTTAAACATTATGTGTAAAATAAGCATTTAACTGATATATTTTGGATTTAACGATTTTTGCGTACTATTTCGCAAAAAAAGGCACGTTCCTTTTTTCGACCCACTCCAAAATCTAATAAGCATCAGATTAACCTACAAGTGATTTATATAACAGATTTTATGGAATTTCGCTAATTAGTTTTTCAGCTAGAGTGAGATACAGGCAATTTTTGCGGACCTTTTAGCAAAAAAGGCTGGTTCTTTTAACCCGAATCGTGCCATATTCTAATCAGCACCGGGGTCACCCACAAATGACTTATCTACCAAATTTTGTGAAATTCGGTCAATTAGTTTTTCAGTTAGACTGGATACAATATCTGTACAGACAGACAGACCAACACACATAGACACACACATAGACATAGACACATAGACATCGACACACTCACAAACATACACATAGACGTTACGCCAAAAATAGTTTTTTCGTGTTCTAGAGGTCCTAAAACATGTAGATCCGTCGAAAACTCCAGTTGCGATTTTCGGCACGATTTCAATTCTTTCTTTATACATTTCCAGGTATTGCAACGTAAGCAATATACATTACCATGTATTGCAGGGTAAGTAATATACATTTCCATGTATTGCAGGGAAAGTAATATTTAAAACATTCGTATAACTCGATTTAGTGGAATATCAATACATTTTTTGTTTACAGATTAAAATAAACAGCGAAAACAAATTAAAACTAACATTAAAATTGACAACTAAGTCTAAAATTAACAACTAAAATTACACACTTGTTTAGTCAACTAGATTGCTCTTCCCTCCTGCTAGCTAGCGCTCACCAACTTCCGAAGCTCATACTGCCTGGGTTACTACACCTGTCCCCTATTTGTCACTTTGCGGGCGTACACACCTACCTACCCCCTACCAATAAACAGTACAGTCTACCAGCAGCTCTAGTGCGTGTTTGATTTTCATTCAAAGTCCCATAAGTTCGTTTTCGCTTTGGTAGAATTTTATCGTAATATAAGGAACCAAATTTGACTTAGTTCATAACCAGGTAAATATATTATTCGAGTTTTAACTTATTAAACAGCGAACGCGGTTTAAATGTAAACAAATTAAACGATTTCAACTAAACATACAGTTAGCACACTAAACATTCTAACAGTCGTGATCTCGAAGAATTAGTTTTCGTAATAGTTTATAAGAATCAGGAATCAGGCGCATTATTATGAACTTCAATAACAATTCCAATTTAATCGTAATTGTTCATGTCAACAATAGTTGCGAAATAATCTATTAGTAAGAATCTTGCTTAATGAAGGAAAATCTCTCTCTCTCTCTCTCTCTCTCTCTGTGTGTGTGTGTGTGTGCAGACCATGGAATTTGGTACAAAGGTACTTCCCGAATAGGTGCACCTTGGCGTTATTTATTAATTTTTTAAAATGTTTTTACTTTCCTTATATACATAATGTATAAGGAAAGTATTATGATGGGGTCAAAAATTCGAATTCGAGTTTTCGACGGGAGAGCACGTTTCAAGCATCCCTGATCACGAATCGAACATTTTTGAAGTGATGTCTGTGTGTGTCAGTGAGTCTGTGGAGACGATAATTGACGAACGAATGACCCGATTCGAAAGAAATTTGGTACAAAAATTGCAATCCGTAAAAACTGGAAGCCTATTGTTTTATACGCAATCGAATATTCAGAAACCCCTAAACTTTCAAGTGAAAATTTGAAAAAATCGTCAAAAAATAAAAACCTCTAATAAAGTTAAGCAAATAGACATTTCTTATGTAATTTTTCAGTAGAAAACGATTGACATAAATTTCAGAACGCTACAATGAACCGTTCTCGAGATATTTTTAAAAAAAATTATCAAAATATCATTTAAAATAAAAAATATATATCCTATTAAGAAACATGTTCACTTTTGATATGTAATACCATGCGATCAATTTGGTGACATTATTCTCGTGGATCTAGCTCGTTTGATTTATGAAAAAAGATACTTTGATTAATACTTTTGTATTTGAACGCCAATAATCATTTATCTGCTGTAAGAATAACTTACTTCTCCATCCATAACTCTTGGCGAGATTTTGGCGAAGAATTTGGTGGAATGTCGCTAACTTGGCGACTGTTTTAATTGTTGCTAAATTAACGAAAAACTCGCCAAAGGAATAAAAATGAAGCTAAATCAATGAAAATGACGACTCAATGACGAAAATTCACTATTTTGGAAAGAATATAATTATCTACTATAAAAATAATCTTTTTTTTTTACTGTAGAAATAGTAAATTCATTGCATTATATAAAGAAAGTCATGCCTATATCAGATTTTTTTTATTTATTTTACATTTTCGACTTTCCTCCGAAACCGCTAAAATCTAATACACTTGGAGAAAAATGTGACTAGAATTTAATTCGGGGCACGGTAGCAAGATCACTGCCAAGCGTCTTTGTCACGAAACTGGGAATTCTAGACCGAAGGCACTTTATATTTATTAGGGTACATGTACATTTCCATGTACTGTATAAGTATTGCATACGTATTGTATACGTATTGTATACTAATAATATATGTATTGTAACTTAGCGATGTGTACGACCACTAGTTAACTATTAAACAATTAATTAGTACGAGTATATTATAGATCTATGTAAGTATTGTATACATATTTCATGTGAATAATATCAGTAGTAAATAAGTATTTTATACCAATTATATAAGTATTGTATCTTTCCGATGTGCATGGCTACTAGTTAACTATCCAACTACTAAACTACTACTAAACTACTAACAACTATTGAGTTACTAAACTATTAGACAAAGTATCTTCTCTAGTACTTGGAACAAATTAGATCTAGGAGAATGACGATAACGACTTTATCACATAGTATTCTGCATGAAAAATGAACATATTTCACAATATTTAATATTATTTTTTAATTCTATATGATTTTTTCGATGCATTCATTTTAAAAAATGCATTATCGCAAGAAAGGTTCATACCAACGTTCTAAAATTTGAATTGATCATTTTCCAATAAAAAATTACATGTAAAACTATTCATTACGCAACATTATTGAAGGTTCTGAATTTTTGATGATTTTTCCAAAATTTTATTCGAAAATTTGGGGTTTTTCCTATTATTCGATTGCGTTTAACATCAATACGCTTCCAGTATTCACTAATTGTAATTTCTGTGTCAAATTTTATTCAAAACGTCCCATTCGTTCCAGAAATATCATCCTCACAAACCCACCGGGATACACAGACGAACTCAAAAATGATCGATTCGAGTTCATGTATTCTTGAAACGGGCTTTTCCGTTACAAAAAAATCCAAGTTCAATTTTCTACCCTTTCACAATACTATATCCATACTTTATACTATGTATATAGGGATAGTAAAATCTAAGCTATTTAACCGAAGTCTTACAAAAATATTTCTTTTTCATGACACACTCAGTGCAAACTTGCAATCTTTCACTACGTGAAGACTGTCTTTTATAGTAACGGAGAAATAAGTGAATGAGATAATTTTATTCCCATCTTACCCGTTTTAATAAAATCAGTCATTCTGTTTGGTTGTGAGTTTTGTGATTCAACGCTAATGTAAAGTAAATACACATGCCAGTGTGAGTGTAATAGTGTCAACATATCTCGAGAAAAAGTAAACACATATGCATGTGTGAGCGTAATAGTGTCAACGTATCTCGAGGTAAAGTAAACACATATGCATGTGGGAACGTAATAGTGTCAACATATCTCGAGGTAAAGTAAACACATATGCATATGTGAGCGTAATAGTGTCAACATTTCTCGAGGTAAAGTAAACACATATGCATGTGTGAGCGTAATAGTATCAACATATCTCGTGGTTAAAGTAAATACATGTGTGAGTGTAATAGTAGCAACACATCTCGAGGTGAAACGTAATCACATAGAAAAGGACTCAAAAACGTGGAAGTTGAACTGACAAGGGGGATATTCTAAGTACGGCACTTTAATATATATTTTTGCTTTCTTATATGTAGTATTAAAAACGTATTGTCTTAAAGAACATTTTTGATTTCGAGATTTTAATGACCATATATGCACCTTCTGAGGACGTTTTGACTATTTTTGGAGTGATGTCCGTGTGTTTGTGGTCGATGCCTTGTGTACACAATAGCGGACACAAATGTTAATGGATTTTCACGAAACTTTATATCCTGCTTTGTTATCGAAAATTCTACAACTTGATAGACTATGTTTTAATTCTAGCGTAAACTTCGAAATTTAATCTAAATTTTATATTTTAACATGTCACTATAGGACAAAATTTGATATAATCAAGCATAAAACTAATAGTTATAGCAAAATAGGTATGGGGTTCTTTCAAATTATTGTAATACTAGGACGCCAGCTTCATCTTAAGATCAGAGGACGAGACTGCCAAAATGAAACACCTCGCGTGCACCGGCTGGACCAATTGCATTTTACCTCAATTCCCGTTCAACGCTAAACATAAAGCTTGCTTGCATTTTTACCATTCCTTTAAGGCCGGCTCGGTTAACGTCAAATAGTAAGCGGACTTACATTTTCATCAATTGTGGTAAATGGGTAATCCTGTAGAAAGAGAGGGGCGAATTTCTTTTTGTCTTTGCTTAAATTATTTGATTCTTTATGATATCACGGTCATTAAATATGGTTGTTATTAGCCCTCGCATCTAAACCAAACTCTACGTCATTGGCTTGGCCAATATCAGCTCCTAACTAAGACATACTGTAACTGCCACTGACTTGACCTTTATGTAGAATTACTGTAATAGCTACTGGTACGGCTGTACATGTTCATCATCACAACTATCTATATACCATATACGATATTAAGATCAATTCCAAGTCTAGCTCTGAATAAAGAGACGATCGGATTTTGACCAAGATTAATGAATCCATGACTTTGTTATGTAACATAGGACATGATAATAATAACCGCATGCGTAAGTCGTCATTATAACATTACGAGATATATCAAAGCCTCAAATTCATCAATCCAATATACTATTCTTTGGTAACAACAAATAACATGGTTGCTCTGATTAAAAAATATTCTGCTATTTAATAATTTGTCACAGAATTAGATTTTCGTTATAACTAAACAATGAAATTTTGCAATTATGCTTGTAACAATGGTTATTATTTTATTTATCATACATAAATAGATGTTTTGAAGTAATATTGGTGTATTGGAGGACTCCTGTAATCAACGTACCACAGTAGATTTGTTGAAATCAGGAATTTTTCCGGAGTCCTCCTTGACAGGGGTTTCCAAACTATGACCAATGGGCCTGACCTGGCCCGAGGACTCCTTCATCCGTCCCGCGACGCCTTGACAAAAAGTGGTTAATATGTTGAAACAAATTTAAAAAATGAAACCTTAGTTAATGAAAACTTTATGTTCTATTAATTTTTGTCAGAAAGTAAAAACTGCATTAATAAAATTTTTCCCAAAACAATTATTTTTCTATTTGAAAGCAGTTGTATTTGCCAGCAATAATCCTTCTTATTTGATCAGATACGTTAAAAGAGTCATTTTATAGATTGGAAAATGTACTCTGCCTTGCCTTTGTGTTCTTTAAGAGGCAAATTAAATTTATTAATCAAATACAACAACAACAAAGATGTATTCATTTAAATAAATGTGAAAATTACATATAATTCCAATGGTGTACAACGACGCCATCTCGGTAATTTATCCTTCCCGAAATCTCTAAAATATAGCCATCATTCTTTTTCAAAATGGCACACAAAATCATGAAAATCTGAAATAAAGGACGAAAATTGCTGAAATAAATCTATATAAATAAAAATGAAAATCTGTCTGTCTGTCTGTCTGTCTGTCTGTCTGTCTGTCTGTCTGTCTGTTTGTCACACCATCACGGGAGAACGGCTGAACCGAATTTGATGAAATTTTGTGGGTAGCCCAGAAATAGCCCCACTTAAAATTATATCCGTGTTTTGAGTTTCTACGACCAGTGGTTCTCGAGATATTAGTAAAAAACGAAATTTTCGTTTGTCCCATCATCACGGAAAAACGGCTGAACCGAATTTAATGAAATTTGGTGAATAGCCTTGAAATATCCCCCCATAAATTTTGTCCAAGTTTCGAGTTTCTAAGACCTGGGGTTGTCGAGATATTAATGAAAAACGGAACTTTTTCCTAGGAGTTCTACTCCCTAACTCCGTGGTTTATCCAAACGAAAAGCTTGAAAATCGTTTGAAAGTGAATTAAAATTTAATCTCTGAGTTTGATGGGAGATTTTTTGCGTTAATTAGTCACTTTCTGAAAACATGAATTGCTTGAAAATCGTTTGAAAGTGAATTAAAATTTAATCTCTGAGTTTGATGGGAGATTTTTTGCGTTAATTAGTCACTTTCTGAAAACATGAATTGTTTGAAACATGATTTAAAGGGGAAATCTATCTCCATGGTTCATGGTTTATTTAAAACAAGCTTTTACGGAACAATGAGAAGTATAGAGAAATCAAAATCGTTATTTAATTTCGCAGTTTATGTTATAAGACATGACATATTTAACATGTTATAAGATTCTATCTTATATCATGTTACTCAGAAACGCAATTAAATTAAATCTGTCTGTTAATTTTAACAATTATTTTTTCGATTTGAATAATAAATAAATGGATATAAAAATATATTTTAGAAAAGAACGATTTGATTTTTCTTATAGCATTTTTTGGATAATATCAATTACGGTCTTCAGGTTTAAAAATTATTATTATTTATATTTTCGGGGATTATTTATTCAAGGATTATTGATATTTTCAAGTTATTATGCAATTATTTTATTATGACAAAAATTGTTTAAACTCATATATTGTATGTTGTACGAATCTTCTACAAATACACGTGTATATATTTTAATCTACGAGAATATAAGTAGTACAGGTATATTGACATATGTTTTGATATATATTGGCATATATTGGAATCAATTACGACCTTCTGGTATAAAGAGTACGGATATTATTGATGTTTTCAATTTATTACGTCATCTCTTTTATTTTGGCAAATATTTTTGAGACGCATATTGTAATACGGGTAATCTTCTACTAACACATTGGCATAGTTTCTGATCTGCGACAATATAATTAGTACAAATGTACATTAGTCAAATGTGTTTATGCGGCAGACGATTTTTATTAAATCCTTTCCGATTTGAATAATGAAGATATGTATATAAAATAAATTTCATTGCCATTTCATTTTGGACTGGATAATATCAATTATACTCTTCAGGTTTAAACATTATTATTATTGATATTTTCCGGAATTATTGATTCAGGGATTATTGATATTTTTAAGTTATTACGCCATTGTTTTATTGCGGCAAAAATTGCTGACACACGCATATTGTACGTTGTACGAGTAATCTTCTAGGAATGCACGGGTATATCTTCTAACCTACGAGAATATAAGTAGTACAGGTATATTGGCATATATTTTGACATATATTGGCATATATATTGGAATCAAGTACAGTCTTCTGGTATGAAGATTAAGGGGATTAATTATATATTCAATTTATTACGTCGTCTGTTGTATTTTACCAAAAAACATTTGTGACTCATATTGCAAAACGGGTAATCTTCTACTAATAATCGGACATTATAAGTAGTACGTGTATATCTCCCCATATAATTTTAGCACTTTAATTTTGACATATATTGGAATAAATGACTGTCTTCAGATTTAAAGATTACGGGTTTACTGGTATTTTCAATTTATACATGTAATCTACTTATACAGGTTATATTTTCTAATATTCGCGTATATAATTAGTACGGGTCCCATACAATTTTAACGCTTTTATTTTGCATATAGTGATTCAATTCCATATTTTTTTTTTATATTTGCTTACATAAGGGGTCCAAGATGTTTCATTCTTCAGATATGTCCATGAAGATAATTTTATATAGTGAGAACAGAGATTCTTAAACTTCTTTTTAGGAGCATTATATTAAATATTTTAACAGAATATTTTGATTAAACATGTCATTTAGTATACTATAAGAATTTGGGCATGATTATGAATTTCAAGTTTCTTTATATTATATACTCCGTACGAAGAACGGGTATGCTGCTAGTTAATTATATATTTCTTCTTCGTGTAATTATTCACAAGAAAACGAACTAGTGTGGCTTCTTCTTGCTTCTAGGATGAACCGTTCAACTATTTTAGCTTTTGGAATTTTGAGAAACTGAAGACGTTTTAAAATGCATACATTCTTCTAACGAAGCAAAGCGACATTAAAAATGTAAATCTATATAAATAAAAATGAAAATCTGTCTGTCTGTCTGTCTGTCTGTCTGTCTGTCTGTCTGTCTGTCTGTTTGTCACACCATCACGGGAGAACGGCTGAACCGAATTTGATGAAATTTTGTGGGTAGCCCAGAAATAACCCCACTTAAAATTATATCCGTGATTTGAGTTTCTACGACCAGTGGTTCTCGAGATATCAGTAAAAAACGAAATTTTCGTTTGTCTCATCATCACGGAAAAACGGCTAAACCGAATTTAATGAAATTTGGTGAATAGCCTTGAAATATCCCTCCATAAATTTTGTCCAAGTTTCGAGTTTCTAAGACCTGGGGTTGTCGAGATATTAATGAAAAACGGAACTTTTTCCTAGGAGTTCTACTCCCTAACTCCGTGGTTTATCCAAACGAAAAGCTTGAAAATCGTTTGAAAGTGAATTAAAATTTAATCTCTGAGTTTGATGGGAGATTTTTTGCGTTAATTAGTCACTTTCTGAAAACATGAATTGTTTGAAACATGATTTAAAGGGGAAATCTATCTCCATGGTTCATGGTTTATTTAAAACAAGCTTTTACGGAACAATGAGAAGCATAGAGAAATCAAAATCGTTATTTAATTTCGCAGTTTATGTTATAAGACATGACATATTTAACATGTTATAAGATTCTATCTTATATCATGTTACTCAGAAACGCAATTAAATTAAATCTGTCTGTTAATTTTAATAATTATTTTTTCGATTTGAATAATAAATAAATGGATATAAAAATATATTTTAGAAAAGAACGATTTGATTTTTCTAATAGCATTTTTGACTGGATAATATCAATTACGGTCTTCAGGTTTAAAAATTATTATTATTTATATTTTCGGGGATTATTGATTCAAGGATTATTGATATTTTCAAGTTATTATGCAATTATTTTATTATGACAAAAATTGTTTAAACTCATATATTGTATGTTGTACGAATCTTCTACAAATACACGTGTATATCTTTTAATCTACGAGAATATAAGTAGTACAGGTATATTGACATATGTTTTGATATATATTGGCATATATTGGAATCAATTACGACCTTCTGGTATAAAGAGTACGGATATTATCGATGTTTTCAATTTATTACGTCATCTCTTTTATTTTGGCAAATATTTTTGAGACGCATATTGTAATACGGGTAATCTTCTACTAACACATTGGCGTGTTTTCTGATCTGCGACAATATAATTAGTACGGGGTTGCATATATTCATTCAATTCCTATTTTTTCTTCTGTAAATTTGCTTACAAAAGGGGGCAGGATGTTTTATTCTTCAGATCTGATCGTGAAGATAATTTTGCATAGTGAGAACATATATTCTTAAACTTCTCTTTAGGAGCAATAAATTTAATATTTTAACCGAATTTGCACATGATTGCGAACTTTAAGTTTCTTTAAATTATACACTCCGTACGAATAACGGGTGTGCTGTTAGTGGTTAATAAATTTTAACATTTTAGGAGGATATATCATGTTGCTCGGCATCGCAATTAAATTAAATGTGTTTGTTAATGTTTTTATTATTTTTTTTCGATTTAAATAATAAATAAATGGATAAATGGATATAAAAGTATATCTTATGAATGGACGGTTTGATTTTTCTTTTAATTATATTAATTGCTGACTGCGTACATCAATTTCATTTATTTTGGCAAAGAGTTTCCAAGCTTATATCGTATTTAGCTACTAAACTCATATATTGTGTTTAGCCAATAAATTCATATAGCCGATTGTTGAAACAGAAAAAGAATAGAGCGGGTATATCTTCTAATACAATTGTAGTGTTTTCATTCAGTATATTGAAACGGGATAAGAATGTTTCATTCAGATCTGCAAATTCAAAGCTACGAATTTGGAGGGATATCGCTAATTTGACAACTTTTCTTATACTTTGCCAAATTGACGGAAATGTCTCCAAATTGATATAAACGACACACAAACAGCTGCCGCCGGCCGTCCAAATGGTTGCTCAAGTCCTTGTTGACGAGTCGGACGGTCTGGGTCTTTAACACAAACAGCTGCCATAAACCTTCGGGTTGGTCGTGTGGCTTGGGTCTTCTACATATCAATGAAATTTTTTTTTTTGTTAAAAGAGAGTACTGAAATGATGTTTGGTTAGCATTTATCTGTCAGACCAACCATCCTACTAAGTAATACATTTAGCGAATTTTTAAAATGTCACCAAATTGATAAAAATGTTTTCAAATCTATAAAAATATCTTGAAATTGATAAAAATGAGCTAAATAAATGAAATTAACTGTGTTTTGTTAGGGGATAGTACTGTGATGATATTTCGTAAATTTGTCGCCAAGTGGAACTGTCAGTTCTACAGTCCCACTTGGCGATAAATTTGGCGATTTTTTAAAATGTCGCTAATTTGACGAAACTGTCGCCAAATGTTCCATAGAAATATATCTATTTAGACGATATTTTTTCTACCAATTTATTTGAAGCAAATGATATCATGTCGCTTAGCAACGGATTTAAATCCAATGTGTTTATGCGGCAGACGATTTTTATTAAATCCTTTCCGATTTGAATAATGAAGATATGTATATAAAATAAATTTCATTGCCATTTCATTTTGGACTGGATAATATCAATTATACTCTTCAGGTTTAAACATTATTATTATTGATATTTTCCGGAATTATTGATTCAGGGATTATTGATATTTTTAAGTTATTACGCCATTGTTTTATTGCGGCAAAAATTGCTGACACACGCATATTGTACGTTGTACGAGTAATCTTCTAGGAATGCACGGGTATATCTTCTAACCTACGTGAATATAAGTAGTACAGGTATATTGGCATATATTTTGACATATATTGGCATATATATTGGAATCAAGTACAGTCTTCTGGTATGAAGATTAAGGGGATTAATTATATATTCAATTTATTACGTCGTCTGTTGTATTTTACCAAAAAACATTTGTGACTCATATTGCAAAACGGGTAATCTTCTACTAATAATCGGACATTATAAGTAGTACGTGTATATCTTCCCATATAATTTTAGCACTTTAATTTTGACATATATTGGAATAAATGACTGTCTTCAGATTTAAAGATCACGGGTTTATTGGTATTTTCAATTTATACATGTAATCTACTAATACAGGTTATATTTTCTAATATTCGCGTATATAATTAGTGCGGGTCCCATACAATTTTAACGCCTTTATTTTGCACATATTGATTCAATTCCATATTTTTTTTATATTTGCTTACATAAGGGGTCCAAGATGTTTTATTCTTCAGATATGTCCATGAAGATAATTTTATATAGCGAGAACAGAGATTCTTAAACTTCTTTTTAGGAGCATTATATTAAATATTTTAACAGAATATTTTGATTAAACATGTCATTTAGTATACTATAAGAATTTGGGCATGATTATGAATTTCAAGTTTCTTTATATTATATACTCCGTACGAAGAACGGGTATGCTGCTAGTTTTCAATATGTCCCAGACGTTTTCAATAAGGTTTAAATCTGGGCCAGGGTATATGGTGAAAGTCAGAGTCATGCTCCGTAAACAACTATTACACGTGTCCTGCCCGTTGGATGGTAGAATTATAGTTTATAAAAGATCTGTCGTCTTTTGAGTAAAAATGCAAAGTTCTATGGTAGACCTGATCAAGAATGTTCAAGTGCTCCATGGATGACACCGATCTTCCGGTAATACCAGGGGACCGGTATCAATACAGCAGAATATGACCTGCACCATGATACCCCCACAACAAACTTGAGCTGAAAGCAAGATGTGTTCATATTTTCATGGGTCTCTCGTCACACTTTCCACATGCCATGGGTGCAAAACAAGGTGTAGCGACATTCGTCCGAGTACATAACTTTCTTCCAATCATCGACTGGCAAGTGACGCCATTCCTGATCCCACTGAAAACGCATTTTAAGGTTCTTTGCACAAATGAAATGCTTCCGCACAGTCATGCCACTGGCTACATCGATTCGCTGCAAATAACTTGTTTGGCCCTAGCATTGTTTGGTTCCAGTTCGATTAGGACGAGCCTTTATTGAAGTCTTCCGCCAGTTGATGCACAGTACATCCACTTATCTGCCGCAGAAGATGTCTGAGACGCAGCCGATCACGGGATTGATTGATGGATATTTAACCACAGCTCTGCCTTTTAAACAACCGCAGAGGGATCTGTTTCTAACTGGTATGCAATTTAGATATACCTCCTTTTGTGAAGAAAGTGAGGTGTTCTGTTCTAACAATCGTGGCTCCTGCCAAACGGGTCTCCACAATAAAGGCATTTTTAAACAGATTCAATATGTCGTTTTCCCCATTTTGTTCTACTTCTCTTGCAATACACACCAACAGCATTCTTATAGTGGTGTATTTTTCCCCATTGGGCCCATTAGCTGCTGAGCTGGGGCGAGAAAGTTGTCACTGGCTGTAGATAAATTGGGTGTGGCTGCTTGAGGTCATAAGGACTGCGTGACCATGTGTGTGGGAATTTGTTATTGTTCCTATATACATTTACAAGAATCTAAGCCTATCCGCCGTTTGTTAGTTGGAGCTAATCTGTAAATGCACAGGTCTTGACTTGACGTCTACAATTCTTCGTAGTGCAGCAATCTTCAGCTTTTAAGAATTGTAGAGACACTCCAATTTATTGAATGTCTGTATACTGTGGGCGCACTTTTTTTCTGTATTGGGATGTTCATGACAGCACACTATGAAAAACTGATCGTGAACTATACCCAAGGCAATTGGGAAACACCAGCATTTAAATGCTTAGCATATTGGTTAAAACATTATTTAGGGATTGGTTGTAGATTCCATTTACCATACTCGAGGGGAAAAAATGTTCAGTGTATCTAATACTAACCAAATGATTAAATATTGTATGTTACTATGTACACACACCTTGCAGTGAATTAGAAATCCAGAAATATGTACGCAAATGTAGGTCACAGGCGGATGTACGCAAATTGCGTTGGTCATGGTAGGTACATGTGGTCGCAATACCGCTATAAGAATGCTGCCGGTATGTATTCCTAGATAAGTGGAGCAGAAGGGGGAAACAGCAAACCCGTCTCCGTTTGTAAATTTTCTTGTATTTGGAGCCCGTATGGCAGGAATCACGATCGGAAGAACAGAACAACTCACTGGCTGCTCGAATTGTGATATATCCAAAGTGTATAACAATTGGAAATATAACCCCTTGGCATTGCTTAAAAGACGGAACTGTGGATCGAATATCATCAATCAAGTCCGTGATCGGCTATGTCCCAGACGACTTGTACGGAAGAAAAGGGGATCGACTGGATAGCAACTGACAGACGACTTCAAGGCTCGCCTCCACCAACAAGTTTATATACATGCAGACACTATTCGGATTATGACAATAATACCCCCCATAAGCCACTATTCGAGCTGCGATCACGTAGAAAGTAGTCTGTCCCCCAAGAACGGGAATTTTATCATGGAAATATGAGCAGAGGCGCTTTGTATATGTATTAGGGAATAGGAAATGCATAGCAGAATGTGTTGCAATATATGCAATAAATTATGCCAAAATGTTTTTACACTAATCAGCTGATTTTTTTAATTTATGATTTGTTTCACATTTTTATTAAAGTTTTACTTATTTAATCAAATTTTCAATTATTAAAATGATATGAAGTATTGCAGAGAAAATTAAATATAATATTAATAATTTAATTTTACACCTGCCTTTTGATCCCTAGGAATAAATGAAACTTTGAGTGCAAAGTTAATTTGTTTTATTAAAAGTGGATAAACATACACACCAGGTATAAAAATTTTAATACAATATGTCCCAAAATTTAGATGAAATTCAGCTTTTTCTGTTTGCATATGAGGCAAGAAAGTGGCTATGTCAATTAACCAGTACGCATAATAAACGATGCCCCCTGTTGAAAATTCACTGGGTAGAATACATAAACGTCGATATATAGCTTTTTCAAAAAGCAACCGGACTGGTCACTGAAAATGTATATTAAAAAAATATTCTTACAATTTTGATGATTTTTGGAGTATTTCATTAGAAAAATTCAAAATTAATTTATTTCTGCCCAAATGTAAAATACTTCTTCTTATTATTAAATGTTCGCTGCCACAACAAATTTAAAGGAACTGTGAGACCAGAATATGTTCGCTAATGATACATATTTATTTGCAGTATTTACGGTGCCTAGAACGGCTAACAAAGCTGTAGTCTGGCTGGCACCGGGGTTTATGAGGACTTGAACTTTAAGGTCAAAAGGACTATAAAATTTAGGTGTAGGAGCCTTGCTAAATGTGAATTGATGCCATTGGGTTGAGAAGAACCAATGAGAGCCAAGGGGAAGAAGGGCGGAGCTATCCCCCGCCGAAGGAACCACAGCTTGGAGCAGACGAAATGAGAGATATACACGAAACAAGTGCAGTAGTAGACGAAAGACAACGAGAAGCAGAGATGGAGATCAGACATGAAAAGAAAATAATTACGAATTTTGACTTAGAGCACGGGTAGAAAAGCATAAAAAACCCAACGGATTTGTAGAGTGTCCCGTAGAGGTGATCTATGTGCGAGTGCATTTTAGTACGAGTTGGAGCCATACACCACAGAGTTGTGGCGGTACTTTCAGCACTAAGACTGATGCAAGCCTTGGAGAGATGATAAGCCCAAGATTTAACTGGAAGGTATGTGCTCATTTTCACAGGTTCTAGACACTATCGTAAATCTAATAATTCTGGTCGCATATGTCCCCTCGCTAAAATAATTAAATGAAAATTGATATTAATGAAAATTGATGTTATTGATAAAATGTAGTAATTACGAAAATAATGGGAAATTACGAAAATAATGAGATGTGCGAAGTTAAAAACAATGTAATGTTATCTAAATTTTAGAGGCTGTTAGACAAGATCTTGCTTTTGAAATTAAAAAACTAAATATTCAAAATTTTGACAAGGCAAAAGAATATGCAGAACATTTAGAGAAACTTATGGAGGAGGATTGTGACCGTACGGAAATTAATGCAGTTTATCGCAATGAAAATGTGGCACACAAAAAGAAGAAAGACACTTAAAGTTAAAGTTTTATCATATATATTAACATTAATTATTATTAAGCATTAATTAAAGACATGGCAGTTGATTCATATAGTGGAATTAACATTAAACGTACATTGCTCGTTGTTGTGCCGTAATAAACCCTCCAATTATTTTTACCTTTTGTGTAAGTCCTGAAAAGAATTATTAATTAATATAAAAAGATTAGACTATTTAAACTTAAACAATATCATTTATTAACAACATGATTTAAATGTGGTGATTAAATAATGGGGATTACATTTTGATTAAAGGAGGAGGGGCGTAAAGATCGCATATATATGATAAGTCGTTGTGCCATATTATCCCACAAATTTTACCAAGTGCGAGTCCACTTGCAAGATCTAAAAATAAATAAGTTACTCATGAAATAACCATTTTTAACTCTAAGAATTAATATATTTATTAAAACACAATTTATGAACAGTAATAAAATTATATAACCAGCTTCCTAAAATATTTACTACAATATAAATAATAATAACATATATTTGTTTAGAATATAATGAGTTTATGCTTTCAATCCCGAGAAAATCTGAGTAAATTTTCCAGCTGCATTAAAATGAGATCAAGCTAATCTACAAATATAAACTATTCGTGTAAACGGTTGAGTGCTACTCAGCTTCGTGTATGTAGCATTAGAGAAGAGCTCCATTATCTAATGAACGGTAATAGTTATGTGGAAAGCAACGTATATCTCTATCTAGTATATATCCTGTGTTCAACTTCAATGGCGTTTGGGTGATATTAAACTATCCTCTTTTATTCAGCATCGGCTACAATAAACATTGTTTAAAATGGCATGCATTAACAGTACGATACGTATTTCCATAGAGATGGCCTGAATGCGAATGGGAACAATTAGATACTGTAAAGGGGACTGACATAAAGGCAGCGTGCATAACCTGAAAACTAACGATCGGTTGCAGTTCTGGAATGTTATAATACCTGTAAAAAAATCTGATGTGGGGAGCACATGGCTTTCCTTATATGATGCAATGAATTTACTACTTTTACACTAAAAAAATAGATTAATTTTATAGTAGATATTTATATTCTTTCCAAGAATATATATATATATATTCTTTCCAAGAATATAGTAAATATTTATATTCTTCCATATTTATATTCTTTCCATTTTCGTCAATGAGTCGTCATTTTCATTGATTTAGCTTCATTTCTATCCATTTGGCGAATTTTTCGTTAATTTAGCAACATTTAAAAATGTCGCCAAGTTGGCGGCATTTCACAAAATTTGTCGCCAAAATCTCGCCGAACGTGATGGAAGAAATTATTCGTACAGCAGATAAATGACTATTGGCGTTCAAATACAAAAGTATTACTCAAAGTATCTTTTTTCAGGAATGGAACGAGCTAGATCCACTAGAATGATGTCACGAAATTTATTGCATGGTATTACATATGGAAAGTGAACATGTTTCTCAATAGGAATTTTTTTTTTGTATTTTATATGACTTTTTGATAATTTGTTAGAAAAATGTGCAATATCTCGAAAACGGTTCGTGTTGGCGTTCTAAAATTTATGTCAATCGTTTTCTAATAAAAAATTACATAAGAAATGTCTATTTGCGTAACTTTATTAGCGGTTTTGATTTTTTGACGATTTTTTCAAAATTTCACTCGAAAATTTAGGGGGTTCCGAACAGTCGATTGCGTATTAAAACAATAGGCTTCCAGTGTTTACAGATTGTAAATTAGTACCAAATTTCATTCGAATCGGTCCATTCGTTCGTCAGTTATCGTCTCCACAGACTCACTGACACACACAGACAGACATCACTTCAAAATTTTTCGATTCGTGATCAGGGATGCTTGAAACGTGCTTTTCCGTCGAAAACTCGAATTCGAATTGTCGATCCCGTCACAATACTTTCCTTATACATCATGTATATAAGGAAAGTAATAATGTTATGAAATAAAACAAATGTGTCACATAAGTGACTTTTTCTGCATCCTAATTATTTTCAATTTTGCGGAAAAACATTAACACCAATTAGTCATAACATAGTTTGATATTGTTAAAATCAGTTGGTTTGATGGCTAAATCTCACCGATTATGCTAATTAGCAGTATTTATTATCATAAATTAGCGCTACATGTTCTGTATCGCATACCTCCAGTTCGCTGAAACATAAAACGGTGCCATAGCTTTTGTTTTCGTTTTATAGATGCGAGGATCAAAAGCCCGCACGTTTAGATTTTATAGCAATGTATATAGAATGGAAAAATTTCGTAGTATTCATGAACTCTGTAAACAAATGTTCAGACCAGTGGCTACCTAGATTTTACGATGCTATATGAATTCGGCGCAATAAAACTAAATCACCTGGGACAATTGGACAGAATTTATGTCGACAAAAATTGACATTTATATTTGACGAAAAATTTAGATTTTATAGCAATGTATATAGAATGGAAAATTTTCGTAGTATTCATGAACTCTGTAAACAAATGTTCAGACCAGTGGCTACCTAGATTTTACGATGCAATATGAATTCGGCGCAATAAATCTAAATCACCTGGGACAATTGGACAGAATTTATGTCGACAAAAATTGACATTTATATTTGACGAAAAATTTAGATTTTATAGCAATGTATATAGAATGGAAAATTTTCGTAGTATTCATGAACTCTGTAAACAAATGTTCAGACCAGTGGCTACCTAGATTTTACGATGCTATATGAATTCGGCGCAATAAAACTAAATCACCTGGGACAATTGGACAGAATTTATGTCGACAAAAATTGACATTTATATTTGACGAAAAATTTAGATTTTATAGCAATGTATATAGAATGGAAAATTTTCGTAGTATTCATGAACTCTGTAAACAAATGTTCAGACCAGTGGCTACCTAGATTTTACGATGCTATATGAATTCGACGCAATAAATCTAAATCACCTGGGACAATTGGACAGAATTTATGTCGACAAAAATTGACATTTGTATTTGACGAAAAATTTAGATTTTATAGCAATGTATATAGAATGGAAAATTTTCGTAGTATTCATGAACTCTGTAAACAAATGTTCAGACCAGTGACTACCAGTTACAATATCAAATGGCTCAGACCAGTTACAATATCAAATGGCTGAAAGTACACCAAGGATTGCTATTTCTATTTAGATTTTGCCATAATGAGATTCAGTCAATTTATAAACCGAAATCCTGCTTGGAAGCAATCGGGTGTCATTTAGCTTTGTGTTTTCATTACAAGGGTCTCTATTCAAAGCGTATCAAACAAACGGAAATAGTCATGTAGATAGTAATGAATATCAACGTGCTGTGTTGTTCCAGGTTAATACCGCGTGGGTGATACTAGCTATCTTCATTTATGGATAATTGGTACCAATAACCATTGCTTCAAATTACGAGTATTACAAGTATGATGTTTGTTTCATAGAAATGTCTTGAATGTGAATCAGAACAATTTGATTATATAACGGCAGTTGTGCAGATAGGACGTAAATGAAAAATAAACTGAAAGATGTTCTGGGAATTTTAGATCTTGAAATACAAAAAAATATTATAAATGAAAGATTTCTTAATTGTCGATCTCGTTGGAAATTATTAGTATTGATTTTACCGATTGAAATAAACTTAATATTATGAAAACCGCATTATTTCACAAGATATCTCGTTTTTCTTGAAAACTAATTTTTACTTTCCTTATATACATAATGTATAAGGAATATATTGTGACGGGGTGGAAGATTCGAGTTCGTGTTTTCGATGGGAGAGCACGTTTCAAGCATACCTGATCACGAATCAAACATTTTTGAGGTGATGTCTGTGTGTGTGTATGTGTCAGTGAATATGTGGAGACGATATCTCATGAACGAATGGAGCGATTCGAATAAAATTTAATACAAAAATCACAATCAGTGAATTATGAAGCCTGTTGTTTTTAACTCAATCAAATGTCCAAACACACCCTTCTAATTTTCGAGTGAAATATTGAAAAAATCATCAAAAAATCGAAGCCTACAATAATGTTACGCATATAGTCATGTCTAATGTAATTTGTCCTTAGAAAATGATTGACATTAACTTTAGAACGCTAGTATAAATCGTTCTCGTGATATTGCTCATTTCTCAAATAAATTTATCAAAAAGTCTCATAAATTAAAAAAATATATTAACTGTTGAGAAACATGTTCATTTTTCATATGTAATATCATGCGATAAATTTGATGACATTATTCGCGGGGATCTAGCTCGTTCCATTCATGAGAAAAGATACTTTGAGAAATGCTTTTGTGTTTGAACGCCAGTAGTCATTTATCTGCTATAAGAACAATTTATTTCTCCTTTCATAACGCTTGGCGAGATTTTGTCGACGAATTTGGCGGAATGTCGCCAACTTGGCGACATTTTTAATGTTGTCAAATAATAAAAATCTTGCCAAATGGATAAAAATGACGTTAAATCTATGAAAATGTCGACTCATTGACGAAAATTAAATATTTTGGAAAGAATATGAATATCTACTATAAGAATAACCTATTTTTGGCTGTAAATGTTGTAAATTCATTGCATTACATAAGGAAAGTCATGTGTTGCCCACATCAGATTTTTTACTTTCTCATACATAATATTGAGAAAGTACTGTTTTCACGAATATTTTCGATTTCGAGATTTGATATCAAACTACGTTTTAGGACCTCCTGGTCTCTTTTTAAACTATTTTTGGATTGATGTCGGTCCGTCTGTCTGTCTCTCTGTCTGATGTCTGTCGTAGATTACTTGTGTGCACACAATAGCAGCTACAAATAATAATGGATTTTCACTAAACTTTATATCCGGGTTTATTATAAGAAAAGAAGTATAAGAACTAGATAGAATGTCTTTAAATTCAACTGAAAACTAAATTTTTTTTTCGAAATATTATGTTTTCTGTACATGGCAGTTTAGAACAAAATTTGATATAATCATGTATAAAAGAGTTTATTCATTACTCAATGATCACTTTGCAATCATTGTGAAAAATAGTCGTGATACAAAGTTTTTGTTCGTGACGTCATTAGTTCACCTTGGGTGGCAACTAACCCCTACCGGGAGGTACATTTTTAAGTATGGAATAAATCGGAAGATTTTTCAAGCCCTTTCAAATAAAGAGTAACATGCTATAGTTATAGATGATAGGCAACACTCCAGAGTTACCGAAGATAGGTAACCCGCAATAGTTACAACGATACTGATTTTTAAAATGCATTTTGTCAATCCGGTGTTCGAGCGGTCAGGGGCATGAGTTTCCGTCTGATCGCTGAAATGTCGGGTTGCGGGTTCGAAACCCGCCAGCGGGCATGGATGTTGTCATGTCGAGGCCAAGTCAGACTCCCGCCCTTCGGAGAGACTCTATAATAGTGAAGCTGCAAATCTCCTCCCCTTCGCGATGGGATACCCTGGGGGTGAATGATGAAGAAATTTTACTTTTTTTAAGTTGGTATAAAATACAGTTAGTAAATAGGACCTAGAATTAGTGGCATACTTATCCTTTTAAGAATAAAACAGTCTTGCCTGCTTTCCATGCTCTTAACGGTTTGATATGTAAAGCAAGCGTTATAGATCTTTGGCGGTAGATGTGGTACAAGATCAAGTTTTATTATAGAATGAGGTTATAGAGATAAAAATCGTGGATCTCTCTTCTTAAAAGCCACTCACATGAAGTTATCTGCTTTTCATTATTCCAAGTGTTTGCTCTGGGTAATTACCTAGATGTATAGGCCAGGTGATGTCTCGCTGTTACTACAACATAATGGCCATCATGATGTTGTTGTCATTGAGACTCAGACCGAACGACCTGCCAGAAAGGTGTAAGGTAACTGTTTGGACGACCAGATAGAGCCAACCAATTTAGGTCGGAACCCAGTTGGGGAGGCATCCACAAGGACCGTAATCTTCATCCCCTACCACCAACCACTCATAAGGACTTACGGACCCACATGTTTCACGTGATCGTACTCCGCGTGAACATGGCGACAGTTTCGGCAGCGGAGAGAATCGAACTCGTGCCAACGAGAGCAATTCCCGCGCGCTAACCACTGGGCTACCGCACCCCTAGCCATCATGATGTATCGTAATACTTGTATGAATTTGGTACTTGTTTCTGGCCCTTGGATTCTTCAAATTGCTACCATAATCCAAAAACCGTTCCGGGGTTGGATAAAACCCATAAAATCCATAGGGTAAAAACATACATCAGCTGAAAGGCTTCTTACATATATAGCCAACGAGAAATTACAGTTGCAAATATCAAACTCAGATTTCAGTATATGACTCACTTTAGATATTAGACAGGTTTGTGCTACGTAGTATGAACATTAATGAGTGCCTATAATTGTAAAATCACGCTGTGATGGAAAACACTCTGTTTAAGTATCTGTGTACATTTAGACATGAGTCTCTATAGTCTGTCTATTAGTCTTAGTCTGTCAGACTGTCTCTTAGTCGTTCCTTGGCTCTCCAGCGTATTGAGTGGGAAAACGTGTATGCGACATAAGGTAATATATTCTATTTACAGAAATGCGTCTTACATTTGTCCCAAAATATATAGAAATGGCTCTTATTAATAATTATATAATATTCTGTCTATCTCTGGGTAAAGCTGCTACAAAATGTTGCCAAATACTTCAATCACGGATAAATATGTCAATTTAGATAGTAACCCACACCATTTGCATTTTCATAACAATCCATGTGAACACTAAATTTTTCTGATCACCCTTTAACTTTCCACGTTAAGTGTTGCTTGAATAAGAATAACCTATTCAAACATCCATAATTCTTGGCAAAATTTTGGCGTTGAAATTGGCGGAATATCGCCAATTTAGCGAGATATTTTTAATGTTGCCAAATCGATAGATTGTCACCAAATTTTTGAAAATGATACTAAATCAATGAACATATAGGCTAATTGATGAAAATTCAATATCCTGGAAATAATATAAGACTCTACTATAAAAATAATCTATTACTCGTCTGTAAAGCTTGGTAAAATTCTGGCGGCATATCGTCAACTAGGCGAATTTCTTTAAGATCTGCTAAATTGCCTAAAATGTCGCCAATTGATAACATCGACGTTAAATCAATGAAAATTACAACTAATTAATGAAAATTCAATCTCCTGGAAAGAGCATAACACACAATTATATGAATAACCCACTTTTCCGCCCGTACGTAATGCTAGACGGAAAATTTGGCGGGATATCTCAAACTAGGCGTCTTTTCAAAACATTGCCAAATATTGCCAGACGAAAGTGTTGCCTAAGTGATAAAAATGACCCTAAATAGGAGGCAATGCTTTGCAGATTTTTAATTCCGTCATGTAACGGGCATATCCTCAAGTATTGTATAAGCTTATAAGCAAATACGTAGCCTGAAACGATTGTTATATTTTGAAATACCTGTCCACCTCCATATAGAATCCAATATGTGATCTTTTGATGTAATACACCCTTTCAGCGATATTATGAAACATTTCTGGCAAAAATAAATAAAAACAGCGTTAAAATGGCCCGACAAACAAGTTAGTAAAATTATTTGATATTTTGTCGAGAAATCGGACTATTCAGATGAAATTGGGACAAAAACGAAAAGTGTTAACTGGCTGTAAACATTTAGCGATTCTGAAGCAATTTGAAAACCTGTAAATGAAAAAAAAATTGTCGAAAATTTCGAATAAACTTATAGAACTTTACTGGAGCTTTATTTTACAAAATGTTATTCGCGCAAAATCATTTCAGCTCCATGGGACAGGAGCCACCGTCGATTTTTTACATGACAAATGCTTTTCGGACTCTAATTTTGGTCACCAGTGTATAGAACATAGTTAAAGATATTCCACCGAAGAGATGGTGGTAATAACTCACTCATCTCTTTGATGTTTCTCAGTATATTCTTCGCATGTGCATATTTACCACCAAAATCTAATCGGCGGAATTTTTCACAGGACTTTTATTTATTTATCAACTTAGATGGCTGGTGTACCAAGGGAGTATCATGGAATGGAAAGGGTAATTACTCTTGATAAAGAATTCTCAGAAGAAATGGACTTCATTTCCTCGAAATTCAATTAAGTGGTTTACAAGTAAAAACCACTCCCTAATGGGGATTAAAATTTTCTATCGAACGCAAGACTTGGGTTGCGGCTTCAGTGGCATATTGTGGTTTGTTGCTTATCAAGGAAACCGTGAAATGAATTTGTAATGCGAATAAAGCATCGCAAAGAACGGATGCTATGCATATTGTTCCAGACACATTTTAATCATAGTGATTGCATTCAGACAAAAATAGCGGTAGCTCCACTCTGATGGAGTCGAAATAGTTTTGCGTGAATAACATTTTGTAAAATAAAACTCCAGTAAAGTTCAATAAGTTTATTCATTTTTTTTTCAGATTCATTTATTTCGTTTACAGGCTTTCAAATTTTTCAGGCCTACAAATTTGTCGCTAAATTTTAGTCGCTCACTCTTAGGTTGCACCTGAATACTCTGTAAGGATTAACAGTGTCTTCAACTGGGAAAGTAGAGTCAACATTTAAATAGCAGTCACGCAGATTACGAAAGGTGGAGGATGTTGACAACCAGGTTATAAAAAGGCGGAATGCGAAGCACGATGTGGTACATGTGGCGTGGCATGTGTGGATGCAGACGATGATAGGAAGGATGGATCATGTACATTCTGATTTATTATTTGCAAATTACGATAATGGAGTTTATTTTATAATTTCTACATTTAAAGAATAAACTTGTTGTTTTCAGCAAAAAGAGTCCTGGGTGTTCTTTCCGACACCTTTACATCTCTGACCATAGATTTCGCGTCAAAATATCAAATTATTTTACTATCTTGCTTCTCGGTAAATACATTAAACTTATACTATATATTTGAAGATATTTTTTCGAGTACAAGTTGAATCCCCTTCGCCAGTACAAGAGAATCAAGAAAACCGATATCCAAAACAGGAATGGGTGAGATACAGTGGGGAATGTATACCCAGGACCTGGGTAAGAGAGAGCCAATCATAAAGCAGCATGAAGAACAGTCCAGCCAATCAGAACACAGTATGAGAAACAGTCCAGTCAATCAGAAATCAGCAGGAAAAACACACCAACCAATCAGAAAGCAGAATCAAAAACAGTCCAGCCATTCAGAAACCAGTAAACAACACAAGGGATCAGGGTGCTCCAAAACCCGACATAAATATCCCAACATGGCATGTCAAGTCCGAACAAGAATGAATGAGGCTCAACAAGACAAATATAAGCTAAAATGATACATAACAGCCCTAAAGGAATACAATGAAGAAAAAGGAGGGGGGTGATTTTAAAATATACTCCGACAGACAGCTGACAAATTTTCGTCGTATTAATTCTGCTTCAGAATGAAACATATATTCTCCAACCTATCCCATTGATTCATTACAATCATTTAAGCGAGCGAACTCTTGAAATTTTTTAATCATTTTCTTTTTGAACAGATCGTTTCCTGTGTTTTTCTACTTACTCAAGCCACGCCTACAGGAAAGGCAGATTGTAATTTCCATTCACGCACGTGCATACTAGATGTTTACTTCCTTGTGTATGAGCGATATTTGGAGTATGGTGCTACCTGTATCTGTATTATTTAAGTAACGGGTATCTATTGATAAGAATTATAAAAATTGCGTTGTTTACGAAAGATATGGACAATACATAAATAGGTCTAATTTTGCTAATGATATTATTGAAATTTAAATTTAAATTGTGTCCCTTAACGCAGAACTCCACAAGTGAGGGATTGTGATTTTATTCTGTGGGAGTAGGTGTGTGTATCATGCACGTTGTGCCGATGTACTCGAATTGCATGCAATCTGCACTGTTATTTAAAAAAATATTTTTTTTTGTATTTTATAAAACTATCCCGCTTTAATTCACGCTCAAAGGCGGGTGCATATTTTAGTTATATCTATCCAGTTCTAGGTTGTGATATTAATAACAAATACACCCCATTCTAGGTTGGGGTCTTAATAACAAATGCAACCCATTCTAGCTTGTGGTATTAATAACAGATGCATCCTATTCTAGGCTGTGGTATTAATAACAAATGCATCGCATTCTAGATTGGAGTATTAATAACAAATGCATATCATTCCAGGTCGGGGTATTAATAACAAATACATTCCATTCTAGGTTAGGGTATTAATAACACATGCATCCCATTCTAGGATGTGGTATTGATAACATATGCACACATCCCATTCTATGTTAGGGTATTAATAACAAATGTATCCCATTCCAGGTTGGGGTATTTATAACAGATGCATCCCATTCTAGGTTGGGGTATTAATAACAAATGCATCCCATTCTAGGTTGGTGTATTAGCAACAAATGCATCACGTACTCGTATGAATCAAATTTATTACACATTGCTGCTCATTTACATGTTACACATCCAAATTTTGAACGGCAAACAAATAATGCATTATTCATAAGTTTCTCTTTTATTCAGATGAAAAAGATTGCTCGCGTATAGGGGGGAGACCTACATGTCCAAAAGGGTAATTACTCTCCAAAAAGAAATCTCTGAGGAATTGTACTTCATTTCCGCGGATTACAATTAAGTGGTTGCAAATAAAAAACAATCATTTTAGGGCTTTTTTTTTTCTTATAGAATGCAGGTTTCTGGAATGGCTTTTTGATAGGATAGAGGATTAGTGGATATTTAGGAAAATATAAAGTGCTAAAGTAGATACTCCATACTAACGAAAATAAAATTATGAAAAAGAAAATGTATAATAATTTTAGTTTTATTGGTAGGTGTCTTATTTGTACTGACATAGAAAATTAGTTTCATTTTGTTTTAGTAATGTCCTCTAGGGCAATAGAACGAAGCTGGTTAATAACTCCAATCATTAATATATCGCGTTATTCACAAGGGGCTTGATACATGGAAATATTGATCCCGTATTGAAGATTTTTTCATTTCACTGAATTACAAATTAACGCCTGTATTATTTTATGTGTTTGCACATTCCGTTGTGAATAGTATATATAGATGATTCGGAGCCTGATATAAAATTTCCGATGTATGTTTTAATGGAGACTATTACAATATTCATTGAACATTATATAAATGTGTAGTGTATAAATCTTCGTTTTAATCATCAAATTTCGTTCTTGTCACATTCATCTTGCTAAAAATCTTGGATAACAACGAATAAATTGTTTTAATTATATGCAATGTTACGAACTTTGAAATTGCTCCAGTTTCCATTTTTCCTTCTCTCACTTTCGTCTTCTTCGAAGACCAGATGAAGAATACACCCGTACAGACAACGGTTCCCATGACGTGAATCTAAGTTTTCCCTATGCCAAAGTTTAAAATGGGTTACCAGATTTGATCATATATCCCCAATTTGGCGAAATTTAGCGACTTACTAGAGGTTCTAGAAACAACTCGGAATAACCCGTATGCTATGAGATATGAGAGATATCCAGAAGTTTCTATAGGAAGTCCATAAATGTAGTCACCACTCAGTTTGAAAATAGTGGACGAAATACGAGTTACATTGAACAGTGTCTTATGTCGATGATTTGGGAAGAGTAGCGGCTATGTTGTGAAATCGCTTTCGTCAAATTTTTGTGAATAGTATCAGTTATTTTACGATATTATTGGAGCATATAAGTGTTGTTTTACAGTGTATTGGTCTTATTCAGGCCCTGCTTGTAAATAAACGCTGTAGTTATCCAGATATTTCTACTCATTCTCGTATCCTGAGCGCACATTCACGAGGATACGTCGTAACAATTTAATGCAATAAATTACAGACATATATCATTGTTTCACTTTTAATTTCGGCACAAAAAATATAGATTCAACATTTTCAATCACCATTTTAACTTCTTTCATTAAATTAGTGTGTTATAAATCGGAAGAAAGTCATTTTTTTTTCATCTGAAATAATAATTATAAAAAAGTGAAATCTATTTAATTCGGCGTTATTTATAAAAACAAATTAACGCAAGATTTAATCCGGAATCTTAAAGCAAATCCTTAAAGGAATCAACAACGCATAAAGCCGAAATGTTTCTGTTTTTCACATTCTTATCATAAAAAAACAGCAGTTACTTAAAGAAAGTACAAAAAACTTTGAGACAAAAGAACAATTGGCAGTGCAACGTTTAATAGATTATTATTGAGATCTTTCTTGTTCTCTAATGGAGTAGAATAAGTATTGCGTCCGATAATATTAAAAAAAAAAGAATTTTTTTAAGGACATTTTTCACTTTGAGTGTGAACTTTTAATTAATGCTGTAAATAAAGAGGCATTCTTATTTGTTATTGATTTCATTTTATAAATATATATTTTTTCTACATTTCTGAACCGCGGTCGATTCTATTTAATAGATTAATTTCTTTAATTTATTTGAAGTACTGATTTGTAAATCAATTCGTGAAATGATCTTATTTACAGTGAACGATCTCTCCTATGATGTTTAATATTATGAATACTTTAAATATACTTATACTAGGATTCTTCCTAAGTCCAGAAGAAATGCCAGTGGTATTCTTGTAGGTACTGGGAACGACTTGATATCTGACTACCTTGAAATCAGTGGTTTTCCTCTTATAACGGCGCTGAAATTCCTCTTATAACGGCGTTGAAATTCCTCTTATAACGCCGTTGAAATTCATCTTATAACGGCCTGGAAAAAGGCAATTATTACCCCTATTCATAAAAAGGACAAACCTTTGGATTATTTGAACAGTTATCGTCCCATTTCATTCACTAGTATTCTGTCTGAGGTCATGGATAGAATGATTCCGTTCCGCCTAAACTGGTATCTTGAATCCAATAAACTTCTAAATCCAATCCAGGATGGTTTTAGAAAATGCCAGTCTACTGGTCAACGGGTTACTTATTTAAGCCAGTCCATAAAGGATGCTCTTGACCAGAGACACTCTGTTCTGGCTGTGTTCGTTGATTTGAAGCTGCTTTTTATAGCGATTGGCGACTCAAGTGTATCCAAAAATTGCAGGCCCTGGGTGTTTGTAACAATATGCTTTTATGGATTAAGAACTTTCTTTCACTGTGTTTTTGTGCCTCTAGTTTTGGTGATGCTATGTCCAGCTTTAAACAGAGTGAAACTCGCTTACCCCAGGCTACTGTGATCAGTCAAACCTTATTCAATATCTTTATTAATGAACTTCCCAACATCTTGACTTTCGATGGACTTACTAATACTGCCCTTTTAGCGGATGACCTGGCCATTTGGTGCTGCGTATCAAAAAAAGGAACAAACCAAAATAAATACCACCCGGAACTCGACTCTTGTGAGACTGGATTACTGATGTGCCGAAAACAATATGACAATAAACTTAAGAAAGACTACTAGCCAATTCTTTACTTTAAATAGGCAACCCTTTGCTCCTCACCTCGTCTACAGGGGTACCGTTTTACAACACAACGATGTTTCTACCTATTTGGGTTGCATCTTTGATAATAAACTATTATGGAATAGACATCTTGAACATGCTGTATCAAAATCAAGAAAGAGACTCCCAATTCTTAAAAGATTGGCGGGAGTGAAATGGGGTTGCAATCGTAAAACCTTAAAGACAACCTATACGTTATATATTCAGCCGATTTTGAATTACTGCAATGAGGTATTGATTTCTGCATCAGATAGCCTTGAGGTCTATTGATACTTTTCAAAATCAGACACTGCGTTTGATCATTGGGGGAGTTAACACTACTCCTGTACTGGCTATGCAGATACTGTGCAACCAACAGCCCTTAACTAATTTAATTCAGAAAAATGCGGCTATTCTTAATAATATACTAATTAGACTCCCAAATAATTCCTTCTGGAGAGACTACGACTATGACAAAGCGCGTAATTTAAGGGCTCAGAGGAGCTTCATTCAATTCGTTCGTGAGAACGCTCAATATAATGTGATTAATGATGCCGCCTATGAGCTTTTATCTTTTGTGAGTCCATTGGAGTATGTGGAACTTGATGTCAGATTGCACCTGGTTCTGAAAGTGAGAAAAAGTGACTGCCATACAGCACTCGGAGATATTGCTTTAGAAACAATTAGCTCTGGTTTCCCTCCTGATGAATCGTTTTGCTTTCACTGATGGGTCTCTGTTGGATTTTTCTGGGGGTGCTGGTGCCGGTGTTTTTAGTGAACTTTTTTCTTTTTATCTGCATGTTGGATCATTTACAACACACTTCAATGGAGAACTCGAGGCTATACATGTTGCTCTCCAACAACTTTTTGTCCGTCATATTCCATTTGAGAAGATAGCGATATTTCTGGATTCTACTTTTGTTCTGCAGGCTTTGATGAGCATCCAGGAGAATACAAGCTCCTGTGTACAGAACTGTAGAAAACTTTTGGAAAGATTGAGAGAAGGGTTGCTTTCAATGGGTACCATCTCATTGTGACCTTCAAGGAAATGAGAAGGCGAATTTTCTAGCTATAAAGGGAACTGGTATCCTTCAAAGGACTTGCAGAGACTTGCCACTCCATTCTTCTAAATTAGAGATGGAAAGAATATTCAAACAATCATTTCGTAGTGTGGCTTCTCACTCTTTTAGAGACAAACATTGGATGGTTCTTTGCGGATCTTATTGTGTTCCATATTCACCTTGTGCTGCAGCAGTGGCACTGTTTAGACTTTTGACCGGACATGACAGTCTTGGTGCCTATTTGTATCGTTTTAATTTAACTACTTCGCCTCACTGCGTTTTGTGTACCTCTCGACAACCCATGACTGCTGCTCATCTGGACGAATGTTCTGCACTAAATAATTTGGACTATATTGTTGAAAAGTATTAGAGAGCTGGTGGCCTAATAACCTAATGGTCAATGCCTTGGCATTTGTTAAATAAATTAAAAAATACTTTAAATATGTTTTTAAAGAACCTTGCTGCCACAACTTGTAATCGAACCCTGGATCTCCGAACTGGCCATCTGACGCTCTACCTTTCAGCTAATGAGACCAACTTTCAAGAGCTTATTGTCGAAGTGGGCTCTAAGTTCTCCATACTCTAATGTCAGATTGGCTGGCCACTGACAATCTGACTGACCATCTCCTGCTATTTTTATCTCAGGTTAGCCTCTTTCTTCTACTATTTTTACCCATGTTAGTATCCTGCGTGGTCGTTATCCTCTCAATTTGAAATCGCTGCTCAATCTCCCAGAGTCCACTGAATCCGTAATAGTCGTACTAGGGTCACCTTCAGACTTCCAACATATTAGTTTTCAATGATCTTTTTATCTATATTCGCAATAACCATTTTCCCATTTTTGTAAAATGGACGTACTTGTCAAGTTCAAATATAATGTAAAACTGTCTGTTTAATCACAATATTTATTATAAATTGTAATATTTTTAGACCTAAATAAAAGTTCGTTTGGTGGGATGGTTGATCTTGGGTGCCTCCTGAATGCAGGAAGTATCCTTTCCCGGCCGTGCAGATAGCTACTCTAAACCCAATATGTGAGTCGCACGGTCTGGGGTCTTCAGACTTCCAACATATTTGTAGTAACAGACAGGGTTGATTTGTTCAGGCGCCATTGCTAAGAACCTTGCTGCCCCAACCGGCAATCGAACCCTGGATCTTCGAACTGACCAGCCAACGCTCTACCTTTGAGCTATTTTTACGAAATTACAAGCTATTATTATCGAAGTGGACTCTGTATGTTCTATTAGTCCCCGAGGAAAACAACATTTTCAGGCAACCATTGCTATTACTCGAAGGCCAAATGACCAATGTAAATTACAATAATAAACTAATTGACCAATGTAAATTACAATAATATTGAAAGTAAGGTAGGAAATAAGACTACGTTAATGAAATAGTCCTCTCATTAATTTTCAAAACGTTACACTTTTTAAATGTTTATACGACCCCCATAGACAAATTTGGTCAATCAGAAAATGTTTCTTTTTAATACAAAAAGTTCATTAAAAAACCTGCATATCTGTATCTTTAAAATTGAGCGAGTTATTTGTAATTAATAATTGAACATTTTGAATGGGGACATTATATCAAATTAGAAATGTAAATTTGTGACATATCACAAAAAAGATAAAACTGGATGAAAATACATAGGTTATTCAACCGCGTTATGAGTATCACTTCTTTATATGATCTCTGTCAGTGCAATGCTTTATTTAGATGCATTTGTGATAAAAAATCTTGACACATATTAACGTATTTTTGATCTAAACATTTTCCAACGTCAATTTGTTTATGATCCCTATTTTCACTGATGAAAGAGCCTATCACATGGTACGGAAAAGTGGTATAAGTCTGATTTTTTCCTTTATCATATTTCAGTTGATTTTAAAGATACATATGTGCGGGGTTTTTTAATGATCTTGTTACATTAAAAATAAAAATTTCCTGATTGACCAAATTTGTCTAAGGGAGTTGTATAAAAATTTAAAAAGTATAACTTTTTTAAAATTAAAGGGAGGACTATTTCATTAACGCAGTCTTATTTCCTACCTTGCTTTCAACATTTTTGCAGTTTACATTGCCCACTTATATCCAACGTGTAAAGAATTAAAGCGTGTTTCAATCTTTTGGGTTACCCTGTATATCACTGCATAATATACATGTATTCTCTTTTCGTCATCATAGTAAACGTAGGCAGTAAACACATTAGACATTGTGAATAATGTTACTCATTTGATTCGGATATAAAATTTAATAAGCACGTTCTATTATGTAGAAACTTTATATATTTGTTGGAAAGTTTTAAGTGTTCTTCGTATAGTACATAATATACTTGTATGTAGAGCATTTCACATGGATTTTCAAAATACAGGGAAATATATTGAATGTGTTTGCCAGGACGTTTGCAGTTAAAAACATAATGTTTAATGAGTAGACCACGGTCTTAAGACCACTTAGTGAAGAAGATGCTGCTTTCTCAAAGTTATACATTATTGATTTTTTTTCTTCTGTAGAATATAGTAGCGAGGATAAACTTTCGAATATGAGAAGGTGTTTAATATTCGAGGTATATGTTCACAAAATCCGTGTTAGCTTGATTAAAAGATCGGTAACACTTATGAAACAAAGAAAACATTGTGTGTCTTAAGTGTTACCGATCTTTTAATGTCAAGAGATGGAAGTTATAAATTATAAAACGAACGAAAAAAATCTCTACTAATAATAAAAGATTCCTTATTAAATTTCCAGAACTCTGGTCATGGTAAATATCTACTCTACTGTTTCTGCAAATTAAGATTTAGTAAAAGGATCCATCAAATTGCATCCTGATCTGTATTGGTATGTAAGAGAACTTTGAATTTTTAGTACTATACTGTTTACGTGCCAATTTTCCACCTTTGTTTGCATTACATATTTGTTTGCATTACGTTATTACCTCTTCAGTGATGGCATTATTGGCATTATGGCCACATGCTTGCTGTCATAAGGTAAATTGTCCTTACCCAAATTTTGCTATACAATCACTTATACCTTTGATGGCTTCAATTAGGGTGGAGTATGTGTGAGGTCCAATTGGTTCTCGCAGATGCATTTATAGTGCTCATTAGCTTGACTGGCATCTGTATTGGAAATGTCAACATGTAGTCCGACATTTCGGTAAAAGCGCCGAAATAAAACATTTGACAGATCTGATCAGGGGATTAGTGGTTAATATCTATTAAAATGTTTGATACGTAATTAAATCGTATATTTGTTTTTTTTAAATAAACATAATTCTGCCCATGAAAATTAGTAGAACGTTAACATGGAGTAGTTTCCCAGGAGACTTTATTCCAAATTTCATATAAATCGCATATTGTTTTCTCTCTATGGTGCAAAAGAAAGTTATTAATATATGAAGAACGGTTTGGCACTGTGAGACCAGGAGGCAATTATGCAGTTATGATATTTACGACTATTTACGACGAAGCAAAGCGCATACATTTAGGCACCGTGTTTTGACAGTTTTGGACATAACTGTCATGACCCCAATACATTTACGTCACACAAATTGTAGGAGTGGTTGAGGCAAAGATCTCCTAGGGCCAAGACATAAATGAAGGTCCATTGGAGACTCAAGTTGCCAATAATGCAATGATGCTACATCGCACTGAAGAGCAGCCAATGAGAGCGTAAGGAGGGCATATGTGGGCCTCAGACAAAATAATGTGGCGACAAGGAGATAAAGCCAACGAATAGAATGGAATGTATATTCAAAAAGCGAGGAGAGCGGTCATGATAAGATTGGAATGACAAGTCAAGTAGTGTGCTTTATAAGCCATTATTTTCCAAGGGTGATGTAGTGATTATACATAATGATAATTCAAACGTTCTGAGAGTCGTGTTTTCAAGCATTGTACAGTGTCGTTATTTTAAGTATTAAAATGTTATAGAAAAATACAAAGCTGACTCGAAATGTCAGAAAAAGAAACGGCAACAAGTTCAGTCATGCTGTGCAGCAGACTCGACAAACAGAGTTATGTGCCAATCTACTTATATATTAGGTCAATTGTTGATTTTGGAATAATATTTAAAGACCTGGTCTCACACGGATCATTTTCTCCTCCTTAAGCGTTTAATCATAACATAATTTTAATCATAACAATATTGTAATTTTAACATTAATAATATTAACATAATAATAACGTAATTTTAACGATATCGTAATTTTATCGTAATCATAACACATCGTAATTTTTATCATAACATTAATAGAGAAATGTATAAATAGTAATTTATGTTAAAAGTTAAAAATGTGGATTTTAATGTGACATGTTTTAATTAATGATTATTTTTAAGAACTCGTGCAAAGAGGTAAATGGTAGGTTATTGCGACCACGACTAAACATTTGGTAAATTCTACCTAAACATCAATAGGTCTATAACATTTAACTATTAAAAGAATCGTACATAATTTCAATTAAAATTCTCATAATTATTCAGCAGATATCACTCTTACAGGCGCCATTCAAAAAATACCTGATTTTATTTTAGATATGTTTTAATCGTTCTAAATATATCTAAATCCCATTTCTAGCGACATGACAGTTCTTTCCCTTTGTATAGTTGAATAACAATACTTTCCTTTTGCATATAATATGTAGCAGTTAGATGCTGCATGTGCAAATGCATCATATTTGGATTTACATGTCGCGTCTAAATTACGCGCATAAATCAAATAGATGCTACAATATCAAATGGTTGAAAGTGCACCAAGGATTGCTATTGCTATTTAGACTTTGCCATAATGAGATTCAGTCAATTTATAAACCGAAATCCTGCTTGGAAGCAATTGGATGGCATTTAGCTTCGTGTTTTCATTACAGGGGTCTCTATTCAAAGCGTATCAAACAAACGGAAATAGTCATGTAGATAGTAATGAATATCAACGTGCTGTGTTGTTCCAGTTTAATACCGCGTGGGTGATACTAGCTATCTTCATTTATGGATAATTGGTACCAATAACCATTGCTTCAAATTACGAGTATTACAAGAATGATGTTTGTTTCATAGAAATGTCTTGAATGTGAATCAGAACAATTTGATTATATAACGGCAGTTGTGCAGATAGGACGTAAATGAAAAATAAACTGAAAGAGGTTCTGGGAATTTTAGATCTTGAAATACAAAAAAATATTATAAATGAAAGATTTCTTAATTGTCGATCTCGTTGGAAATTATTAGTATTGATTTTACCGATTGAAATAAACTTAATATTATGAAAATCGCATTATTTCACAAGATATCTCGTTTTTCTTGAGAACTAATTTTTACTTTCCTTATATACATAATGTATAAGGGATATATTGTGACGGGGTGGAAAATTCGAATTCGTGTTTTCGATGGGAGAGCACTTTTCAAGCATACCTGATCACGAATCGAGCATTTTTGAGGTGATGTCTGTGTGTGTGTATGTGTCAGTGAATCTGTGGAGACGATATCTCACGAACGAATGGAGCGATTCGAATAAAATGTAATACAAAAATCACAATCAGTGAATAACGGAAGCCTGTTGTTTTTAACTCATTCAAATGTCCAAACCCACCCCTCTAAATTTTCGAGTGAAATATTGAAAAAATCATCAAAAAATCGAAGCCTACAGTAAAGTTACGCATATAGTCATGGCTAATGTAGTTTTTCCTTAGAAAACGATTGACATAAACTTTAGAACGCTAGCATAAATCGTTCTCGAGATATTGCGCATTTCTCAAGTAAATTTATCAAAAAGTCCCATAAATAAAAAAAATTATATTAACTGTTGAGAAACATGTTCATTTTTCATATGTAATATCATGCGATAAATTTGATGACATTATTTGCGGGGATCTAACTCGTTCCATTCATGAGAAAAGATACTTTAAATAATACTTTTGAATTTGAACGCCAGTAGTCATTTATCTGCTATAAGAACAATTTATTTCTCCTTCCATAACGCTTGGCGAAATTTTGTCGACAAATTTGGCGGAATGTCGGCAAATTGGCGACATTTTTAATGTTGCCAAATAATGAAAATATCGCCAAATGGATAAAAATGACGTTAAATAAATGAAAATGCCGACTCATTGAGAAAAATTCAATATCTTGGAAAGAATATGAATATCTACTATAAGAATAACCTATTTTTTTGCTGTAAAAGTAGTAAATTCATTGCATTATATAAAGAAAATCATGTGCTGCCCACATCAGATTATTTACTTTCTCATACATAATATTGAGAAAGTACTGTTTTCACGAAAATTTTCCATTTCGAGATATTGACGTCAAACTACGTTTTAGGACCTCCTACTCCCTTTTTAAACAATTTTTGAATTGATGGCGGTCCGTCTGTCTGTCTCTCTGTCTGATGTCTGTCGTAGATTACTTGTGTACACAATAGCAGCTACAAATATTAATGGATTTTCACTAAACTTTATATCCGGCTTTATTACAAGAAAAGAAATAAAAGAACTAGATAGAATGCATTCGACTGAAAACTTTAATTTTTTTTTATTCGAAATTTTATGTTTTCTGACCATGGCAGTTTAGAACAAAATTTGATATAATCATGTATAAAAGAGTTCATTTATTGCTCAATGATCACTTTGCAATCATTGTGAAAAATAGCCGCGATTCAAAGTTTTCGTTCGTGACGTCATTAGCTCACTTTGTGTGGCCACTAACCCCAACCGGGAGGTACATTTTTAAGTATGGTATAAATCGGAAGATTTTTCAAACCCTTTCAAATAAAGAGTTACATGCTATAGTTATAGATGACAGGCAAAACTCCAGAGTTACCGAAGATAGGTAACCCGCAATAGTTACAACGATACTGATTTTTAAAATGCATTTTGCCAATCTGGTGTTCGAGCGGTCAGGCGCATGAGTTTCCGTCTGATCGCTGAAATGTCGGGTTGCGGGTTCGAAACCCGCCAGCGGGCATGGATGTTGTCATGTCGAGGCCAAGTCAGACTCCCGCCCTTCGGAGAGCCTCTATAAAAGTGAAGCTGCAAATCTCCTCCCCTTCGCCAATGGATACCCTGATGGGTCTAGTGGACGTGGTGCGTAGGCTCTCCTTCACCACCGGAGAATTAGTAACGAACGAAAGGCATTTTTCTAAAATTTGAAAACAGAAATGAATTCTGGAATGAGACAGTCGAGTTGAGCCCTTTCAAATTATTTATACATCAAGAATAACTTGGTATAACAGAGTACTGACGACTTCAAAGATCACTTGACGTTGTGAGGTGGTGAATGATGAAGAAATGTTACTTTTTTTAAGTTGGTATAAATTACAGTTAGTAAATAGGACCTAGAATTAGTAGCATACTTATCCTTTTAAGAATAAAACAGTCTTGCCTGCTTTCCATGCCCTTAACGATTTGATATGTAAAGCAAGTGTTATAGATCTTTGGCAGAAGATGTGGTACAAGATCAAGTTTTATTATATAATGAGGTTATACAGATAAAAATCGTGGATCTCTCTTCTTAAAAGCCACTCACATGAAGTTATATACTTTTCATTATTCTTAGTGTTCGCTCCAGGCAATTATCTAGATGTATAGGCCAGATAATGTATAGCTGTTACTACAACATAATAGCCATCATGATGTTGTTGGCATTAAGATTCAGACCGAACGACCTGCCAGAAAGGTGTAAGGTAACTGTTTGGACGGCCAGGAAGAGCCAACCAATTTAGGTCGGAACCCAGTTGGGGAGGCATCCACAAGGACCGTAATCTTCGTCCCCTACCACCAACCACTCGTAAGGACTTACGGGCACACATGTGTTACGTGGTTGTACTCCGGGTGAACATGACGACAGTTTCGGCAGAGGAGGGAATCGAACTCTGGCCTACCGAGAGCAATTCCCGCGCGCTAACCACTGGGCTGCCGCACCCCTAGCCATCATGATGTATCGTAATACTTGTATAAATTTGGTACTTTTTCCTGCCCACTGGATTCTTCAAATTGCTACCATAATCCTGAAACCGTTCCGGGGTTGGATAAAGCCCATAAAATCCATAGGGTAAAAACATGCATCAGCTGAAACGCTTCTTACATATACAACCAACAAGAAATAACAGTTCCAAATAGCAAACTTATTTTTCAGTATATGACCCACTTTAGGTATTAGACAGGTTTATGCTACGTAGTATGAACATTAATGAGGGCCTATAATTGTAAAATCACGCTGTGATGGAAAACGCCCTGTTTAAGTATCTGTGTACATTTCGACATGAGTCTCTATAGTCTCTCTATTAGTCTTAGTCTGTCAGACTGTCTCTTAGACGTTCCTTGGCTCTCCAGCGTATTGAGTGGGAAAACGTGTATGAGACATAATGTAATATATTCCATTTACCGAAATGCTTCTTACATTTATCCCCAAATATATAGAAATGACACTTATTTAATAATATATATTTGACTGTCTATCTCTGGGTAAAACTGCTACAAAATGATGTCAAATATTTCAATCACGGATAAATGTGTCAATTTAGATTGTTATCCAGACCATTTGCATTTTCATAACAATCCATGTGAACACTAAATTTTTCTGATCACCCTTTAACTTTCCACGTTAAGTGTTGCTTGAATAAGAATAATCTATTTAAACGTCCATAATGCTTGGCGAAATTTTGGCGTTGAAATTGGAGGAATATATCCAACTTGGCGAGATTTTTTTAATGTTGCTAAATTGATAAAATTTCGCGAAATTGATAAAAATGATACTAAATCAATGAAAATATAGGCTTATTGATGAAAATTCAATATCCTGGAAATAATATAAGATTCTACTATAAAAATAACCTATTTCTCGTTTGTAACGCATGGTGAAATTCTGGCGGCATATCGCCAACTAGGCGAATTTCTTTGAGATCTGCTAAATTGCCTAAAATGTCGCTTATTGATAACTATGACGTTAAATCAATGAAAATGACAACTAATTAATGAAAATTCATTCTCTTGGAAAGAGCATAACACAATTATATGAATAACCCCCTTTCCGCCCGTACGTAATGCTAGACGAAAAATTTGGCGGGATACCTCAAACTAGGCGTCTTATCCAAATATTGCCAAATATTGCCATACGAAAATATCGCCAAAGTGATAAAAATGACGCTAAATATTGGCAATGCTATGCAGATTTTTTGTTCCGTCATATAACGGGCATATCTTTTAGTATTGTATAAGCTTATAAGCGAATACGTAGCCTGAAACGTTTGTTATATTTTGAAATACCTGTCCACCTCCATATAGAATCCGATATATGATCTTTTGATGTAATATTCCCTTTAAGCGATATTATAAAACATTTCTTACAAAAATAAGCAAAAACAGCGTTAAAATGGCCTGGCAAAAAATTTAATAAAATTATTTGATATCTTGCCGCGAAGTCGGAGTATCCGGATGAAATTGGGACGAAGGCGAAAAGTGTTAACTGTCTATAAACAGTTAGCGATTCTGTAACACTTTGAAAGCCTGTAAATGAAAAAACAGAGACGAAAATTTCGAATAAACTTATAGAACTTTATTTTACTAAATGTTATTCACACAAAACCGTTTCGGCTCCATCGGATAGGAGTCATCCTCGATTTTTTACATAACAAATGCTTTTCGGACTCTAATTTTGGTCACCAGTGTATAGAACATAAGATAAAGATATTTCTAGGTGGTATTAACTCACTCATATCTTCGGTGTTTCTTATTATAATCTTCGCATGTGCATATTTACCATCAAAATCAAATCGAATTTTTCACAAGACTTTTATTTATTTATCAACTTAGATGGTTGGTGTACCAAGAGAATATCATAGAATGGAAAGGGTAATTACTCTTGACAAAGAATTCTCTGAAGAAATGGACTTCATTTCCTCGAAATTCAATTAAGTGGTTTACAAGTAAAAAACACTCCCTATTGGGGATTAAACTTTTTTTATCAAACGCAATACTTGGGTTGCGGGTTCAGTGGCATATTGTGGTTTGTTGCTTATCAAGGAAACCGTGAAATGAATTTGTAATACGAATAAAGTATCGCAAAAAACGACTGCTATGCATATTGTTCCAAACACATTTTAATCATAGTGATTGCACACTGAAAAAGAAATAGCGGTGTCTCCAGTCCGATGGAGTTGAAATGGTTTCGCGTGAACAGCATTTTGTAAAATAAAACTCCAGTAAAGTTCAATAAGTCTATTCATTTTTACTTTCCCTGCAATACATGGTAATGTATAGGGAAAGTATTGGAATCATACCAAAAATCACAACTCGAGTTTTCGACGGATCTACACGTTTCGAGACCTCTAGAATACGAAAAAACCATTTTTAGCGTGACGTCTGTGCGTGTGTCTGTCTGTGTGTCTGTCTGTCTGTCTGTCTGTCTGTCTGTGTGTCTGTCTGTCTGTGCAGATTTTGTATCCACTGTAACTAAAAAACTAATGGACCGAATTTCACAAAATTTGGTAGGTAAGTCACTTGTGGGCGGGGCTAGTGCTGATTACTTTTGGGTACGATTCGGAATAAAAGAACCCGCCTTTTTTTGCGAAATGGCCCGCAAAAGCTTGTATCCACTCTAACTGAAAAACTAATGAACCGAATTTCACAAAATTCGGTAGATGAGTCACGTATAGGTCACTCTGGTGCTGATTAGATTTTGGTAGGATTCGGAAAAAAATAACCTGCCTTTTTTTGCAAAACGGCCCGCAAAAATCTTCAAAATCTAAACTAAAGAACTTGGTATACTGAGATATATCCATTAAATGCCCATTTAATACGTAATGTTTAACGACGAAAAGAATAAGACCAACCCCATTACACTAGGACTAGCCGTTCTCGAGATATTTTAGTTTTTCGTACTTTCCCTACGCCACCTTTGAAAATAAGCCCGGTTACCGAATGAGAACGAAAATTGAATAAAAGTGAAATAAATTTAATTAAAATAAAGAGAACGTGTATATAAGTCTGCAGGGAAAGTCATGTGCTGCCCACATCAGATTTTTACTTTCCCTGCAATACATGGTAATGTATAGGGAAAGTATTGGAATTATGCCGAAAATCGCAACTCGAGTTTTCGACGGATCTACACGTTTCGAGACCTCTAGAATACGAAAAAACCATTTTTAGCGTGACGTCTGTGTGTGTGTCTGTCTGTCTGTCTGTGTGTCTGTGTGTCTGTCTGTGTGTCTGTCTGTGCAGATTTTGTATCCACTCTAACTAAAAAACTAATGGACCGAATTTCACAAAATTTTGAAGGTAAGTCACTTGTGGGCGGGGCTGGTGCTGATTACTTTTGGATACGATTGGGAATAAAAGAACCCGCCTTTTTTGTGAAATGGCCCGCAAAAGCTTGTATCTTTTGTAGCTGAAAAACTAATGGACCGAATTTCACAAAATTCGGTAGATGAGTCACGCATAGGTCACCCTGGTGCTGATTAGATTTTGGTACGATTCATAAAAAAATAACTTGCCTTTTTTTGCAAAATGGCCCGCAAAAATTGCCAAAATCTAAAATAAAGAACTGGGTATACTCAAATATATCCATTAAATGCTGATTTAATACGTAATTTTTAACGACGAAAAGAATAAGACTAACCCCATTACACTAGGACTAGCCGTTCTCGAGATAGTTTAGTTTTTCGTACTTTCCCTACGCCACCTTTGAAAATAAGTCCGGTTATCGAATGAGAACGAAAATTGAATTAGAAGTGAAATAAATTTAATTAAAATAAAGAGAACGTTAATATAAGTCTGCAGGGAAAGTCATGTGCTGCCCACATCAGATTTTTACTTTCCCTGCAATACATGGTAATGTATAGGGAAAGTATTGGAATCATGCCGAAAATCACAACTCGAGTTTTCGACGGATCTACACGTTTCGAGACCCCTAGAATACGAAAAAACCATTTTTAGCGTGACGTCTGTGCGTGTGTCTGTGTGTCTGTCTGTCTGTCTGTCTGTCTGTCTGTCTGTGTGTCTGTCTGTCTGTCTGTCTGTGTGTCTGTGTGTCTGTCTGTCTGTCTGTGCAGATTTTGTATCCACTGTAACTAAAAAACTAATCGACCGAATTTCACAAAATTTGGTAGGTAAGTCACTTGTGGCCGGGGCTAGTGCTGATTAGTTTTGGGTACGATTCGGAATAAAAGGAATTTCACAAAATTCGGTAGATGAGTCACGTATAGGTCACTCTGGTGCTGATTAGATTTTGGTACGATTCGGAAAAAAATAACCTGCCTTTTGTTGCAAAACGGCCCGCAAAAATCTTCAAAATCTAAACTAAAGAACTTGGTATACTTAGATATATCCATTAAATGCCCGTTTAATACGTAATGTTTAACGACGAAAAGAATAAGACCAACCCCATTACACTAGGACTAGCCGTTCTCGAGATATTTTAGTTTTTCGTACTTTCCCTACGCCACCTTTGAAAATAAGCCCGGTTACCGAATGAGAACGAAATTTGAATTAAAAGTGAATTACATTTAATTGAAATAAATAGAACGTGGATATAAGTTTGCAGGGAAAGTCATGTGCTGTCCACATCAGATTTTTACTTTCCCTGCAATACATGGTAATGTATAGGGAAAGTATTGGAATCGTGCCGAAAATCACAACTCGAGTTTTCGACGGATCTACACGTTTCGAGACCTCTAGAATACGAAAAAACCATTTTTAGCGTGACGTCTGTGTGTGTGTCTGTGTGTCTGTCTGTGTGTCTGTCTGTCTGTGTGTCTGTCCGTCTGTCTCTCTGTGCAGATTTTGTATCCACTCTAACAAAAAAACTAATGGACCGAATTTCACAAAATTTTGTAGGTAAGTCACTTGTGGGCGGGGCTGGTGCTGATTAGTTTTGGGTACGATTCGGAATAAAAGAACCCGCCTTTTTTTGCGAAATGGCCCGCAAAAGCTTGTATCCACTCTAGCTGAAAAACTAATGGACCGAATTTCACAAAATTTGGCAGATGAGTCAGTTGTGGGTCACCCTGGTGCTGATTAGATTTTGGTACGATTCGGAAAAAAATAACCTGCGTTTTTTTGCAAAATGGCCCGCAAAAGTCATCAAAATCTAAACTTAAGAACTACGTATGCTCAAATATAGCCATTAAATGCTTGTTTAATACGTAATTTTTAGCGAAGGAAAGAATAAGACCAACCCCATTACACTAGGACTAGCCGTTCTCGAGATATTTTAGTTTTTCGTATTTTTCCTACACCATTTTTGAAAATAAGTCCAGTTTTCAAATGAGAACGAAAATTGAATTAAAAATGAATTAAATTTAAATTAAATAAATAGAACGTGAATATAAGTCTGCAGGGAAAGTCATGTGCTGCCCACATCAGATTTTTACTTTCCCTGCAATACATTCTAATGTATAGGGAGAGTATTGGAATCATGTCGAAAATCGCAACTCGAATTTCCGACGGATCTACACGTTTCGAGACCTCTAGAATACGAAAAAACAATTTTTAGCGTGACGTCTGTGTGTGTGTCTGTCTGTCTGTGTGTCTGTCAGTCTGTCTGTGCAGATTTTGTATCCACTCTAACTAAAAAACTAATTGGCCGAATTTTATAAAATTTGGTAGGTAGGTCACTTATGCACGAATCTGGTGCTGATTAGTTTTGGGCATGACTCGGGTAAAAGAACCCGCCTTTTTTTGCGAAATGGCCCGCAAAAGCTTGTATCCACTCTAACTGAAAAACTAATAGACCGAATTTACAAAATTTGGTAAATAAGTCGCTTGTAGGCCATCCTGGTGTTGATTAGGTTTTGGTATAATTCGGTAAAAAATAACCTGCCATTTTCTGCAAAATGGCCCGCAAAAATCCTCAAAATCTAAATTTAAGAACTACGTATGTTCAAATATAGCCATTAAATGCTTGTTTGATACGTAATTTTTAGCGAAGAAAGGAATAAGACCAACCCCATTACATTAGGACCTGCCGTTCTCGAGATATTTTAGTTTTTCGTTTTTTCTCTACACCTCCTTTGAAAATAAGTCCGGTTACCGAATGAGAACGAAAATTGAACTAAAAGTGAAATAAATTTAATTAAAATAAGGAGAACGTGGATATAAGTCTGCAGGGAAAGTCATGTGCTGCCCACATCAAATTTTTTTTTTCAGATTCCTTTATTTCGTTTACAGGCTTTCAAATCCCTACAAATTTCTCGCTAAGTTTTAGTCGCTCATTCTTAGGTTACACCTGAATACTCTGTAAGGATTAACAGTGTCTTCACCTGGGAAAAACGAGTCAAAATTTAAATAGCAGTCACTCAGATTACGAACGGTAGAGGATGAGGGCAACCAGGTTATAAAAAGGCAAAGTGCGAAGCACGAGATGGTGGGAGACGACAGTGATGGTACATAGGGCGTGACATGTGTGGATGCAGACGGTGAGGAAGGGTGGATCATGTACGTTCTGATTTATTATTTATAAATTACGATAATGGAGTTTATTTTATAATTTCTACAATTTAAGAATAAACTTATTATTTTTATCGAAAGATGTCTGCGTGTTCATTCAGAAACCTTTACAACTCCGAACATAGATTTCGCTTCAAAGTATCAAATTATTTTACTATCTTGCTTTTCGGTAAATACATTAAGCTTATACTATATATCTGACGAGATGTTTTCGAGTACAAGTTGAATTCCCTTCGCCAGTACAAGAAAACCATGAAACCCGATATCCGAAAGAGCAATGGATGAGATACAGATGGGAATATATATCTAGGACCTGAATAAAGAGAGCCAATCAGAAAGCAGCATGAAGAACAGTCCAGCCAATCAGAACACAGTATGAGAAAGAGTCCAGCCAATCAGAAAGCAGCATGAGAAATGTCATAAGGTGAAATTGTCCTTATCAAAATTTACCAGTATAGGACTTACCTATGATGCCGCCACTAAGGGTGGAGCATGTAAGCTCCCGGTTCTCAAGCTCGGACTACTAACACACAAAACATAAAGAAACACACATGCTTAATTGCTCAATTTATTTTAATATTTTACTTAATAGATATCTATTATATCTGGAGTAACTATGCTATATTTAAATCAATTACTAAAAGACACATAATACTGACAATATTACATTAATAGCTATATATATATTTACACACATAATATCTTTGATGTAAATTTCTTAAAAACAGTTTCCTTTAAACAATCGATAAGAATAGTTCTTATAGTTCAATATTACGAACTCGTTCATATGGTCTACTCATATGAACTGGTAGTCAATTATTTTAATAATCGTTAAAGGTGTGCCTTCCGTGCTAATAGTGACAATTGAAAGTTGGTTACCTTTACTCTTTGTTACGTGCATATTCGTGCCATCTCAATGATGTGGGAAAATCGTTGCACTTCGCGTACTTGCGCATGCTACCATTCTATTGCTCACAATCTACAGACACTTTTTTCACAAAAACCAAAAACATGATGCTGACTCGTTCGAAAGTTTTAAGACGACTACCAAAAACTTCAGGTGCGTCTAGGACGCTGTCGAAATTGCATCTGTGGAAAGTTCTAGAACATTCTCGCCAAGCTTTTTCTTTTCACATTGTAGTGTTGTTGTTGATTCGTTGAAGTGAAGAAGGGGATGCGCTGCTTATTTATGTTTGTATTGCCATTGGCTCCCTCCGCAGCATTTAAATAGCTCATTAACTAGGTTGGCATCCGCAATTGGAATTTCGAAATGGCTAGGTTGGCATCCGTAATTGGAATGTAACATGTAATACACATATTGTGTTACATGATATCCCCCCTTGCAGAGAGAAAATTTCAGCACACGGTAAACATTGCACTGAATACATATGTGTACACATTGCGGCTACTGTGGAAATGTTGCTTTGATCCACTGCACATATATGCTGTCACAGAAATGCAGATCACCGCATGTAAGACACACTATATTGTAACATTGACATACATATATCGGTGCATTACAACCGACATGTCACTAAAATGAAGGAACTCACTGTTCGGAAGATACACCATCTCGTACTTGGTGACACATATATTGCTGTACCTGAAGAAATTATCACTGTTCGGAAGGCACACTATATTGTTACATGGAATTATCATGAGCACGGAAGACACCTTATTGTCACATGGAATTATCATGAGCACGGAAGACACCTTATTGTCACATTGAATTATCATGAGCACGGAAGACACCTTATTGTCACATGGAATTATCATGAGCACGGAAGACACCTTATTGTCACATTGAATTATCATGAGCACGGAAGAATGAGTCACCATCCTGTGACTTAACTTTCAAAGTTCCGGTACTTCAATATTTATATTTTCATTATGTTGTTTAGTACAATCTATTGTACACTTCAAATGAAGACTATATCATAATTGTTATTTGCATTTCTATTTATATACAAGTTCACAACATTACATTAAACTATACACAATTCATTACCTTGATTTCTCATTTTCACAGACGTACATAATTTTTCGACAATTTTTTAGCTGTATATATTTCTTATTTGTTACAATGAATAACATATTATATATTTTTGTGTGTATAAATCATGACTCTTTTGAACACCATATTTATATCATATTACATCGCGGCATTCAAAATATCAAATATATATACTCATTTCGCAACTCCAAACTACTGTGCATCTCATAATACGCATTTTACATTCCCTCTTCGACTGCCCTTTCGTGTGACACAACTGCGCGTAAGGGAGGGAGAAAAGAAAAAAGAAAAAAAATTCGCTTGACCCGTAGCTTTCCTCTGTTCCTCTCAACGTGTTTCTATGGCAACTGCGAATCTGTTGACCCCCACGGCGAGCCTTGAATGAGTGTCTTCATTGTTTGCAGAGAGCAAACTTACGTAAAAGGGATTTTAACTGCCTTTTGCATGTATCGCTAAAGATTTAATCGTTATCGTGTAACTTTGGCGGTATTTTCTTCTCAAGCGCGGGCTTTTAGACTGTCCGGTGGTGAATGTACGAGCTAACATTGACGCGGGAGGTTTTACGTGTATCCTTTTAAGGAATTTACTTACAGTTATATTTTATGTGTATCATATTATATATTTATTTTACATATGTTGTTATTAATTCTATTTAATTTGATATATATATATTTTTTTTTATTATTATTATCTTATGACCTTAACACAGATCTGAATGTTGAATTATTATTTTGATTTCATGTACTTTTAATTTATTGGATTTATTTATCCCCTGTTGCAACAATGCGTGATATATTATTTTATGTGTAGTATTATGAATATACCATGCTTTTGTTATGTTATTGATATAACTGACTTTATGTTCCCGTTTCAGCATAACTTTACATATTTATTTATTTAAATATAATTCTTTCATATTTGATTTTATCTGTTATTTCTTTTTTTTTATTTACTGTGATGTCTAATTAATGCAATAATTTATTAACATACTCAATCATTTATCATTTACATACAAATCAATGTGTTTTCCTAATGTATTTTATTTTTTATATACCGGCCGGTATTTTTAAATAACTATAATTGCCTGCAATTATACTTTTAAATTTTGATACATTGATTGTATGCTTACAATAGAACTTTTTTGTATTATTCTCGTACTATGTAGGGGAGATTTTCTCCGATGTTTATTTTTAGCCTGGATATTTATTTTGAAGGTGACTAGCTTTCGCCGTACAATGGCCATATATGGAACTGTTACGCTGACTGTGAAGGCTAGGAAACTACTCTTACTTCTTCAAGTTTATTAATCCATTTATGTAATTAACTTTTACTTTGTTTTTCAGATTACGTGTTTTTGTAAAAGGTCTGTATACACTATTTATGCAATATATATTTATTATTTTACTACATATTATTTATATCAGCTGTGACTGTTATTTTTGACTTAAAATTTTATTTATTTATTTATTTATGATTTTGCTTTTATTCTATCAGCTTTTTATAAACTATTAATTAATAATTTTATGATTTTGAATATCCTGTAGTTGATTTTACCATGTTCCATGACTTTATTTCGCATTTTATTAATTATGTTATACAATTTTTTCAAGACCCGTACAAGAAACAGGAAAAAAAAATTGTGAAGAATTCCATCCCACACATCTTTATCATTGGAATGTCTACCTTGCTCTTAAGCATCTATCATTGGAAGACTTGTATTTTTGATGCCCACTACTGCCTGTTACCACCTTTCGTTTTCAAGCAAGACAAATTGCAAGTAAGTGAAATTTAATTATCTCTCTCCTTCTTTCTTCTAACACCTTAGTTTATTTTATTTTAGAACATTGAGGGGTATTGTATGTATTATTTATCACTTCTACATATTTTTTCTGATATTTATTGCTCTATTCATAAAATGTATCCATACATAAATGTTTATTTATTACCTATATTTTTATTTTATACTCATATTTACAAAATCCTCATATTTACAAAAATTTTATCCTCATATTAATTTTACAAATATGTTATCCTCATATTTATTTTACAAAATATATTATCCTCATATTTGTTTTATAAAAAATATTATCCTCATATTTATTTTATTTTATAACTGTCCTACGAGTTCGTAGGTCCTAATCTCCCTGCTCTTATCCCCACTTACATAGTATTTGACAATGTCCATTTTTATAATGTAGACTAATTTTTATTTTGTTTGGAAGGGGAAAAACATTTATTTACTATTTTCTTTCACTTCAAAATTTTCCGAGTCTCCGTTTTTATTTTGTTCTCAAACATTTTAATTTCCTGAAATCATTATTGTATTACATATTATTTATACTTCAGAGATCTTTTATTTTTTTTTTTTATTTTTTTTATTTTTATTTTTTTTTTTTTACGTCCACTGAATTATTTACTTTACTTATATTTTCTAAGATTAAATTTATTTATTTTACTTATATTTTCACATAAATTATTTATCTTTTATCATTGTCCGTTCATTTATTTAATATCTACTTGCATAAAAGGGACGGGAATCTAGAACTTTTTAATTTTGCTGTACTGCTACTTGATGAAACGCTGATAATTTTAATAAAATGGGCTGGCGTTAATACTTTTACGTTGTACACGTTGATACTTATTGACAGCATTACTGCTAACCAGTCAACCCGCTGATAAACTTTCCTACTGTTCTTTTTTTTTGTTGCTGTTGCAGAAAAATCCATGATTTAAAAATTCCTATCCGCTGGACTTGCCTTCCTCCAGACAATTTTTTTGAAGTTTTATTTAATTTTGCGATTTTGTTGACTACCGTGCATTTTGGATAACTATCATGCCTATCCTCACACTAAGTCTTCACTACTACACACTTTTCCTCAACACTACAGTTTTCACAATATACCATACATCATATACAATACATAATACATACTAAAATAACCATATACTTTTGCTGCCCTATGTTTTGCACATATTGTGGCACTATGCTATTTGTAACACACTTGTTGTCTATTTACTTATTTATCACTTAATTTTGAAAGTTGCTCTATCTACATAAATTTTCTATTATTATAATTATATTCATTTTCTTTACATTAATCAAAAATATCTATTTGTAGACTACCTTCCAACTTAATTTTTACATTTACTGTAGACTACCAAAATTATTTCAAAATGCTTTCCAATTTAATTTCAAAATATTGTAGGAAACTAATATATTTTATAATACCATCTAATTTAATTTAAAAATCATTATAGACTGCTACACATCTTGTAGAATGCTTTCCAATTAATTTTAATTTTATTGTAGAATCGTAAAAACCAATTATTGCAGAACAACTTCTAAAATATTCAATAACTATTGTAGAATACCAAAAAATTATTTTGCAGTATATCATTTGAATTAATTTTAACATTATTGTATAATATTACACATACTGTAAAACTTTTCCAAATTTTATTTTTGAATTCACTGGCTCTACACCTTGTGCTGCATTTATTTGCATACACTTACTATTTATTTCTGCTCTATAATATTTTAATTTTTCCACTTAATTTAGCAGACAAATTTAATTTTTTTTTTTTTTTTTTTTTTTTATATTATTTTATTTTACTTAACTAATCACTGAACTTGCTAGTCCAAAATTCTGTACATAATGAATCAGCTTAAGTTAATCCTTATTTTTTTGTTGATCTAAATTTTGTAATTTTAAAATATTACAGAGAGTTATAGCATTACGCTTTTTACAACATGATTTAAAATTTGCACACACATAATATACTTTTTATACACAATATTTCCAAGATGAAGACACTCTTTACCACAGTTATTCATATACTTTGCATATCCTATCTCTGTATATATTTTTTATACAGCATTTATTTTACTTAACTTCTATTTTTTTTTTTTATTTTATTTTTTTTTTTATTACTTGCGTTGATAATTTATTTAAGTACACCCCGTCTATCCTTTACACACTAACAGTATATATTTAAAACTCAACTTCAGTATCTTCAGTACTGGCCCTCAATTTTGGCTAAGCTTCCCACACAACAATTTATCTAGCAAAAGCCCGTGGTTCGTTTCCGAACGACACGGCACCAATTCATTCGGCGCCATGATTTGCTACACTGTCATACAATTCTGACTCTATATTAAATATTTATGCTAATACACACATATATACACAATAATATAATACATATTAAAATTATCATTTTCATGCATTTTCTTATCATTCTACTGAGTTATATCTCATTATTAAATTCATTGCTAAATTCAATATTACATTCCACTTATTATTAAATTCACTTTTATATTCAAACTGATTATTAAATTTATTATTATATTCAAACTCATTTTTAAATTTAATTTTGCCTTTTACTTATATTTTTTACTTTGTCTTATGACAATTAATTCTCTCCGAGCTTGACCACATACGGCACCAATTCGCGCGGCGACATCATGTCATAAGGTGAAATTGTCCTTATCAAAATTTACCAGTATAGGACTTACCTATGATGCCGCCACTAAGGGTGGAGCATGTAAGCTCCCGGTTCTCAAGCTCGGACTACTAACACACAAAACATAAAGAAACACACATGCTTAATTGCTCAATTTATTTTAATATTTTACTTAATAGATATCTATTATATCTGGAGTAACTATGCTATATTTAAATCAATTACTAAAAGACACATAATACTGACAATATTACATTAATAGCTATATATATATTTACACACATAATATCTTTGATGTAAATTTCTTAAAAACAGTTTCCTTTAAACAATCGATAAGAATAGTTCTTATAGTTCAATATTGCGAACTCGTTCATATGGTCTACTCATATGAACTGGTAGTCAATTATTTTAATAATCGTTAAAGGTGTGCCTTCCGTGCTAATAGTGACAATTGAAAGTTGGTTACCTTTACTCTTTGTTACGTGCATATTCGTGCCATCTCAATGATGTGGGAAAATCGTTGCACTTCGCGTACTTGCGCATGCTACCATTCTATTGCTCACAATCTACAGACACTTTTTTCACAAAAACCAAAAACATGATGCTGACTCGTTCGAAAGTTTTAAGACGACTACCAAAAACTTCAGGTGCGTCTAGGACGCTGTCGAAATTGCATCTGTGGAAAGTTCTAGAACATTCTCGCCAAGCTTTTTCTTTTCACATTGTAGTGTTGTTGTTGATTCGTTGAAGTGAAGAAGGGGATGCGCTGCTTATTTATGTTTGTATTGCCATTGGCTCCCTCCGCAGCATTTAAATAGCTCATTAACTAGGTTGGCATCCGCAATTGGAATTTCGAAATGGCTAGGTTGGCATCCGTAATTGGAATGTAACATGTAATACACATATTGTGTTACAAGAAACAGTCCAGTCAATCAGAAATCAGCACGAAAAACACACCAACCAATCAGAAAGCAGAATGAAAAACAGTCCATGCAATCAGAAACGAGTAAAGTACTCAAGGGATCAGCTTGCGCCAAAACCCAACAGAAATATCCCGACAAGGCAAGTCAAGTCCGATCAAAAATGAATGAAGCTCAACAAGACAAAAAAATTGGCTGAAATGATTCATAACAGCCCTAGAGGAATACAATGAAGAAAATCGGGTGATTTTAAGATATACTCCGACAGACGGCTGAGAACATTTTGTCATATTAATTCTTCTTCAGAATAAAAAATATATTCCCCAACCCATCCAGTTAATACCTTATAATTATTTAAACGAGCGAACTCTTGAAATTTTGTAAACATTTTCTTTTTTAGCAGATCGTTTCTGAGTTTTTCTACTTACTCAAGCCACGCCTACAGGAAAGATGGAGTCGCGTTGTCCATTCACGCATGTCCATACTAGATGTCTACTTCCTTGTATGGAATCGATATTTGGAGTATGGTGTTACCTGTATCTGTATTATTTAAGTAACGGGTATCTATTAATAAGAAATATAAAAATCGCGCTGTTTACGAAAGATATGGACAATGCATAAATTCATCTAATTGTGCTAATGATATTGTTGAAATTAAAATTTAAATTGTGTCCATTAACACAGTACTTCACAAGGGAGGGATTGTGGTTTTATACTGTGGGAGTAGGTGTGCGTATCATGCCTGTTGTGCCAATGTACACGAATTGCATGCAATCTTTACTGTTATTTATAAAAATAATTGTTTTTGTTATTTTATAAAACTATACTGCTTTAATTCCCGCTCAAAGGCGGGTGCATATTTTAGTTATATCTATCCATTTCAATGTTGTGGTATAAATAACAAATACATCCCGTTCTAGGTTGCGGTATTAATAACAAATGCACCCCATTCTAGGTTGGGGTGATAATAACAAATGCAATTCATTTTAGGTTGTGGTATTAATAACAAATGCATCCCATTCTTGGTTGTGCAATTAATAACAAACGCATCCCATTCTAATTTGTGGAATTAATAGCAAATGCATCTCATTCTAGGTTGTGGTATTAATAACTACATCCCGTTCTAGATTAGGGGTGTTGATAACAAATGCATCCCATTCTAGGTTGTGATATTAATAACTGCATCCCATTACGGGTTGGAGTGTTGATAAAAAATGCTTCCCATTCTAGGTTGGGGTGTTAATAACAAATTAACCCCATTCTAGGTTTGGGTATTGATAACAAATGCATACCATTCTAGGTTATGGTATTAATAACAAATGCATCGTATTCTAGTTTGGGGTATTAATAAGAAATGCATCCCATTCTAGGCTGTAGTATTAATGACAAATGCATCCTAATTTAGGTTAGGGTTTTAATAACTGCATCTCATTCTAGGTTGGGATATTAATAACAAATGCATCACATTATAGGTTAGGGTATTATTAACAAATGCATCACATTCTAGGTTGTGGTATTAATAACAAATACATCACTTTCTAGTTTGTGGTATTGATAACAAATGCATCGCCTTCAAGTTTGGGGTATTAATAACAAATGCATCCCTTTCTAGGCTGGGGTATTAATAACAAATGCATCCTATTCTAGGTTGGGGTATTAATAACAAATACATCCCATTCCAGGTTGGGGTATTAATAACAAATGCATCCCATTCTACTTTGGTGTATTAACAGAAAATGCATCACGTACTCGTATGAATTACATTTTCATACACATTGCTGCTCATGTGCTTGTTACACATACAAATTTTGAACGGCAAACAAACAATGCATTATTCATAAGTTTCTCTTTCATTTAGCTGAAAGAGATTGCTCGCGTATCGGGGGAAACCTACATGTCTAAAAGGGTAATTACTCTCCAAAAAGAAATCTCTGAGGGATTGGACTTCATTTCCGCAGATCACAATTAAGTGGTTGCAAATAAGAAACAATCTTTTCAGGGCGTTTTTTATTTCTTATCGAATACAGGTTTCTGGAACGGCTTTTTGATAGGAAAGAGGATTAGTGGATATTAAGGAAAATATAAAGTGCTAAATTAGTTGCTCCTTACTAACGAATATAAAATTATAAAAATGAAAATGTATAATCATTTTAGTCTTATTGCAGGTGTCTTATTTGTACTGACATAGAAAATGAGTTTCATTTTGTTCTATTAATGTCCTCCTGGGTAACAGAACGAAGCAGGGTAATAACGCCATGCGTTAATATATCGCGTTATTCACAAGGGGTTCGATACATTGCAATACTTGTCCCTTACTGAAGATTTTTTTCATTTCACTGAATTACAAATTAACGCCAGTATTATTTTATGTGTTTGCACACTCCGTAGTGAATAGCATATATAGATGATTCGGAGCCTGATATAAAATTTCCGATGCAAATTTTGATAGAGACTATTACAATATTTATTGAACAGTACATAAATGTGTAGTGCATAAATCTTCGTTCTAATCATCATATCTCGTTCTTGTCTCATTCATCCTGCTTTAAAAATCAGGGACAACGGCGGATAATTTGTTTTAGTTATATGCATTATTACGAACTTGGAAAATGCTCCAGATTCTATTTTTCCTCCCCTCACTTTCGTCTTTTTCGAAGACCAGATGAAGAATATACCCGTACAAACAATCGTTCCTATGATGTGAATCTAAGGTTTCCTTATGCCAAAGTTCAACAAAGGGTTGCCATATTTGATGATATATCGCCAATTTGGCGAAATTTAGCGCCTTCCCGGAGGTTCGAGAAACACCTCGAAATAACCCGTATTCTATGTGATATGAGAGATTTCCAGAAGTTTTTCTATAGTAAGTCCATAAATGTAGTCATCACTCAGTTTGAAAACAGTGGACGAAATACGAGTTACATTGAACAGTGACTTATGTCGGTGATTTGAGTATAGTAGCTGCTGTTTTGTGAAATGGCTTTCGTTAATGTTTTGAGAATAATATCGGTTATTTTATGACATTAGTGGAGCATTTAAGTGCTGTTTTACAGTATATTGTTCTTATTTACGCTCTGCTTGTAAATAAACGCTGTAGTTATCCATAAATTGTTACTCATTCTTGTATCCTGAGCACACATCCACGAGGATACGTCGTAACAATTTAATACAATAAATTACAGACGTATATCATCGTTTCACTTTTAATACCGGCACAAGTAACAGATTCAACCTTTTCCATCGCCATTTTAACTGTTTTCAATAAATTACTATGTTATTAATTGGAGGACAGTCACTTTTTTTTAATATGAAATAAAATTTATAAAAAAGTGGGATCTATTTAACTCGGCGTTATTTATAAAAACACATTAACACAAGATTTAATCTGGAATCTTAAAGCAAATCCTTAAAGGAATCAACAACGCATAAAGCCGAAACGTTTCTGTTTTTCACATTCTTATCATAAAAAAACAGCAGTTACTTAAAGAAAGTACAAAAAACTTTGAAACAAAAGAACAATTGGCAGTGCAACGTTTAATAGATTATTATTGGAATCTTTCTTATTCTCTAATGGAGTAGAATAAGTATTGCGTCCAAAAATATAAAAAAATATATATTTTTTTTAAGAACATCTTCTACTTTCTGTTCTGTGTGAACTTTTAATTAATGTTGGAAATAAAGAGATATTCTTATTTGTTATTGATTTCATTTTATTAATATATATTTTTTCTATATTTCTGAACCACAGTCGATTCTATTTAATAGATTGATTTCTTTAATTTATTTAAAGCATTGATTTGTAAATCAATTCGTAAAATGATCTTACTTAAAGTGAGCGCTTTGTCCTATGATGTTTAATATTGTTACGAATACTTTAAATATGGTTGTAAAGAACCTTGCAGCCCCAACCGGGAATCAAACCTTGGATCTCCGAACTGACCAGTCGACGCTCTACCGTTGAGCTATTTTGACGAAATTACAAGCTCTTATTGTCGAAGTGGACTCTGTATGTTCTATTTGTCCCCGAGGAAAAACAACAGTCACTTGATCTTGGTCCAATTTTCGAATACATCGCATCCTTGTCTACTTTTGGCGAGTCTTGGAAACAACTTCTTGAATGTTGAAGATTGGCTGGGAATTCCTTTATTTTCGACAATGTTTCTAAAAATTTCCAACGGAGGTACGAAGATGGTCATTGCTCTGACGTCATATGAGTAAAAATGAATTGTGAGACACGTCACTGTCTAGAAAATATAATCTTTTGATTTTCTTTTTACTGTAATGGATGTTTCACTCTACCTACCAATTTTTCTTGGCTTTGTAGGATATCTCGAAAATTATTAGCTGTATTTTGTTACTGTTTACGCTCATTAGAACTTTAAATACCGAGGTGTACAAAAAAGAAATATTGCTTGGAGTTTATTCCCTTTACAAATGGAAATATTACTTGGAGTTTATTCTCTTTATAAATCTAATTCTATTTTGTGGATTTAATTGTTGATCTATTATTAATATTGATCTTGAATCGCATAGTTCGTACATTTGCATGGTGGCCGCAATAAACCACCATTAACTCTTTGCACGAGTTCCTAAAATATAATCATTAATTAAAACACTACACATCCAATTCCACAATTTTAACTTTTAAAACAAATATTATTTATTCACACATATTATTGTTATGATTAAAATTACATTAATTTTAATAAGCGCCTAAGAAGAAGGAGATTCACCGTGTGAGACCAGCACTTCGAATATTAGTCCAAACTCAACAATTGACCTTATATATATGCAGCGTGGCACATAGTTGTTCAGCAGCCGTGCAAATAAGTAATGGTGGGTTATTGCGACCACGATGCAATGTACGAACTATACCCTTCATGATAACTTCAATTAAAAATAATGAATTTAATCCAAAGATTGATATTTATTATTTAAAATGTAAACCAACTTAATGTTTGGTTTCTTTCACTACAAATACTGCATTAGTTATCCGAGAATTCGGCCTCCTTCGCCAGGATCCTGAAGTGAAAATATATTCGAAATTCCAGAGAATAATCCTTAGTAGTATGCATGAGGATCATATTTAAATTATCACTGGTCAGACCGTTACATATACTCATCTGTCAGTGAAAACTAAAAAAAAATTAAAACTGTTCTTTCAAAACTTGCGGAAAAATTCTGAAATGATGTTGGTTCAAATATTTTCAGATAGGGATGAATTTAATATTGTACATGGGGCGAAATATATGCATTGTGATTCACAAAACTACTAACCAATTTATAAAGGGTGGATGTATGTTACTCTTATTTTCTCAATGTAAAACACATTATAGAAAGGGTGCATAAAGTTGTGTAAAATGTTCCCTCGCTTTTTTTTATTGCTTTTCTAGTATCTCCGAACTCATCAGAGGAAAACTCACCTGTCCCGAACAAAGTTATTAATTATTACACGACCCCCTAATGACATAAATATTATCGCATTCCCTAACAAACCTCAATTAATTTGCGACGTATCTACTAGTATGTCCCCTGTATAAACGTACACAAGAAAAATGAAACTCATTATAATTTTAATCAAAAATATTAATTTAAAAATTACCACAAGGAAAACGATATTATCTAAGATAATAAACTTCATTTTTCGAGATATTGAATTATCGTGAGTTCGAAGTCGACAATTTGGCGATTTTCAGCTAAATTTCTCACTAAACAGAATGGGGAGCCTGACATAGTTTCTTCTGTTTTTTTTTACTTATTCTTGCTTGTAAGATAACAATGGCTTGCAGAAATGCTTTTGATGCAATAAAATGCTTTGCATCATCACCACAAGTCATAAGGGATTATTTAAGATTTTAAACTTTATTTTTCGAGGTATTGAATTATCATGAGTTTTAAGTCAATAATTTGGCGATTTTCTGATAAATTTCTTGCTAAGCAGAATGGGCAGACAGACATAATTTCTTCTGTAGTTTTTTACTTATTCTTGCTTGTAACATAACAATAATGACATCACAATGCTTTTGATGCAATGGAATGCTTTGCTACAAATGCAATGAAAATGCTTTTCTTGGGGCAGTATTTATTAAAAACAATGACATATGTGGTCCTGTTATTGAGTAATTAACTGAAAACAAGCATAAAATTATATTGATCACACTTCAATGTTTCAGCTATTGCTTATTTCACCACAAAACGGCACATTTTGGGATCACGTATTTTCGGAAAGTTCTATACCTAAATCAAAATTTTCCGTTTATATGATTTTAACATTTTCATACTACTGTATAAATTATTGTTTTCCGAAAAATGTTGAAAATGTCTACTTCGTTTTCTTCATTTACCCCAAAACTGACAGAAATATAAGATGCCGACACCAATTCACGTTATACAAATTCTGGACGGTTAGTCTCGTATTGTCCCTTTCATTAACTGAATGACCTCGTGACGAATTGGAAGACAGTCGTGATTTATTTTGTATCTTAACAACAGCAAAAAAACTTTCTTTAAGGGTCCATATGCATAAATAAATTATCAAAAGATTTAGTCTCGAATCTTAGAGCACATCTTAAAAGAGACATAACATTGGAGAGTATTCTCCATTTCTTCATAAAAAGAAAACATATGTTTAGAATAAAGTACAAAAACAGACTAGAAAAATAATTGGATTCAAATATTTACTGGATTATCAAGAATATCTGCCATTTTTCTCCAATTGAATGGATAGCCCTATGCGTCTGCGAATGGAATTAAATGATATGTTTATTTAAAAATGTTTTTTCACCCTTTCTGGTTATATAATTTTTTAATAGTTAGCTATTCTAGTAATTTGTTATTTGGGATTACAATTTCTGAATGATTTGTGCGTTTTAACGTTATCTGGTTTTGTAACATATTTCATGTAATGTATTTGCATTTTGGGAGTACATTTTAGTTCTTTAGATTTAGGCTACCCGTTCTGGATCTCCCATACGAATATAATGTTTGGGGGGGGGGAATTATTCGATTTATTAACCGTAGAAGAAAGTCTAAATTTGATATGTCTTTGTCTTTTGTGTTATATTTAAATTACTTGGATTTTGAACATAAGCTGACCACTCTCTCCTAGGTTCGGGATATAAATGTACACGATTTTCAAGAATAACTCGACAACCAGGAAAATAATATATTTCAAATTTTATATGACGTTGTCAGTTGTGGTATATTACAATATTTTAGTTTGTGAACCTTTTCAAGACTATCCTTCCTCATCTACCTATAGGAATGTACTCGTTTTTGGGAATTACAAGAGATATGGTAAAGTTAGAAAGCCCATATTTAATATGCCGGTCTTTTTTCATATATTTAAGTCGCATACATCTAAATGCATTTTTCACATATCTGATTTGCATACAAATGATAAAAGAGCGTACTTTAAAAAAATTCTTATTTTGCTTTTACATTCTTTATATATGAAGTAAATATTGTACTGAGGTTATTTTTATAATGATAATTACATGATTAACACAAGTTATAAACTATTATCTCCCATTCTGCAAAAAAAAATGATGAGCTAGGTCACTAGATCTATCTTATTTGTTCTTCTGGCGGTCCCATCCTATAGCGTAACGAAACATACCAGTATTATTTTAATGGAGTTATAAGTATTGGTCTAAAAAGATGAATTTGTGGCTTGATGTTTTATCTGTTTTATGTATGACATCTGTTTTATTATGTCCCATATTTAACATGCCGGTCTTTTTTCATATATTTAAGTCACATACATCTAAATGCATTTTTCACATATCTGAGTCACATACAAATGATAAAAGAGCGTACTTTAAAAAATTCTCATTTTGCTTTTACATTCTTTATATATGAAGTAAATATTGTACTGAGGTTAATTTTATAATGATAATTACATGATTAACACAAGTTATAAACTATTATCTCCCATTCAGCAAAAAAAAATGATGAGCTAGGTGACTAAATCTATCTTATTTGTTCTTCTGGCGGTCCCATCCTATAGCGTAACGAAACATACCAGTGCTATTTTAATGGAGTTATAAGTATTGGTCTAAAAAGATGAATTTGTGGCTTGATGTTTTATCTGTTTTATGTTTGACATCTGTTTTATTATGTCCCATATTTAACATGCCGGTCTTTTTTCATATATTTAAGTCACATACATCTAAATGCATTTTTACCGTATCTGAGTCACATACAAATGATAAAGGAGCGTACTTTAAAAAAAATTCTCATTTTGCTTTTACATTCTTTATATATGAAGTAAATATTGTACTGAGGTTATTTTTATAATGATAATTACATGATTAACACAAGTTATAAACTATTATCTCCCATTCAGCAAAAAAAAAATGATGAGCTAGGTGACTAAATCTATCTTATTTGTTCTTCTGGCGGTCCCATCCTATAGCGTAACGAAACATACCAGTGCTATTTTAATGGAGTTATAAGTATTGGACTCAAAAGATGAATTTGTGGCTTGATGTTTTATCTATTTTATGTATGATTGATTGTTTTTCTATGACCTTAATAAGAGAACGATTTTCTTATAATTTGTAACTCAACTTCGGTACGAAAATATCTGTTTATATTTTGTCTTCTTTCTACCAACAGTGAAAAAATGTATTTATCCAGAAATGGAAAATATATATTTCACTATTATGGTTGTGATTTGGAAATTTTTTATACCACACATTATGCTTCAATTACTCAAGAACATACTAGACGAAAATTTTCTCTAAAAATTCTTGTAAAGATAAAGCTATCGGTGTGGGAGCCTATCATCGAACATCTGATTTTCAAATGGTTAACAGATACTCTAATCATTGAGGTACAAGTACCTGACTTCAGATTGGTGTTGAAGGCCCAGACCTTCCGACTCGTCCGAAGGCTTGAGCAACTATTTGGGTGGCCGGACGACTTCAGATTGGTATGCAGTTGCTGACTTCAGATTGGTGTGCAGTTGCTGATCTGAATCAAAACCTTTTTATTCCTTTCATTATCTTTCTTATCCATACTAGCTTCTTGTGAAATCGTGATGTTAAAAGACTGAATAATTCACAGTGTTCAATGAAAATTCGTAACTAGGACCATTTCAACACCTATCATCATTGGATCTAACCTTTAGGGTTAATTTTTCCTCGGGAGCCGTTGTAAAGGTCTCGCTGTCCCAAACGAGGATCGAACTGCGGATATTTGAGCTCGCCAAACAATACTCCAAGAATTGAGCTACTGCTAAGATTCCTGTTTTTCTAATCTATATGGACCCTATACGCTCCAAATTTATTTAGAATGGGATTTATGGGACATTTCATATAATTGCTTCACTGCTTCATGATATCAATGTAGATCACCATCTGTATTTAAAAGGGCGCTTTATAGATTACCATTCGCTACTTATCAACTGACTGCAAAAGTGCATAAGATGCAGGTCGATAAAAGTAACTCCTTCGTTACACATTTCTTATAAATCATGTGTAATAAATACTTAGCAAGTAATAAACTTACCAAGGTTCTTTAAGGTTGGGTGATCAGCCCGGCAACCAATCGAAAAGTTGTCAGCTTGGCGTCAATGAGTTTAGCATTTCGTCATTCATGACGTCACGGACCAGGGAGGACTTTGAGAGCCATTGCCAAAGCACAGGATGTTTTCCCATTATGACAATTAAAATTTGTTTGTTAATTTTGAAGTGGCAATATCCAGGTGTAAACAATCTACGCAGAGATTTTTAATTGTGCTCTGAGCATCTTCCTTAGTGACGTCCAAAGATATTTTCTGGATCCCGAAATCGAGAACAAAATGCGTGTTTGCAATACCCGTGACATCACATGCGCAGAGCCATGTAAAATAAATTAAGTCAGTCAAGTCCGGGATAGTATCCTCTGAATCTCACATTAGATAGAACAATATTGATGGACCGGCATCACCATTTTCATTTCACATAAGCGCCAAGTAGGTGTTACTGCAGTAACAACGAAATAATTTTATCATATTCCACCATTTTACAAACCCCAGTGGTAGGTTTCCATAAATCAGTTTTACTGCCCATTTGGCATGAAACTGACTTTTAATTAGTTACCAGTGCCGCATATAATATGCATTTTTTTGCTAGTGCACAGTAACGGCTATTCATTGCAGATTAGCTCTAAAAATCATTGTACTGGGCCCTTGGTTGTTGTAGTAAGATCATGATTCCAAATTATTAGACCAACTTTGGAAACATGTTTCACCGGTGGGTTTAGTGACTGTACACACATACTAATTCACATATCTCCTATAATGCTGATCAGATCTGTTGACAGTATGATTGTGTCAATTTAAAAAAAATTGCATGCCAAATCGATTCGTGCTAGCTTCGAACTAGCTACTATTTCGGAGCTAGCTTCGAACAAAATGTAAACTTACTCCAATATAGTTTATTCACTGGGGTGCAATTGTAATTGTGTATAATTGTAATTTCACGCAATACAATTGTAAGGATGGACAGTGATAGAAAATTTGATGGAATACATATGCATTAAAATTGATTTTTGTAGTCCCATACTAAAAAGTCCACAAATTCAAAATCGTAATAATTCGCAGACTACAGATTGACTGCTTTTAGTCTAAATAGGTAAAGGGGGTAGTGGTAAGACCTCGGGCTCTATTTGTGATTATACATTTTGAGTGAACTGGATTATAATTTTCTCACAAATAGATTTTATGTTGTAAATGCGATGAAAGTCATATGCGAAATAATGTAATGTTAACTTTTTTGTTTATTTTAGGACTTTAATTTAAATTTGAACTTTTTAATTAATTTTTATATCTTTTGAATAAAGTTGCTCGTATCATACGATACGAAAAATTTAATTTTAAATATAAACTGAGAGAGTAAAAATTTATTTCTTAGTTACGTTACATTTCTTGACTATTTTTTTTTTATCGTTTTTGTAAAGCATCGTTCAAACTGCATTTGCTTTAATCTCAGTTAATTGTTACAGGAAGCCATTTTATTTCATGAAGGAGAATATTTTTTTCTTTCTGGTAGAAATTAATGTAAAATTTAATCCGAGACATTAGCGAATATCACTTGAATAAAATCAGCAACGCATAAAGTCGGAAATTATTCATTTTACAAACAATGTAGCAAGAAATTATTTCTTCAATGCAAAATTGAAAAAAAAATCTGAGTATTTTTATCTGTTTAACATTTAATGGATTTTTTTAAGAACTTTACTTTTGTTTTCGATCGGAAGAAGTATTTATTACATTCATTCTGAAAAAACGTAGTCTTCAAAGAAAAAATATGTAAGCTTTATTAATTAACTTTATAAATGATTGATCTGCATTTTCATTGAAGCTTGTAATTATTTTAAATCGTATGTAAACGTTAGTTTACAATGATATATTTTGTTCACAGATATGCTTTTATGATATTTTTTTAAATTTTTTATCCTATTATTGTTGTATTTTTCAGAATGCATTTCTTGGAGATAAATGGAAATTTCTGGTATCATTTTATTTTATTTTTACTTACGGATTTGTTAGATTTTTACTTTTTTTTCAAACTTCCATTGAGACTCAATGATTTATTTATATTATTGCTTTACATATTTTTATTTATCTTGTAAAATAATGAAAAGCTTGAGAAAGTAAAAGAAAAAAGGTTACAGTGCCGTTTTCTTATTTAAAAATTTTTCATTCATTCAATATACTTTTAATCATAAAAATTTAACGCTCTGTTTTCATTATCTAATATAAAACAATTATCCTCAATATTAGAATGGAACGGATAAAATACCAATCTCATTGCAACTCATTACTTTCATTTCCTATTAAAATGCTTTTACTTACATAGATTAGAAGCCAATGTGGCTAGATACATTAATTAAGAGCAAATGTGGCTGGAGATAATACATTATTTTGCACAACAAATATTTACACCTATAAGATATTAAGCTACCGCCGCGAAATTCGGCATGCGTGTATCGTTTGAAGAGAAATGCAAATGATTAGACCTTGGGAGCAAAAACATTTTATTGAGAAATGGTAGCAACAAGAAGAAACCATTTCAGTAAGTGGTAACTCCCCCCCTGGCAGTTATATAAGTCACTATTCCTTGCGGCCTAGGGTCTATTAAGTTTCTTATGTCTCTCTACAGAAGATTCTACCACAAATGTTGCAAAGGGTTAGTTGTTTCAATGGTATTATGTGAAGGCTGAAATTGCCATCCCAACATATCCCAGACGTGTTCTAATGGTGACAGGACTGGGGGGTGGATGGTCGTGGAAGGATGTTAAATCCTCAAATATTTGTTGACTTTTAACTTGTTGATAAATGGAACCTACGCGACTAGACAGCATAGGCAGAAGAGTCGGCTGGAAAATATATAGCCAGAAGATCCGATTATCGCACAACTAGATCCGATTGTAGCACAACTAGATCCGATTGTAGCACAACTAGATCCGATTGTAGCACAACTAGATCCGATTGTAGCACAACTAGATCCGATTGTAGCACAACTAGATCCGATTGTAGCACAATTAGAGGTGATCGGCTGTCCCACAAGATGGTTCACCAGACTGTCACACTGCGTGTGATGGCAATGCAGGATCGTAACAAAATGCAGGATCGTAAATCAACAAATGCTGGATCATAACGCAGGCCAGTCTTCCTCCATACACATATGCGGCAGTCATCAGCACTGAGAGAAAAGCGGAATTCGTCGCTAAAGAGAACAAGCTTCCAATAGAACACTGCTCATGCTGACCGAGCTCGATACCAATCTAGGCGGCCCTTCCCCTATCTTGAGGGGTCAGTGTTAGGCACCATAATGGACGTCGACAAGCAATCCCATCTTCTTTCAATCGTCTACGAATAGTGCATCTTGATACAGTATGCATGGACAATTTAGATGTAAATTCTATCATTTTTTTAAAACTCCTTTCTCTTATTAATTTTCTTTCCGCTTGAAGTTTAAAGGGAGGATTATATCCTTTCCTGAGCTCTTCTCTAACCCTTCCTTGAGATCTTGAGAGGATGCATGGAGGATGGCAAATACCTTCGAATGCCTGGTAGCTTGGCTATTCTCCTGTCGGTACGATCGTTTCGAACATTTGTCGGTCTGGGGCGTTCTGAGCCTGTACGATGTTTGCATGTTCCTTCTCTAATCTCTGAACCCCTATTGCCAACACCGAGCAACTACTATGTCGCTCAGACCAAAATGGTGACTGATACGTCTGTTGGACCGAACAGCTCCTGTTAGGCACATAAAAACACGACAATTGTCAGTAGGGCCGTGAACTACATCTCAAAGGCATCTACATAACGTGCTGTATCAAATCAGAAAATCCAGTTCCAATTAGATGTGAGTGAGACCACCGGTCGCTTAAAATGAATCACGATTTTTTTGCTCACATGCACATTGCACGAGCTTTATACCATCATTGGCGTTGATAATTTGATCACTCGTATAACTCTTAAAATGACATCGCTATGCAGAATTTCTCGAATGTAGCTCAGTTTTTTTTTATAAGTGCATACATTTTTTTTACATTAGAGTGCAATAAGATTACGTGCGGCGCACTCTAGCGAAAGTAAATGAGCCTTCGAATTTTCTCTTTTATAAGTATTAATTAAATATTTTGGTTGACTTAAATTGCGCGTAAATCGTATAGCCGCACATTGCACAGTTGCAGCATTACAGCCCATCATTTAATCTTTGGGCAAGTTCCTGAAATAAAATTATAGTAACATACTACACAATTAACTTTAATCATTTAAAACTTCAAAATAAACATTATTTATTACACATATACAATTATGATTAATTTACATTAATTATATATATATATATATATATGTATATTACAAAAGTACAATACAATACCTTAAGACAGATTATTGAAGAATAACAATTCTTTTAGACCGGAACCCAGTGGGAGAAGCATCCACAAGAACCGTACCCGCCTTCCCGTACCAACAACCTCTCCGAAGGACTTACAAACCCACATGTTTAACGTGATCGTACTCCGATTGAACACGGCGGCAGTTTTGGCAGTAGCGGGAATCGAACCCGGGCCTAAAGAATGCAATTCTCGCGCGCTGACTGCTGGGCTACCACGCCCTCCGCGACAATCTCCATAACTTTCTTTTTATTCACACAATTTAGACCGGAACCCAGTGGCAGAGGCATCCACAGGTACCGTACCCTCGTTCCCCTACCACCAACCTCTCGGAAAGACTTACGGACCCACATGTTTAACGCGATCGTATTCCCTGTGAACACGGCGGCAGTTTTGGGCAGTGGGTGGAATCGAACCCAGGTCTACTGAGTGCAATTCCCGCGAGATAACCACTGGGCTACCGCGCCCTCAACCCCGTGGAATTAACAAAGTTTTGTTTAGTTTAATGACGTTAAAACTAATAATGATATTTTAAGGCACCGCGAAAAAACTCCATAACTCCATAACCTCCATAATCTCCATAACTTTCTTTTTATTTATTTTTTTATTTCTTCAGTGTTTAAGTTTTTCATTGTGATCGCAACCACCACCCGATGTAAACAATACATCACCACAATTCAATTCAACATAATGAGCCAAAATCCTTATAAAAAGCAAACACTAATTCGGTTTTTAATTGTCCCTAGGCCAAAAACCGTACAAACCATAATTCAATCATTTAAATTTTAATATCGACCATATGCTAAGCTCTTAATTCCATCAATTAAAAAAAGCAAACACTAATTCGGTTTTAAATTCAAATATCCATTCATTTAAAATATAAATATAATAATAGCACTCTGTACACTGTTACCACCACCCGATGTATATAATACATCACCACAATTCAATCCACCATAATTCAATCATTTAAATCTTATAATGACCATAAGCTCTTAATTCCATCATTTAAAATATCACGTAATTTTCTAACCCGATGCACAATCTCCATGGAAACACCGTGCGTCTCCGTTCGCAGTGCGCCTGCGCGGGCAAAGGAGAAAAACTTATTTTGCCGGCTTGCCGCCGAGAAATTGAAATTCGGAAATTCTTAAAATCGGGAGGCTGCGGGTACTTTTTCATATTTCTTGACCAGATTGGACTTGTAAGAATGCCTGAGTTTTGAGTTTTCTAAAAATGTAAATTATTAGTCGAAATTGTACGAACTTTTTCCGATGCGAGGATTTGAAAACAAAAGTTCGTTTTTTTGAGCCGAAATTGACTTTTGTTTCAAAATCTTTAAAAATTATTACAATTTGTCCCTGAGATTTGAAATTGATATATTTTTACTCGCAATTGTCTGATCTTTCCTGTCGTGTGATTTTTTTTTTTACGACGTCTGAATGGTGGAGGAACAAGGGGAAAAGGCGAACAAAACGGTCGAAATTGCACAAAACATTAAATAACACAAAAAATTATACAAATTTTAAAAATCGGTTTTCACGTGTCCCCTTCCCAACCCCGTGTCGCCGATTGCCAAATTTCGTAGCTCTGCGACCCGCGGTCGCTGAGCCTATAGTGTATAAGACAGACAGACAGACAAACATTGCCTTTATTATTTAAAAAAAACAATTTAACTGTAATTTAAAATTTAAACCAAATCCCCAAAACTTAAGTATCACGAAGTTACAAATATAGTAAAACACCAAGCTGCTTCGCAACATTGAATAGTATATAAAATACAAAAGTTATCTTCCACATCTGAATATCAAATATGAAACATAAAGAAAGGAACAGGAAAAGGAATAGTACCAAAACTTGGCCGAGAAGGCTTGTGAGCCCATTACCCCGGTTCAGCTTGCTTTAAGCCATGGCTATACTCCCGAATGCCGGTACCATTCCGTATCTAGGCCATTATGCCTAAGAAAATACTTATAGGAAGCGAAAAGACCTTGATCGTTAAAACTAAACACAAGAATTCGTATGAACAGGACCAGAAGTTACTCCCTAAAAATGTATGCTTTATTCGACACAAATTATTTATATATATTACCATGTCATAAATATGTCCGAGATCGAGAAAAACCAGCGGTTGCAGTTATACCGTAAAAAGATGACTCAATTACTTTCAAAAAGCCAACCGGATAACCCTTTTCCCGTGCCTCCCTCAAATACCTTTTCTTCTGTTCAATTCTATCACAACTTTCAGAGTTTAACCTTTTGTTTCTTAAAAGTTGATTTATAATTATATTACGTAAGACAGCCTTACTTAAACAAGTTTCCCAAGAAGTTACAAAGTTTACGTCAAAATCGAAAGCCGTTATCATAGGTAACGATAGGTAGTTTTATCTTCGTTTGAATTAATACATACGTCTAAAAAATCCATGCTCCTGTCTTCATTCGTAGGTGTTTCAACCAATTTAAATGAACTTAGAAACCAAAATCCATTACGTAGTTAATACTTTTCGTGCCAACGATAACGTCATCAACAAATCTTAAGTACAACATCTCATTCAACAAATGAGTTCCATTCTCATAACAGTCCAAATATAAATCTGCCAATGCCGATGAGCAATTACCGCCCATCGGTATTCCTCTAATTTGTTTATAAAATTCTCCTCGATTGTACAGCACTGTTTTGTTTAGAATCAGTCCACCAAGTGCCCTACATTTGTTCATTTCATTAAATTTCTGCAAAATTTGAATATTTTAGGTTGATATTATATGTTTCAAAAATTCCTAAATTAATTCTATACAGATCATCTATATCAATATTATTAAACAAATCTTTGAAATCAAAAGTATAAATACTAATATATAAATATATATATATATATATATATATATATATATATATATATATCATATAAAACGAAGTGAAAACTTTTATACAACGGAAATTCTTATACTTCAGGTGTTGGCGCAAAGCAGCATTTCTTGCAATGGTCGCTTCTAGTCTTGAGGCTGTTTCTGGTCTTGTGGTCGCTTTTAGATGGTTTGCTTCGCATTTTTTTCGGTGTGTTTGACTTCACACATATCCGGAAGATAGGCCACTGCATGGCATTGGTTCCGGGAGTGTTGCCCTGGCTTAAAAGCACGCTTCTAACCAGGAAAGAGGTGTCGCAATCCACCTCTGCCATTTATGCCATGCAATTGGTCGTTTCCCTCTTTTATTTGAATCTTATATATATATATATATAAGGAGGAAGTACTGGGTGTGTGAGACCAGGAATCTATTTTCCTAAAATCATTATGACCTTATTTTGCTTTCCCTGCAATACATAGTAACGTATAGGGAAAGTATTGGAATCATAACGAAAATCGCAACTCGAGTTTTCGACGGATCTACACGTTTCGGGATCTCTAGAATACGATAAAACCATTTTCAGCCTGACGTCTCTGTGTGTGTGTCTGTCTGTCTGTCTGCCTGCCTGTGTGTCTGTCTGTCTGTGTGTCTGTGCAGACTTTGTAGCATCTCTAACTAAAAACTAATTGACCGAATTTCATAAAATTTGGTCGGAAAGTCACTTGTAGGCGAATCTGGTGCTGGTTAGTTATGGGTATGATTCAGGATAAAAGAACCCGCCTTTTTTTGCGAAATGGCCAGCAAAAATTGCTTGTATCCACTCTAGTTGAAAAACTAATGGATCCAATTTCATAAACTTCGGTAGATCAATCACTTGTGCGTCACCCTGGTGCTGATTAGATTTTGCTATGATTCGGAAAAAAATAACCTGCCGTTTTTGCAAAATGGACCGCAAAAATTGCCAATATATAAAACAAAAATCTACGTATGCTCAAATATATCCATTAAATGCTTCTTTTATTCGTAATTTTTAACGAAGAACAGAATAAGATGAACCCCATTACACTAGGTCTAGCTGTTCTCGAGATATTTTAGTTTTTTCGTATTTTATCTACGCCACCTCTGAAAATAAGTCTAGTTACCAAATGTGAACGAAAATTGAATTAAAAGTGAATTAAATTTATCTAAAATAAAGAGAACGTGGATATAAGTCTGCAGGGAAAGTCATGTGCTGTCCACATCAGATTTTTAATGTTAATTGGCACATGTCTCTGTTGTTTTTTGACATTGAAACACATGTTGGAGCTTCATTTCGTTTGTTATAAGCACTCAAACACACTCTAAGTATCGAACGAACACTATCTTAACATGGCAATCTTTGCTTGCCATTACTTTTTGAAGTACAACCTTTTTAGCCGGTCATTCTTAAGTGACTTTTTCACCATCTCTCTGAAGTAGACTGAAACACCATGTGTTGATCTTCATAATTGAATTAAGACTGGATATTTATTGAACTTTCTGTGTTTATTGCCACATCGTTTCGCCTGAGGTCTATATACGCCCTCCGTATCTCATTGGTTGTCCTCAGGGAGATTCAGAAGCACTTCTTCATTGGCTAATTTGTTAACAAATCTGCATGGTTTCAGGTTTGGCTTCCAGTAGAGTTTCTGACTCGAACACACTTGTAATTTAAGAGCCTTTATTGTTTTCATAACCTCCCGGGCCGTAACTGTCGTAAACTGGTAGTTACGAGTCTGCGCTTTTGTTTTGCTTGATAGATATCGTAAATCTTCATACAGTTACACTGCCTAAATGTCTCCTGGTCTCACACCAACTACAATAAATAAGTGTAAATCGGGCTAGGAATAATTAAAATGATTATATGTGACTGGAGACAAAATTTAAAATCAAATGCTACTAGAGACAATATTTAAAAGCAACTGTGGCAGTAGGAAAAATTAATGGTAAATATGGAAAAAGACAATAATTAGAAGTTAATGTAGCTAGAGAGTATTTAATTTTATTTTATAGAAGTAAGTGTGGCTGCAGTCAATAATTAGGACCACCTGTGTTCGCAGCAGTGTTTGAGGATATTTGTGTACAGCTACTTTAGAAAGTAACGAGTAAGATAGTCTGCTAAAAGTAATGTATTTTTTCTGTTTATTTCCTTATATACAATAATGTAAAAGGAAAGTTTTGTGACGGGGTCGAATATTCGATTTCGAGTTTTCGATGGAAGAACACGTTTCAAGCATCCCTTATCACGAATCGGACGTTTTTGAAGTGATGTGTGTGTGTTTGTGTGGGTGGGTGTGTCAGTGAGTCTGTGGAGACGATAACTGACGGACGAATGGACCGATTCGAACGAAATTTGGCACAAAAATTACAATCCGTGAACACTGGAAGACCATAGTTTTTATACGCAATCGAATGTTCAGAACCCCCCTAAATTTCCGAGTGAAATTATGAAAAAATTGTCAAAAAATCTAAACCTCTAATAAAGTTACGCAAATAGGCATTTCCTATGTAAAGTTTCATTAGAAAACGATTGACATAAATTTTAGAACGCTAACATGAACCGTTCTCGTGATACTGCACATTTAAAAAAAAAAAAGGCATATAAAATAAAAAAATATCTCCTATTGAGAAACATGTTCACTTTTCATATGTAACACCATGCGATACAATGAGTGACATGATTCTCGTAGATCTAGCTCGTTCCATTCATGAATAAAAATACTTTGAGTAATACATTTGTATTTGAACGCAAATAGTCATTTATCTACTGTCAGAATAACTTATTTCTCCGTCTTTAACGCTTGACGAGATTTTGGCGACAAATTTGGGGGAATTTCGCCAAATTGGCCACTTTTTTAAATGTTACTAAATTAGCGAAAATTTCGCCAAATGGATAAATATCACGCTAAATCAATGAAAATGACGACTCATTGACGAAAATTCAATATCTTGGAAAGAATATAAATATCTACTATAAGAATAACCTATTTTTTTACTGTAAAAGTAGTAAATTCATTGCATTATGTAAGGAAAGTCATGTGCTGCCCACATCAGATTTTTTTAATAATAAACGAAATAATTGGATGTTAACAAATTGTAGTTACATTTTTCACACATGCAATAAATTACTCTATCAATGTTGTATAAAATATAACAGCTATTTAACTATTTTCCAAATTAAAAAATGATTTAATTAAATAAACTTAATCTGATATGTATTACTTCTTTTCGAAAAATGGTGTTTACTTAGGTTCGAAATAAATGTGCCTAAAGTCATATGAGCGTATGTGTCTGGAGTAAATTATCAGGAAGGAATGTGCCTACGTTTAAAGTTGAGACGACAGGTCCATAGTTACTTTAATAATGTAGCTTTTCTGATGTATAGATTTAGTAGTGCAATTATTATTACTAGTATATACTACTGTTACTAGCATTAATATTGTATTACTATTATTTGAACGGGAAATAGGGAGAAACAGAACTTTCTCAAGTTACAAGTACATTCAATATACATTCAATAAATTTAGTATTATTTTTAATATATTGAATATTTATTGAATATTTATTGCATATAAATTACTTGACTACGTTGAATATATATTGAATATATTAAATATATCTATATAATAAAATACAATGTCTGTCTGTCTGTCTGTCTGCCTTATACACTATATGTTCAGGGACCGCGCATCGGACAGCTACGAAATTTGGCAATCGGAGACCCAGGGGTGAGAACGGGACACGTAAAAACCGATTTTTAAAATTTCAATTATTTTTTTAGTTATTTAATGTTTTATACGATTTCGACCGTTTTTTGCTATTTTTGCCATTTTTCTCCACGATCTAGAAGTCGTAGAAAAAAAATAATCACACCACCGGAAAGAGTAGGCAATTGCGAATAAAAATATATCAATTTCAAATCTCAATTTTGATTTTTAATATTTTTTAAAGATTTTAAAACGAAAGTCACTTTCGGTTAAATAAAACCAATTTTCATTTTTAAATCCTCCCATCGTAAAAACTACTCATAATTTCGACTAATAATTTACATTTGAAGAAAGCTCAAAGATCTCGCATTCTTACAAGTCCAATCTGGTCAAGAAATAATGAAAATTGCCCGCAGGATCGCAATTTTAAAGACGTCATGATTTTATATTTCTCGCCCAATTCTCGGCGAAGAACCGATTCTTCCCCAACATCCCCCTCGCAGTAGTTTTTTCCCCGTCTCCATGGTGACCGCGCTTCGGGTTTTAAATGAATTAAGAGCTTAGCATATGTATTAGATACATCGGGTGAAATTATTATATTTATATGATATTTTAAATGGATATTTTAATTTAAGGATATTTTAATTAATTTAAATGATTGAGAAATGGTGGATTGAATTGTGGTGATGTATTTGAAATTATTATATTTATGGATTGGTGGAACGGTATGGATGATTCATGGAACGATATGGATTTTTTAAATGGATATTTTAATTTATGGATATTTTAAATAGATATTTGAATTTATGGATAGTTTAAATGGATATTTTAATTTAATGAATATTTTAAATGATGGAACGAAGGATATTTTAATTTTATGGATATTTTAAATAGTATATGGTCATTATAAAATTTTAATTACCGCGCGGGGATTCCACTAGGTAGGCTCGGGTTCGATTCCCGCCACAGCTTAAACTGCCGCCGTGTTCAGGCGGAGTACGATCACGTTAAACATATGGGTCCGTAAGTTCTTCCGAGAGGTTGGTGGTAGGGGAAGGAGGGTACAGTCCTGTGGATGCCTCCCCACTGAGTTCCGGTCTAAATTGGGTGAATAAAAATAAAATTATGGAGATTCTCGCGGAGGGCGCGGTAGCCCAGTGGTTAGCGCGCGGGAATTGCAATCGGTAGGCTCGGGTTCGATTACTGCCACTGCCAAAACTGCTGCCGTGTTCACGCGGAGTACGATCACGTTAAACATGTGTGTCCGTAAACCCTTCCGAGAGGTTGGCGGTAGAGGAAGGACGTACGGTCCCTGTGGATGACTCTCCCACTGGGTTCCGGTCTAAATTGGGTGAATAAAAAGAAAATTATGGAGATTGTCGTAGAGGGCGCGATAGCCCAGTGGTTAGCGCGCGGGAATTGCACTCTGTAGGCCTGGGTTCGATTCCCGTCACTGCCAAAACTGCCGCCGTGTTCAGGCGGAGTATGATCACGTTAAACATGTGGGGCCGTAAGTCTTTCCGAGAGGTTGGTGGTAGGAGAAGGAGGTACGGTCCTTGTGGATGCCTCCCCCACTGGGTTCCGGTCTAAATTGGGTGGCACTTCCTGGCCGTCCAAACAGTTACCTTACACCTTACTGGTAGGTCGCGCCAGCGAGTTTGCCACGGTCAGAATTTGCCACGGTCAGAATTTTTAATGGTAGTGAACAGGCTGGTCGCCAAATGCGGCTAGTCTCTATAATAAAAGGCAATATCTGTGTGTGTGTCCGTCTGTCTTATACACTATACGTTCAGCGACCGCGCGTCTGAGAGCTACGAAATTTGGCAATCGGAGATCCGGGAGAGGGGAGGGGACACGTCAAAACCGATTTTTAAAATATTAATTATTTTTTTTATGTAATGTTTTATGCTATTTCGATCGTTTTTTGCCCTTTTTTCTCCACGATCCAGATGTTGTAGAAAAAAACAAATCACACCACCGGAAAGAGTAGACAATTGCAAGTAGAAATATATAAATTTCAAATCTCAGGGACAAATTCTAATATTTTTTTAAAGATTTTAAAACAAAAGTCACTTTCGGCTCAAAAAAACGATTTTTGGTTTTTTAAATTCTCGCATAGTAAAAAGTACTCGTAATTCCGACTAATAATTTACATTTTTAGAAAGCTGAAATATTTGGCACTCTTACAAGTCCAATCTGGTCACGAAATAATAGAAATTGCCCGGAGGATCGTAATTTTAATGACGTCATAATTTTAAATTTCTCAGCAATCCGCTAGAGGAGTTAGTTCTTTCCCCGCAGAAGATTTCCCCCCCCCCCCGTTTCCATGGAGACAGAGCTTCCGGTTTTAAATTAATAAGGATTTAAATTAATTAGCATATGTATTGTATAGTGGTGATGTATTTGAAATTATTACATTTCTCGGTTGGTGGAACGATATGGATGATGGATGGAACAATATGAATTTTTTATGGATATTTTGAATGATGGAATGATGGATATTTTAATTTTATGGATAAATAATAATGATAAATAATAATAATATGTGTAAATAATAATAATAATAATAATAATAATATGGATAAATAATAATTTTAAATGATGGAACGATGGAATGAGGATGATGGAATTAAGAGCGAAGCATATGGTCATTATAAAATTTAAATTAGCGCGCAAGAAGTTAGCGCACGGGAATTGCACTCTGTAGGATAGGGTTTGATTCCCGCCACTGCTAAACTGCCGCCGGGTTCAGGCGGTGTACGATCACATTAAACATATGGGTCCGAAAGTCCTTCCGAGAGGTTGGTGGTAGGGGAAGGAGATGACGGTCCCTGTGGATGACTCTCCCACTGGATACCGGTCTAAATTGGGTGATTAAAAAGAAAGTTATGGAGATTGTCGCGGAGGACGCAGTAGCCCAGTGGTTAGCGCGCGGGAATTGCACTCGGTAGACCCGGGTTCGATTCCTGCCACTGCCAAAACTGCTGTCGTGTACACGCGGAGTTCGATCACGTTAAACATGTGGGTGCGTAAATCCTTCCTAGACGTTAGTGGTAGGGTAAGGAAGGTACGGTCCCTGTGGATGCCTCCCCCACTGGGTTCCGGTCTAAATTGTGTGGCACTTCCTGGCCGTCCAAACAGTTACCTTACATCTTTCTGGTAGATTGCGCCAGCGAGTTTGCCACTGTCAGAATTTTCAAGGATAGCGAACAGGCTGGTCGCCGAAGGCGGCTAGTAAAGAATATATATTATTTGAATATATTGAATATATATGGAATATAAATTATTTGAATATTTTGAATTATATATTGAATATATAGTTATTGTATATAACGAATATATATTGAATATATATTATTTGAATATATTAAATATATGTTGAATATATATTATCATTAGTCAAATTTGTTAATGTTTCATATTTTAAATAGTTATTATTGAAAAAGTGCAAAATAAGTTTTAAAGTACTTATATTTTAAAGCCATTGTTCTAGCCACAGTATTTCATCTTTAGATCCCTGTAAATATGATCGTATTTGATAAATGAAGGAATATTTTACAACTTAATTTTCGACGCATATGTCTGCTTTATTTTATAAAACTGTCGGTCGAACTGATAGAGTGTCTTAACAATCTCCATTGTGTTTCTTTCACTAATTTACTATATCGCAATTTCTAATTATGTTTGAACTCATCTTTAAAGAAAGTGCTTTTTAGCTTAATCTAAGGAAGACCGTGTACTAGGACTACGTGAGCCCCACACGCTTATTCAGGACGTATTTTTCTGCGCAGTAAGTCGTTTATTTTTTGTTCTTACCTGGATTATCGTTAAAGCGTTGCTTAGTTTTAGAGAATTCGCTGCATGTTCCACAGTAGTTTTAATCAGATATTCGAATCTTAAATACCGGGCAACGTCGGGGATTCATGCTAGTACTTTAATAAGTGTAAATCGAATATAGAGAAATAAATTAACAAATTACGAATGAAATTTCCATATGTGGGTTTAAAAGATAAATACCCGAAACAGCCTTTGATCTTTGAACACTTATATATAAATAACTAGCAGCGATTACCCGGCGTTGCTCGGGATTTACGATGCAAAACTCTGATAAAAATTACACCGGAACATACAGGGTCGGAAATTATACATTGTTTTTTTACTGTGAAAGAAGTAAATTCATTGCATTATGTAAGAAAAAAATCATTGCATGATAGAAGTCATAGCTGCTTCCGGCACGCTCTTTGCAGCTAGGCTCTCCGGGCAGCGTCTAGGAATGTGATTATTAGATATCCACAACTGATGTACAGTCAATATGCACAGTTTGAAATATGTACAGTTTGAAAGAAAAACTGAAATGACTTTTAAACGCTAGGCAATAAGGCAAATGTTAACAAATTAAATGACATTATCCTAATGTGTTAGGTTTTACAGGAATGCTTGCTTGTAAATGACATTTTTTTATTTTCCTCCCGGAGCTAAAGTATACAAATTTTGTGAAGTTCCTACTCTTGAGCATGCCACATACAATTGGCCATGAGAGAAGCAAGAACTTTCTAAATTCACGCCTGCAAACTTAAGGGGGTTGTCCTTGAGCTAAGGGGGTTGCCCTTGATAGTCATGGCAAATGCCAGTCTAACTGGGAACTGGACTCGTTTGAAGCTAAATGGTAGATCCGTTGGTATCAACGGTTTGTGAGGTTTGAATACGTCCTCTCATTTTGTCTTTCCCGTTAATACCGTGGCTTCTATGACATTTGGTAAAATATGTTTGACACAGAGCCGTGTTCCATTGCATTGTTTTGACGAGTCCAGATTCTGCAGAAACATTATTGGTGACCCTTTCTTTAACTTCAAGATATGAGAAGGCATTCCAGGTTGCTCAAGGTCGTTCAGAAGTTCCAGCGGGTAATTAACGGCATCATCGGTGTCCACTGCAGAGTCAAATGACTTGTCATGATATAAAATGCTGATAATTAAATAACTGTCGTAGTGTATTGCACACACTAGACATATTTGGTGAATTTTGAATTCTTTTTTGCATTTTAAGAAATTAAGATATTATATAAAAGGCAGAAAGAAAAAGCAGAATTTAATAACTGGCCCAAGGGCAAATCTAAAGTCGTGTGAATCAGACTCAAAAGTAGTTTCTCACGGAAAGAGAGGAACTCCTTGAATTAATCCTTTAAATAATGGAAAGGAAATACAATACACAAAATACAGTGAGAAAGGCTGGACTGGAAAAGTGTCAATCTCGAAAATAAATTCGATCCCCAGAGAGTGGAAGGAAGAGAGGCAAATGTCAAAAATGACATTCAGATGACATGGGAGGATGAAAGAATGTTAAAGCGTGCCCTAGACAATATTCACCGGCCAGACGAAAGAGGGGACAGTGGCGCTGAAACAGATAGAAGAATGTTTACGACTGTTGCTACCCACTTGAAGGTCATAGGAGGAGAGCAAGAAAAAGGATTAGCGGAGTGGTACAGAAACGACCAGTAAGAGCCTGAGCACTCATTTATTGGTCCGCCAAATTGTCTATATAAACTGTGGACGAGAGAATTCGATAGATTTTCGACTCAGATTTCGAAGTGAGATTTTTCTAAGAGAGATTTTCGAAAGATTTCGAAGAAGATTTTCGAAGAGATTTTTCGTTTGAATTTTCGATATAGATTTTCAAGATCCAGCAATATAGCATGCAGCACGGAGATTAATTGGAATTATATCATAGCTTGCTAAAAGGCATACCTTAAGCAATTGATGCAGCAGTGTTTACTAAGTGACGTTAGATGTAAATATTCGTATTTCATGAACTATAAGTAGAGTGTAAAGGAAACTGTGACTAGAACTTGCAACGAAAATATGCGAGATTTATGCTCATTTTCGCGCATATAATATCTTTGCGAAAGTCAATGCATCAATATAAAAGTGCCATCAGCAAAAGTGACTTGGAATATATACAGTGGTTTGAACAATCCATTGTGGAATGAAGTGATGCATATATCAAGAAAATCAGCGGGAGTTATCGACGGAAGTGATTCATAATGGAGCTGTACTCTAAGAACTTTATAGATACAAAATTCCGGACTGCCATTGAACATGCAAATTAAAGTGTGAACTTAAACCGCTGCCAATATGCACATCAAGTACCATTGTGGGTGAGTTGCCTTTATATATATATATATATATATATATTGAACTATGTGAGGAACTTTAAAATATAATTACAATTAAACCTGATCCAGGAATTGTAAAGAGAGAACGCCCTAATTATATGTATTTATGATATTGAGTAGTAATTAGTATTTTATGTTAAATGAACTATTCTTATAAATTTATAATGATGAATTAATATTTAACAAACTGAGAATGAATTTTAATAAGTGTTATCAGATTGTCATAATAATAAGATAAATATGAATATAAATCATTGCAATGAATTTCTATTTAATTAAGAAAGTAAACTTAATCATAATAAATTGTGTTTAGAATGCATAAAATTGTCTTTATTCTATACGGCCTAAATTATAATTGAATTGTCTTCTCACGAAGCCAAATATTTATTTGGCATGCACTCTTCTGAGTGATTTAACTCTGCTACGGTGTGGTAATAAGTATAGATTAATAGTAACTTTACCAAAATTACGAGATTAGTTTTAAACTAATCTCTGTCTTTTTAAGGACTTGTTTGGAAATAGCGAAATTTAATCTACTTTATATACTTATTGCCATACTAAGATATGGGGGCTTTACTCACTTAAGAGGTCTCCCCATAATAACCATTCGCGAGAACCCCTGGTGGTAGAAACTCGAAACATATACTAAATTTTAAGTAGGGCTATTTCAAGACTATCCATCAAATTTCATCAAATTCGGTTCAGTTGTTTTCCCGGGATATTGGATCATACATACATTCATACATACATACATACTTTTCTTCTTTATATATATAGATTTCTTATCAGCTTTATTATTTTTACATCAAATTTTACTACACGTGTCATAAAATATTTTAGAATAACTCTGATATTGCGATTCCTTGCATTAATTATATAACAAATAGTTTCCTGGTTAAATAAAAAGTGGTACTTATTTTATTGAACATTTAAGTATCATATATGTTTGTTAACACTAAACATCAAAGAGTTATATTACCCGAAAGACCTTTCTACTTACAACTGCTAGTACAGTTTATCTCAGTCAAGAGAAAATTTTATTTAGCAGTAAGTAAAGATATTATATTCTTCAGTCAACATAATCCAATTATATTGAGTAGCTGCGATTTTTTACTTGTATTAGATTTCTTATCATCTTTCAGTTTTTATACATTGATGTTCCATCTAGAAATCTTTTACTTTTTCCAGTTTCTTATATTTCTTTTGCGTCAATACACGAAGACAACGTAGCAGATAATGCAGTACTGTCTGGGAAAATTTGCAATTAAAATTGAACTTCCCTCGTACAGCTGAAAATTTGTGTATGTGTACTAGTGTATAAAACATGTCAAAGTCATGGAAATTAACACATTTAAAAAAATAACGGTGCTTTTCTTTTAAACAAGCGATTTTAAAATACATAATATATCTATTTATATTTTGTCTATTATTTTTGTCAGAAATATTTTGTGATTTGGCGATTCGGTTCGTACAATTTTCCATTTCTAATCCTGGGGTAAATGCGTTGGTGGGCGTAAGCCTATGCTCTATGCAGTGAAATAAGTTCAAACATGAAAATTAAACTGACATCCGCGCAGACGATGTAAGCCTGTTACTATGTGCTAAGAAACACCTGTTGTACAAATAGGTCTTGCTACGTGCAACCAGTCAGCTGTGCCGTTTTTTTAATGCTTTTTAGAGAGCGAGGCCCAGAGGTAAATCCGCGTAGCGGGCGTAGGTCCACGTTCAAATTGCTAATACAGTGACCGCCGCTTATAAGAAACACGTTCGTTTCGCTCGTTTTGTTTCTTATAAGCAGTTGTTTCTTAAATCCGGAAATTTTTTAAATATCGTTCTTCCATTGTAAATACTAACTATTGAACACAGTTTTACAGAATTTAAAAGATAAATGTATATAAGTAAAATATTAGTACGTACATAATACATTTGTAAATTAAGTTTTGCATTCAAAAATATTTCTCATTTTACAAATTAAGCCTTACAACTTAAATTATTATCTATATGCATATAGTATGCAGTTAAATAAGAATAAAAAGTAAAACTCATAGGTCGTTCATTTATGTATAAGAGCATAGTACATTTTCATACATACCGTAATCTATTACTGAAGAATAGCAAAAAACTTATCCAGTATTGTTTGTGCTAACGAGTCTGTGATTAGTTTACGTACATCCATTTCTAAATCATAAAACAGTCCATAAACTTTTTCTGATGCCCCTCTGTGTTCAAGAGTTTTTCTAATTATAGTTAGGGCTTCTCGCGACTGTTTGGCTGTAGGAAAATTTTCTTCTTGTGGAACGTCGTCTTCATTTTCTTCTTCATTGCAAACATTCTGAATTTCCGCACTATGTCATCATCATTGTTTTCTTCAGATGTTTGTAAATTTTCGTCGATGTGAATCCATTCTTCGAAAGGTGCTTTAAATTCTTCTTCATCTTCTGCTGGTATGGCAACATTATTTTTCAAAAATCCTGCTTTACGGAAGCAATTAAAAATGCATATGTCAGAAACTTTTTTCCATGCGCCTGCGATCATATGGATAGCATCAAGCAAGGTTGTTTTCTTGCTTATTGACTACACGGAGGTGGAGAATCATACTTTTTAAGTAAACTTTGCTTTTCAAGCAAAGTAAGGGTTTGCGGCATGCTTCACTAGCAAAACATAAAATGACTAACTAAAGCTGTACGAATCTTATTTGAGTGCATAAGCAAAGATGCCTTTCCTTATCAGTACGTTTCCTTAACTGCCAAAAGATTAAAGCTCGTTTCTTACTGGTTTGGGGTTGTACTCCCCAAGTCTTTCTGCGGAGAAATCCTCTGTCATCCTTTGGTACATAGCAAACTCCCACCCCCTCCCCGTACGCCCAGAGACAAGAGATAACAACTCGTCCTTCAGTTAACCTTAAACAAATCGATTTTTTTTTTTACACCAGCGTCGCAAGGAAATCAACAAATTTTCTGTAGAAAACTGTTTCTTATAAGCGGAATCGTGTTTCTTATAAGCGACACAATTTTAATGTTAAAACGAAGTTTGTATTTGTTTCTGTCGTTTTGAGTCTTATAAACGGCTGTTTCTTATAACCACTGAATCTTATAACCGGCGGTCACTGTAGCATTATTTTCCTCACAATAAGTACACTTGCAATCGTATAACTGAGTGCAAAACAGTGTGGCAATAAATTGCGGGGAAAAAGGTTATAAATAGGCCTGAGGAGATCGCAGTCCCCAGCCATACTAGCACCGCTCTTGTTGTTGTTGTTGTCGTGTCCCTAACATTACATTAAGGAAGAATGAGTGCACTGCTTCTGTTTAGTCCAATGACCCGGGGCACCCGAAGGTAGAAGTCAGCACCGCTCTTAAAATATTGAATAGCCAATGGCAGTGCAAAAATCATAACAAAACACACTAGAAATAGGTATTGGAGGCACACGTAGCAAAATACACTACAGTAACAAACGATCCATTTCATCAGAGAAATAATTTTCAAATGCTATTAAAATATTTTCATTGTTAATTCTTTTTATAAAATTGGGAAAATAATTCTACAATCATGATCATGCAGAATTGATGTCTAGGTATAAAGCATCATTGAGAGATAAAGGGGGTAAAAGTTGATTTCGAGTATTATGATCATAATCGTGGAAATTTAACAAAATATACTACTGTGCTGGTTATAATGAATGTACTGAAACACAAGCAAAGGTAGACGATAGTAAAAAATCTCAGTGGCGGCAAGATTTTATAGCGTGTAACAAATTAAAGGGAATATTTAAGTAAAATTTCGGTGTATTTCGAAAAAGAAATAAATATGAATGAATTTTCCCAAGAATTCGGTTTAGACATAGTTGAAAAGAAGGCTCTTTGTTCTTACCGATGGGGTCAGAATATAATTTCTGATAATATTTATGTCACTAAGAAAGAGTCTTGTCTGAATATCTCTCCAGATCGTTGTAAATCGGACTGAAACATAACATAATAAAAAAAATAATTCGATATACAAAAAATAACTCATAGGTGCACCTATTAGGGTCTTAAAGTATCTGTGAACCAAATTTCATGGTCGTACAACAATTAGATTTCCGGCTACAAACTGCACATACACAGAGAGATACATTTGCCTATATTATGTAAGATTAAGGGAACTTTTTTAAAAATGTATTATGGTATATGAAAATATGTGTTTACTGCTGAATTAAATATCCCCAAATGTTCTCACATTGGTGTCCCCCGGTCTCTAAGTCCTCTGGACGAGCCGGACGGCCTGGGACTTTCACATTGGTGTCCCCAAATGGCTCCTTGATTTAGGGACGTCACTCTGTTTTGTCTCTAAATCCTGTTTCTAAAATCTGGTGCCCTTAGGAAAAAGGTTATAAGTTCAAAAAGTCGAAATTATTATCAATTCGTCTAAAAATTTTTGTCTTCACCAATATTTCTTGATTTTGATACTTTAGATAGATTAGTATAGCTGCTTTGACGCAGTAAGTCCTGATTCATAAATAAATTTTTCGATTGAATTATAAATTTCAATAAATGCTCTGATATTTTGTAATATTTAGAAAATAACTTACATGGAATAAAAAAATTATAAAATATATAATACGTACAAAAACATGGTTGTCCACTACACGCGATTTGAAACGGAACATATAATTATGCATAACTGACGGCAAATATATTCATTAAGTGAATGGGCGATAAAATATTTTACCTTTTATTCGATTAGTAAATTTAGTTTATTCGATTAGTAAATTTAGTTCGATTAGTAATCACTTACTTGTTAAATTTTATACTTTATTTTATTAATATATTTTATCTTTTACTTCATAAATTATTCCCTTTTTCTGCCTTATAAATGTCACCATTATTTCTTTAATAATATTTACCATTAGTTTGCTTAATAAATTTTATCCTTTGTTTGCTCAATAAAATTTATCTCTTATGCAGAACTTTCATTTCGAACCATCGATAAATGAATTTTCATCTAAAGGTTAATTGTCCCTATTCTTTTCCATTAAGCAGTCTTTACTTTAAAGACCAGAAATAATTTAGATTTAACGTAATGAAAAGAATTTGCTTAAGAAATTTACGGGAAAGAGAAAACAATTTCACTTCTCTCCGAACAAAAACTTCGGAACTTACGATGCCCTCGATATTAACTTGCGCCCCAGCCTGGGGCGGAGAGACCGATATTTATAATCCCCAAGAGGTACCAAAGGTAATTAGGAAATTTCGTAGAGAGCTTCTGTTGAAGTGAAATCTTTTTAATGTCTTCTTATTTTTTCCCACTATTTGCAAGAGCGAGATTTCTATTGCTTCCTTAAAAAAATATCGTCGCGAACGATGAATTTATTTTTACTTTCTCGTATTCTTGTTTGAAGGAAGTTTTGTTTCCCTGAATATTTTCGAATTCGCGATTTTGACGAAAAAGATCATTTTAAGATTTCATGAACACGTTCTGCTCAGTTTCATATAGATGTTATTTTGTGTGGGGGGTTACCTGCCTAAATGTGAAACGTGGACATGAAAAGAATTAACCACATATCGTAAGAAATTTAATGTATAGATTAGATACATGCATATTTGTAGGTATATAAAATGATGAATCGGATTTTCTGGATAATGAACACATTTATTTAAAGCAGCAGGTTCTCGAATTTGTCTCCAAGGTCAAGCAAGCCAGACCTTCAAACTATAACATTGGTTTCTTTTTAAGTTTCCATAGCAATGTGATTGTTTGTGGTATTTAGCATTGTTGGAGCTGGAAATTATATGAAATGTAACATTTGGTATGTTGACGTAGTAATTCAGGTAAGAATACACGTATTGCTATATGGTGCACAAAAAAAAAACGCAACTTAAAGTTATATTTAAGAAACACATTTAATTAATCCTAGAATATGGCCGAATTATCGTATTCGTGAATCACTAAAACAAATTGCGCTGTGTGCCGTTTAAACCCACCATATAAATCTTCAGCGCGAGTTCTTGTAATAAAATAATTATTAACATAAAACTACTCAATTAATTGCACCATTTTTACCTTTAAAAAGACACATTATTTATTAACAACATTTGTTTAATTATTAAATTGAATTACAATAATTTTCATATTATTGCAGAAGAGATAGAACATGTGAGATTGGACATGTGAGATCGGACATGTGAGGCCAGCAATTTATTCTCACTAAGGTGTTCTATGGCCTTCTACAATAATTAATGGAGACATTACTTCAAACTAGTACTGCATCTGCTTATTTCGTTGAAGTCTAAATCAGGACATTTTTGTGGATTCTTTGTGGAATCTCTGTGGAACACATTCTTACGTAATCATCATGGAATTCTGCTGAATTTCTCCTCCAATATCTGTGGTTATATGCAGCGGAATAGTTCTCTACTGCAGCTCTGCGAACATGAATCTCTTGTTGCTATGTCATTCTGTTGTCTCACATTACAGCCTTAATAAAAAAGTTGATGTGGACAGCACATGACTTTCCTTATATAATGCAATGAATTTACTTCCTTTACAGTAAAAGAAAATAGGTTATTTTTATAGTAGATGTTTATATCCTTTCCAAGATATTGAATTTTCGTCAATGAGTCGTCATTTTCATTGATTTAGAGCCATTTTTATCCATTTGGCGAGCTTTTCGTTAATTTAGCAACATTTAAAAAAGTCGCCAAGTTGGCGACATTCCACCAAATTCGTCGCTAAAATCTCGCCAAGCGTTATGGACGGAGAAATAAGTTATTCTTACAGCAGATAAATGACTATTGGCGCTCAAATACAAAAGTATTACTCAAAGCATCTTTTTTCATGAATGGAACGAGCTAGATCCACGAGATTGATGTCACCAAATTTATCGCATGGTATTACATATGAAAAGTGAACATGTTTCTCAATAGGAAATATTTTTATTTTATTTTATATGACTTTTTGATATTTTTTTTAAAAATGTGCAATATCTCGAGAACGGTTCATGTTAGCGTTCTAAAATTTATGTTAATCGTTTTCTAATGAAGAATTACATAAGAAATGTCTATTTGCGTAACTTTATTAGAGGTTTAGATTTTTTGACAATTTTTTCGAAATTTCACTCGAAAATTTAGGGGGGTTCTGAACATTCGATTGAGTATAAAAACAATGGTCTTCCAGTATTCACGGATTGTAATTTTTGTGCCAAATTTCGTTCGAATCGGTCCATTCGTCCGTCAGTTATCGTCTCCACAGACTCACTGACACACCCACCCACACACACCCACACACACATCACTTCAAAAACGTTCGATTCGTGATCAAGGATGCTTGAAATAAAAACAATAGGCTTCCATTATTTACGGCTTGTAATTTTTGTAACACATTTCGTTCGAATCAGTCGATTCGTTCGTTAGTTATAGTCTCCACATTCTCACTGACACACACACACAGGCATCATTTAAAAAATGTCCGGATCGTGATCAGAGATGCTTGAAACGTGCTCTCCCGTCGAAAACTCGAATTCGAATTTTCGACCCCGTCACAATACTTTCCTTATACATTATTGTATATAAGGAAAGTAATAAAGAACATAAAACTGTTTCCGCTAAATCTTATCTCAAATCTGGTCTCACACGCTATAAAAATCCACGTATTATAACTAGAACATTGTGTAAAAGCTGTAAATATATTGAATTGTGTTGTAATTCGCGCGGTTGGAATTTTAATTATACACAATTTAAGATGGTCACAGTATTATTACCTACCAGAATGTATGACCGTCATATTACGGAAATCAGAATTTGCGAAACATTATTTCTCATTTGGAGATATTTTTATCAATTTGGCGAGATTTTTGTCCCTTGGCAACATTTGAATAAGTCGCAAGTTGGCGACGTCCTGCTAAATTTCTCGCCAAGCGTTACGGACGGAGAAATGAGATATTCTTATAGTTTATGATACCTCTATTTGCGTGGTATCTCAAATAAAAGTTTATAAAATGATAAGAAATAAAATAAAATAAAGGTTCCACTTTCAGTATCGGATGTCATACGATACCTAAAGCTCTATGGTTGCAACATAATTTCTCTGGGTCTAGGTTAGAATCCAAATTGAAACGTTCATCAGTGATTGATATACGCGTTTGGCTATGTTCATCAGTGATGGATATACGTTTGGCAACATTTTGTAGCAGCGTTACCCAGAGACTGATAGATAAACAGACAGATAAATCTAGGTGTTTATATTATTAATGATGAACAATGCTAATTCCTGAGGAAAACAAATGGTGTTCACATCTGTCGTAAACTTAATTTCAAATCCTATCACTATATATTTCATATACTCAAAGTACTGCTAGAAAGTCAAAATTAAACATACGAATATAGAGTACGGTGTTTACTTTAATTATGGTACATTTAAAGATGTCAAGATATTTTTAGCAATGTTTTATTCAAGCCAAAGTTTCACAAACGTTTTGAAACAATCTCATACTTTGATTAAGCTATTCAGGGAATATATTTTAAACACCGTCTGCACCTGCTCGTCGAACATTTTTATGGTTTTTGTCGTTCGAGATCTAGAAGTCAAAATACATCATCTATAAAGCTCTAGATTTCAGTTTTCGAATCCATCATCGTTGGATCAAGTGAATCTCTTTGATATATGTCTAGCTTTAGATATTGTCAAGAAAATGGAACCTTGTGTCTGATTCAGATTTTTCGTATGTTTAAAATGAAACGTCGGAGTGACGCCAGAAAAATGTATATTTGAAGTCTGTCAAATGTAGAAATAATTTCTTTTAATGTAAGACTATAATATTTTGATATTAAATGTGTAATATAAATGACAAAATATAGCAAGAAAGATCAATCATGATTAAAACATTGATTATGAAACACTTACCAACTGAAATGCAATTTTAGTTAAACATCTCTAAGCTGCGATACATTCAGCGCTGATATGTTTCGAATTATCACAATACTGCATTCATTCATTATATTTGAAAACTTAAAACTTCACCGATAAAAATGTAGAAATAATCAAAGTTTGATTATCATTCAAACTCGAAAATATTGTAATTTCGTTGGTACAGAATATAGATGCACATTGAATACGCAAAAGTGAAGCGATTTTAGGACGGATGCAACGCTAAATATAAATTTAAAAAAACTTTAAAAATCATCACTTTTACACTGGTAAAACAGATGGATGCCATATTTAAGTGGGCTACATGTTCTCTTCATATAATATGGGTGTAATCATTATTTTAATTTTTATTTAAAAAATTACCGAACATATTTTGCTGAAATTTTTTTATATATTTTTATGGTGTAATTTGAATATTTCCTAAAATTTTCAAGGCAATTTGTGAATTTTAACTTCAAACTTTAAAACTCTTCAACTTAAAAAAAAACTCAACTTTAAACTCTTTACTCTTCAACTTTAAAAAAAGGTTTTTGAGAAACTAGATCCCATAATGTTTAATGTATTTCACTTTCTCAACCAAAACTAATTTGGCGATATTACTCATTTACATTCTCATATGTTCCATAAACCGTCTTAACAACATACTAATATTTCATTTTTACGGCACTTATCGTGAGAACGGACAGACAGACAGAAGGAACGAAGTCATAAACAGTTTTCTACTATGTTGAAAAGTGTTAAAAAATTTAGTTTTTAATGGCAGTTTACCCAGTAAAATAATTACAAATAAAAGTTTGAAAAATGTAAATGTCATTGTTCAGAAACAAAGTATTTCAACAACAAATTTCTCTGTCTATATTTTCAACTCGATAAAGACCTTGCAGCAAGGAACCTCATAGAGTTGAAGATATAGAAATGCTACCTGTCTTCTGTTTTTCCAAGCTGCATAAGTAGCTGCTTTAGTAGCATAAATGGTGTGACATAACGGCCCTTGCTTATCTCTAGAACCATAGAAGCCGAGTTGTAATTTTTCACTGTGAAACATATATGCATCCAGATGTTCAATAAGAAGAGGAAATCCAGGTACCCTGCAGAAAACTGAATAGTGCCATTTATGCTACTAAACACTACATAATTTGTAAAGAAACTTGCTTCCCCAACCGGAAATCGAACCGTTAATCTTCGTACTGGCCTGCCGACACTCTACAGTTGAGCTCCCAGGAAGGAATTGCAAACTTTTATGGCTGGAGTGTACTGGAGTGTGACTGGAGTGTGCAATATGCATCCTCTAATGTCAGGTTGATGTGCAATTGACAATCTGACTGGCCACCTCCTGCTATTTTTACCTCAAGTTAGCCTCCAGCTACTATTTTTATCTTCCAGGTCAGCTTCGTACGTGGTCGTTGACTTCCCGATTTGAAATTTATACTCAATATACCCGATTCCACGGAATCCGTGCTAGTCTTTCTAGGGTTACATCCTGCATCTTTGCACCAACCTACAGGGATGATTTACTCAGGCGCCATTATAAAGAACCTCCCAACCATGAATCAAACCACAGATCTTCGTACTGGCTAGGCTACGCTCTACCGTTGAGCTACTGGGACGAAATTGCAAGTTGTTATCCCCGAAGTGAACTCTGCACATTTAGTGTCATTGTGGGACCTTTGTCAAGTCTTATGGTTTTTGAACTAAAAAGTTGCTGTTTTGTTTTAGCTTTTCAAACTTAGTTTAACCTCACACAAAATTTATTCATTTTGGAGATAACGTAACCAAAAAATAGAAATTGTAATTATATTTATATTTCCTTATCTGTTTCGGAATTAGATTAGCAAAACATTTTGCGATAAAAGTTTCATGTTTTTTATAAATTTCATTTTAAATCAAAATCATGATTTAAGTAATTATTAAAAAAACTATTTGAAGCGATAGAGAAAGTTGGAATCCTCTAAAATGTTGAACTATCTTTTTAAAAGCAGACAATGGATTTTTAATTATAATAAATGTCATGGGAAGTTCGTATTTGTAAATATTAGTTTATTAAGTTTTTTGCATTAATACTCTTTAAACTGAAATAATTTACCTAAATGCTATTTTAAATATTTTTCTGAATTTTTTAATCTTACTTGAGTTTTAAATGTTGGTATTGATGTATTAAGCTGGAAGATTTTCTTGACATGTTTTATAATGGAACTATTCACGCATTTATTAATCTGGTTAAAGTTAGTGTCATAAAAGTAATTTAAAAATTAATCAGTCGCAACATTTTGGTAAAAAAGTTAAAATTTTAATGATATTTAGTTATAATTAATTTTTTTTAAAGAACTAACCATACATTCGATTTAATAGTTAATGCACATATTTTACAGCATTATTATATTATATTAGTAAAAAAATGCATAAACCAAATTTTGTTAACCAATGCATAAACCACTGTTAAAATTTTAATGTCATTTAGTTATAATTAAATTTTTTTAAAGAACTAACCATACATTGGATTTAATAGTTAATGCACATATTTTACAGCATTATTATATTATATTAGTAAAAAAATGTATAAACGAAATTTTGTTAACCAATGTATAAACTACTGTATAAACCAAATGTTGTTTATAAGGACTAGATTAAGGCATGCTTTTAATTATATCTTTGTCCACTTCAAAAATATCTTGTAATTCCTTCCCAGTAGTTTAACGGTAGAGCATCGGCTGTCCAGTACGATGATCTGTGGTTTGATTCCCGGTAGGGACATCAATGTTCTTTACAATGGCTTCCAAAGAAATCAACCCTGTACATAAGTGCTAACCTGAGACAACAGGATATAGTTAGTCAAATTGCAGTTGCACGTCAATCTTACATTGGAGGGACATGATACCAAAATCACGCTATAAACTCAGCTATTCCACTTGGATGTTAAGAGCTTGCAATTGCATTCCAGTAGCCCAACCGCCTGGCCAGTACGATGATCCATGGTTCGATTTCCGGTTGGGGAAGCATGGTTGTTTACAACCTTATTACTTACACAGTTACCTTACAGTTACAGTTACCTTACACCTTTCTGTTAGGTCGGACGGTCTGGGTTTCAACAACAACAACCTTATTACTTTCCTTATATACATAATGTATAAGGAAAGAATTGTGACGGGGTCGAAAATTCGAATGCGAGTTTTCGACGGGAGAGCACGTTTCAAGCATCCCTGATCACGAATCAGACATTTCTGTAGTGATGCCTGTGTGTGTGTGTGTGTGTGTGAAAGTATGTGTGTGTCAGTGAGACTGTGGAGACGATAACTGACGAACGATTAGACCGATTTGAACGACATTTGGTAAAAAATCACAATCCGTAAACACTGGAAGCCTATTGTTTTTATACGCAATCGGATGTCCAGAACCTCCCTAAATTTTCGAGTGAAATTTTGAAAAAATCGTCAAAAAATCAAAACCTCTAGTAAAGTTACGTAAATAGACATTTCTTATGTGATTCTTCAGTAGAAAATGATTTACATAAATTTTAGAACGCTAACATGAACCGTTCTCGAGATTTTGCACATTTTTCAAATAAATTAATCAAAAAATGCCATAAATTAAAAACAAATATTAACTGTTGAGAAACATGTTCACTTTTTATATATAATACCATGCGATAAATTTGGTGACATCGTTCTCGTGGATCTAGCTCGTTTCATTCATGAGAAAAGATACTTTGAGTAATACTTTTGTATTTGAACGCCAATAGTCATTTATCTGCTATAAAAATAACTTATTTCTCCGTCCATAAAGCTTGGCGAAATTTTGGCGACGAATTTGGAGGAATGTTGCCAACTTGGCGACTTTTTGAAATGTTGCCAAATTAACAAAAATATTGCCAAATGGATAAAAATGACGACTAATTGTCAAAAATTCAATATCTTGCAAAGAATATAAGTATCTACTATAAGAAAAACCTATTTTTTTTACTCTAAAAGTAGTAAATTCATTGCATTATATAAGGAAAGTCATGTGTTACCCACATCAGATTTTTTATTAGAGTGCTAAAGAATTTTCCTAAAGACTCTGTAGTGGACATTGACAAGATTTTTGAATCTGTGTCTAAGAAACCTGAACAAAGATGCTGATTTCCGCTTCCAAAACCGGATGATATAAGTATTTCATTGTTTTATGCTGTTTCACACGTTAAAGTGTTTTAATGAGTTTACTTTTACAGCCGTTCCGGAGATTTTATATAAATAGCTACGACATTCTAACTGCTCATTACAAGTGTAAAATTTTATTAGATACAAAGCTAAAATTGTTCATTGCGAACACAATGTTTGGCATATTAAATTATTTCGTGAAAAGCGATGCTTGAAATATTTGTGAAACTTGAGCACAGTTAACAGACTGGTAAATAACTTTTACAAAACTTTACCATGGTCAATTTAGAAAGGTGCAGATTAGTAAAACTCGACGGAGAATCAACGCTTGCTTATTGCTTGAACAAGCCCTATTTGCGGTGGTCATTAACGGCAAGTTACAATCTAAACGTATTTGAGCACAAACTAGAAATTTCAACATCTGCGATGACGCAGATTCTGTTCGTCGTTAACGTTATTGTTATGAAAGTTGAATTTCATCATCATACTGGGGATGGGTTTAAGGAGCGCCTGGCCAAAGAGACCGTATCTTCGAGATGTAGTGTATAGCTCTATATTTGAAATAAATTGAAATGCTCCAGAAGAGAGGGATGAAATAGGAAAACTTGTAGTTACAGGTGGTAAAGTGTAAGAGATGTTTTTCTCACCAAAAAAAAGAGGGCCACACATTTTTAACCCTTTACAACAAAGTTGAAAAGTGTTTATGACTTTGTTCATTCTGTCTGTCTGTCTGTCTGTCTGTCCGTTAGCACGATAACTGCCGTAAAAATGACTTAATCAAAATGAAATTTTAGTATGTTGTTCAGACGGTCTGTAGGACCTATGAGAATACAAATGGATAATATCACCCAATTAGTTTTGGATTGAACCCGGGTTGAAAAAATGAAATACATTGAGCCCTATGGGACCTAATTTTTCAAACATTTTTTAAGCGGATTTAAAATTCACAAATTGCTTCAAAAATTTTAGGTAATAGTCAAACTGTTCCATAAAATATATAAAAAAAATTCAGCGAAATATATTCAGTAGTTTTTTAAATAAAAATTAAAATAGTAATTACACATCTTGTATGAAACGATCACGTGACCATGATATGAAACGATCACATGACCCACTTCAAAATGATATATGGCATCCATCTTGTTTCAACATCGTGATTTTTTAAAGTTCTTTTAAATTCATATTGAGTGTTGTATCCGTCCTAAAACTACTTTATTTTTGCTTAAATTCTGTGCATCTACATACTAAAACAACACAATGCCAATATATTTGAGTTTAAATTCTCATTCAAATTTGATTATTTCTACAACTAAGCTTATTTTTCACGTATGTAAAATGTAAACAGCAAAATATGTAGAATGAGTTGTATTAGAATTACTGTATTTCTTTAACACAAAATAATTCTGTCCATGGAGTCTGCATGGCTGATATCAATGAAATATTAATTGATTTTAAAAACAGAAGGACGATTTTTTCGATGAAGTTTTAAGCATAGAGTTTATGAATTGTAGCTCCATGGTCTTAATTTTTAAATAAAATAAATTATTATAGTATTGTGATGAATGAAATGAATGAAATCCTGCTTTTATAGAGAGATCCAGGCGTGTAATTTTTTATATGACGTCATTTGAATTTATTTCATTTGTTTTCGATGAAGTTTTCAAATATAATAAATTATCGTAGTATTATGATAGTTTTAAAAATATTACCGTGGAATGTATTGCATTTTAGAGATATTTAAACCAGGCAATTTATATTTCAATGCCGTCATTTGAATGAAGTTCATTTTTTTCAATGAAGGTTTAAGTTTTCAAATATAATAAATCAATGTAGTATTGTGATAAGTTTTAAAATATTACCGAGGAATGTATTGCATTTTCGACTTTTTTAAATAAAATTGCATTGAAGTTGGAAAGTGTTTCATAATCAATGCTTTAAGCATGATTGATCTTTCTTGTTTTTTTCTTCCAAAGTTAACTTTAGAATGCTCAGCAAGCAACAAGAGATGAAATGCAAGTAAAAGACAGTGCCGGTAGATGGCGGCACAAATACGAGAAGCGGTTTTCCGCTGTAATGAGCAGTAATGGATCTAGTGCAGGAGGATGAAAAGATAATGAGAGAGAATTAAGTTCTGAGTTTAAGTTAGGTTTTACAATTTTAAAAGTTAAAGTTAATTGAGAATAGTGGAGACTCTAGGTCTTTTCCGATACTTCCATTGATGGGGGTCATACTCAGGCAGGTTGCAAATTTCTTCGTTGGGAATTTTGTTAAGGTTATTATAAAATTTAATGGCCGTTTTAGAAATTTGTTGATTAATTTTATTAACTCCGAAGCCCCGATGGATGATATCATTTCTGAGGAAGAGGGGAGCTTTTCTGATGAGTTTAAGGGTTTTATTTTGAACTCTTTGAATTTTAAGGAGATTGTTAACATTAGTACAACCCCATACTGCCGCCCCATACAGCAGTAAGGGTCGGAGGACGGTTTTGAATAAAAGATCTTTGTTCTGATAACTCGCATGAGGGAGTGAAGGATAGGGAAGAGCTTATGGCTTGCAAAATAGAAGTTTTGGATGGCTTTTTTAATGTGGGGTTTCCAGGTTAGACGAGAATCAAAAGTAACTCCGAGATATTTAGCGGTTTCAACGTACGGGATCGGTGTGTTGTTAATTACAATTTTTTTAGATTTTTTTTTTGGACTTTAGAGAAAATTATACATTTGGTTTTTTTTTTCATTAATTTTAATTTTCCATTTCCGGAACCAGGCTGTGATGGTGGAGATGTGGTTTTGGAGTCTAGAGCGAATCACGTATTTCCTTGAGTTTCTGGTGTAGATAGCTGTATCGTCCGCATACATGGCAAGATGTGTGTTATGTGCTCTGGGAATGTCGTTGATAAAGAGGTTGAAAAGGGTTGGGGCCAATTGGGAGCCTTGTGAGACCCCGGACCTAAGTGGTTTGTGATTGGAGAGTGTTTGTTTGTAGCGGACTGTGAAAAATCTGTTTCGAAGGAAGGAGTTTATAATATGAATTAATGTGTCTGGTAGATTGAGCTGAATTAATTTGTAAATAAGAGTATCATGCCAGATTTTATCGAAGGCCTTCGAAACATCAATCAGGAGTATACCAGCGGAGAGGCCGATTTCAAGACCTTCGGAAATGACTTTGGTTACTCTCAGCAGCTGGTGTGTAGTGGAGTAAAGGGGGCGAAAGCCGAATTCTTCAGGTTTTAAAATGTCGCTGTGTTCAAGATAATGTTGATGCGTGTGTGAATGACTCGCTCGGCGAGTTTGCTAATTGAGTTTAAAAGGCTGATGGGTCTAAAATTTTGAGCTTGCGTGAGATCTTCGCTTGGTTTCGGAATGGCAACGACTATGGCAGTTTTCCATTCGCTTGGGAAGTGGTGGAATTTTAGAATAGAGTTAAAAATAAGGGTGATGTGGTATATAATATTAATGGGCAGGTATTTGAGGGCTTTATTGGTAATAAGGTCGATGACAGGGGCTTTTCCATTTTTTAGATTTCTAATTTCTTTAAGAATTTCCGAGGGGGGGGGGGGCGTGTTTGATTTGATGAGTGGGCGGATTTGCGAAGAAGGTATTAAGAGAGTTTTGGACCTGGCTTTCAGTAAGAGGGCAGTTGAGATTTGTGTTTTCAGTGAACTGAGTTTCGTAATTTTCGGCCAGGGCGTTTGCAATTTCGAGGTCAGTGCAGGCCATTCCGTGGGGGATGATTAAGTGAGTGATTTGAGAATTGGGATTTTTTAATTTTTTTGTGAATTCCCAAATGGAGTTATCGGTGGGCGAGAGGGAGTCAATGTAATTTTGCCATTGGTGTTGTTTATGCATTTTTATTTTAAATTTAATTTTGCTGCTAAGTTGGTTGAGCTGGGTTTTGAAAGAATGAAACCTTGTGGTTTGCCAGAGCTGCCTGGTGCGGTTGCGCTTTTTGATTAAATTTTTGATATGATAAGGAAGTTTGTGGTGGGGGGGGGGACTGAAAGTGGTAGAGGTGGCCAAGGCATATTTAATTTCATTGATTATCTTTTTGGTGCAGTTTTCAATGTCTGTAGTGTTGTTTATGTTAGTGAAGAACAGGGAGGAATTTGAGAGAGTTTCTCGAAAGGTTTTCCAATTTGTGGATTTGGTGTGGGAGGGAGGGAAAGCAGGTTAGAGTTAAGCAGAAGAATATGTTTGATTGGAAGATGATCGGAATTCAGTTCATTGAGTGCGTTGATTTCGTGAGGGAAAGTGATATTGTTAAAAAGTGCAAAATCAATGATGGAACTTGATCCATGATTAGGTCTGGTGGAGGTCGACGGATGGAGGAGGCGAAGGTTGTGATTCTTGATGAAGAAGTCGAGCTCTCTGTCATACCTGTTCCTTCTGGCACATCCCCAATTACTGTGGTGGGCATTAAAGTCCCCCATCATAATTGTCCTGTCCTGAAGTCCAAATAAAGCAGAGAGGTCATCAGAGAAATTGTGGGTTGAGTTTTGCTTTGCGTAGACTGAGCAAATGAGAATGAGGTGCGAGTTGGGAATTTTGAATTTGATGAAGGTGTGTTCTATTATACTAGTGTTGATAGGATTATAGGGTTTGTGTTCCAGGTGGTTTTTAATGTAAATCGCGGTTCCTCCATGTTGGGCAGAGGTATTGGGGCCGGAGGTGTGATAAAGAGTGTTATTAGGGATACGTATTTTATTGGTGGGGCCATTTATTTTTGTTTCTTGAATTAAAATTATGTGCGGGTTGTGATCAATAGAAAAGTGCCTGAGCTCCTGAATTTTGTTGGAAAGTCCATTTGCATTCCAGGATATAATAGCTAATGAGTTTGCGGGGGGGGGTCATAGTGAGGGGGTAGAGTTTTGATTGAAGTGAAGATCTAGAGTCATAAGTATTTTTAATCCCTTGTCCACAATAGGAGAGTCTTCCTGAAAGATTTAGCCTATTTCTTTTATGAAAGCCATGATTTTGGATATGTTAAGACTTTTGAAAATTTTTGTAACTTCTTGAAAAAGATTGATGATTTCATGGGGGCAGTTTTGGATTTGTTAGAGGTTTGGGTTTCGGCGGTAGTACTGTGATTTATTTTTTCACTGCCTTTCCCTGTATGGTTATGAACGAAAGCGGTTGGGGTGGGGGTGGGGGGTTAAGTATTCAGAGTTTTTAGTAGTTTCGGTTTTCGGCAGGTTTTCAGCGGTGCTTCCATTATTGGTTAAATTTCCATCAATTTCCAGGCCATTAGAGTGATTTAATTGGGAGGCAGATTTATTAGAGGCTGAGTTTGTTGTATTTTGGATGGCGGTTTTAGGAGGGATACTTTGTTCTTTCAAGATGTTTTGAGTTGGGTTAAGAGGTTTGTTGGGAATGTTGTGAACTATCCTTTACAGTTTCAGTGTTTAGCCCATCTCTAACAGATGGAATGTTTCGACAAGGAATATTCCATGCGTTGGAGGGGGCAGGGGGGAAGGTTCCGGGTGCAGGATGAGTTCGTCTGGTTACAGTGCTGTTATTACGGGAGGTAGATGGGTTTCTGGAGGGAGGGTACGACCCACGGGGTGCGCTTCTGTTATAACAGTCGAGGTATTCATCAGGAGGTCTGTCTCTGTTGGCAGGGTTTGCTGGGCAGGCTCTGTAGTTAGCGAGATGAGGCCATCCGCAATTTATGCGAATGGCAGGGCTGGAGCGAGGTTTGGTACATTCGCGAGTTGGGTGTGGGCCTGCGCATTTGAGGCATTTGAAATCGTGAGAACATTGGTCGGAGGAATTTTGCCACCCCTGACAACGGTAGCATTGGCCGAAACCTTTGAGTATGAAGGGAACAACTTCAGCATAGATAAATTTGACGTCTGGTTTTATAAATTTCTTCAAGGTCAGTTTCAGGGAGGAGGTGCATTAAGAAATTAGGGAGGGGGAGCTTGGTACTTAAGCTTCTCATATTATGAACTTTTAAGGGTTGGTAGCCTTGACTAACGAAAAAATCTTTAATTTCCTCTGGGGGGTAGGAGGAGGGGAGGACTTTAACAACAACCTTCTTGGGCCTGTCCATTTTTAAATTGATTGAGTGGAATTTAAGTTTATTGCTAATGAGATATTTTTGAACAGCTCTATACTGATCGTTCGTTCTAACGTGTACTCTTAGGATGTCGCCTGTAAACTTTGCTCGAATTTGGTTGTCAGTGATTTTGCCTAGTTCTTCCATAAGGGTCTTCGGGTTCTCTTGAATTTCGATATAAAAAGATTCAGGATGTCGGTCTTTCGAAATAAGGTGGGGGGAGTTCTTTTCCATTTGGGTGATTAATTTGTTCATCATCATTGTGGCTTCTGTTATCATAATTCTGCATGCTTTCGGTAGGGCAAGTGGCGCCATCTCTTGGGGGATTTGGGTTTCCTTTACCATCATCAAGATCTAAGTTGTTTGCTTTTGAGCTTTTGTTAAAAACATTTAAGTTGTTATTTGTGAAGGGGTTATCATCCATTTGGCCTTCAGCAACTGGAACATTTGCAATTATTTCTGAGTTGAGGTTGGAGTACTTTCAATGGAAGTAGCGGGGGTATACTCTTCAGGATTTTTTTTTAATTGGACATTGTGGTCATATGGGAAACAGTTTTTTCATTGATAATGTAGTAATCCTTAACATCTTTAAGTTGCTCATGGAAATTTAGAAGTACTTTAACATCTTTGAGCTCAGGGGGGGGGAGCATTTCAAAATAGACAAATCGGAGCATATACCTCTAATGAAGCTGTTGTTCCGCATCCTGCAATCAGCGTCCATCCCCTTGTTGCATTCGCTGAATGCCACTGCAACTCGGCCAAGATGGAGGAGTTCAGATACTAGCATCAAAGAGAGGATTTGCTCTTTTCAAAGGGCAGGATCGTCTTCATCGTAGACCGGGTCTTCTTCTATAAGTTTGATTAGCTCAAACAGACCGACCTGGGTGCTGTCACCGACTCTTTTCATGATGAAACAAGGATGATCATTAAGTAAATAGAAAACAAGAACGGATACTCATACGACGTGAACTCAGATACGTGATGGATACTCGTACGACGTGAACTCAGATACGTGATGGATACTCGTACGACGTGAACTCAGTTACGTGACGGATACTCATACGACGTGAACTCCTGTGTCGTGTCGTGTGAAAGTTGAATTTATTATTATCTATATTTTTAAAAAGAAATAATTGTGGATCATAATTCAAGTTTTCTTCATATTTCTACATTTTATGCATTGCTAAACCCAAATTGAACAGCTTCGAGGTATTTGATGTATGTGTGTAGTATGTGGGTTTATACATTCGGGGCTCCTAGGAAAGTCTTCAAATTGCCAAATAACTTTATTAGGAAAATATCATGAGTGTACACGTTAAGTATATTTAAAGGAAAATATCATGCTAGATCAAATGAAAATAATTACAACGCCACCTAGCTGAGAATTTAAAAAGTTAGGATAACAAACTCAGCGACACAGCGAGATAGACGAAACAAGCTAATTTCATGGCTGTAAAGTATTGTCTAATATGCAGGAATTAACGTCAGGAAAGAACGAAATATATACGGAAGGCAACTAAATACCTTTCATAAAGTCGTAACATCACGGTGTCTAATATGGTGACACATGTAATATATGTCTAAATACAAGTTACTATACTGTATGGAATTCAAATGTGAATTTTTTCCGACAGAGGGCATTTTAAACAGGAGCTACATTAAATTTCTGTTTATGTAAGTGTTGAAAAAATTGAAAAAAAATCTGATGTGGGTAACACCTGACTTTCCTTATATAATGCAATTAATTTACTACTTTTACAATAAAAAAAAATCTGATGTGGGTGACACATGACTTTCCTTATATAATGCAATGAATTTACTACTTTTGCAATAAAAAAAAAATCTGATGTGGACAGCACATGACTTTCCCTGCAGACTTATATTAACGTTCTCTTTATTTTAATTAAATTTATTTCACTTTTAATTCAATTTTCGTTCTCATTCGTCAACCGGAATTATTTTCAAAGGTGGCGTAGAGAAAATACGGAAAACTAAATTATCTCGAGAACGGCTAGACCTAGTGTAATGGGGTTGGTCTTATTATTTTCGTCGTTAAAAATTACGTATTAAACGAGCATTTAATGGATATATTTGAGTATACCTAGTTCTTTAGTTTAGATTTTGACGATTTTTGCAGGCCATTTCGCAAAGAAAGGCGAATTCAGTTTTTACGAATCATACCAAAATCTAATCAGCACCAGGGTAACCCACAAGTGACTCATCTACCGAATTTGTTGAAATTCGGTCCAGTAGTTTTTCAGTTAGAGTGGATACAAGCTTTTCCGTGACATTTCGCAAAAAAAGGCGGGTTCTTTTATTCCAAATCGTACCCAAAACTAAACAGCACCAGACTCGCTCACAAGTGACTTACCTACCAAATTTTGTAAAATTCGGTCCATTAGTTTTTAGTTAGAGTGGATACAAAATCTGCACAGACAGACAGACACATAGACAGACAGACACACAGCCAGACAGACACACAGACACACACACAGACGTCACGCTAAAAATGGTTTTTTCGAATTCTAGAGGTCTTGAAACGTGTAGATCCGTCGAAAACTCGAGTTGCGATTTTCGTCATGATTCCAATACTTTCCCTATACATTACATGTATAGCAGGGAAAGTAATAGGTTTTTCTTATAGTAGATATTTATATTCTTTCCAAGATATTGAATTTTCGTCAATTAGTCGTCATTTTCATTGATTTAGTGTCATTTTTATCCATTTGGCGAGATTTTCGTTAATTTGGCAACATTAAAAATGTCGCCCAGTTGGCGATATTCCGCCAAATTCGGCGCTAAAATCTCGCCTTGCGTTATGGATGGCGAAATAAATTATTCATATAGCAGATAAATAACTATTGGCGTTCAAATACAAAAGTTATACTCAAAGTATCATTTTTCAAGATTGGAACGAGCTAGATCCACGAGAATGATGTCACCAAATTTATCGCATGATATTACATATGAGAAGTGAACATGTTTCTCATATTTTCTTAATTTATGGGATTTTTTGATAAATTTATTTTAAAAATCTGCAATATCTCGAGAATGGTTCATGCTAGCGTTCTAAAGTTTATGTCAATCATTTTATAAGGAAAAATGAAATAAGAAATGGCTATTTGCGTAACTTTATTAAAGGTTCTGATTTTTTTATGATTGTTTCAAAATTTCACTCGAAAATTTAGGAGGGAGGGGGTTTTGAACATTCGATTACGTTTAAAAATAATAGACTTCCAGTATTCACGGATTGTGCTTTTTGTACCTAATTTCATTCGAATCGCTCAATTTGTTCGTGAGATATCGTCTCCACAGACTCACTTACGCAGACACACACACACACACACACGCATACCTACTTTCACACACACACACACACACACAGACATCACCTCAAAAATGTTTGATTCGTGATAAGGTATGCTTGAAACTTGCTCTCCCGTCGAAAACTCGAATTCGAATTTCGACTCCGTCACAATACTTTCCTTATACTTTATGAGGAAAGTAATAAAGGGATGCATAAGTACGTAAAACTCAGTAGATCAAATGCCTGAACTCGACATATTTATCTACAGGAGGCAATACTGATTACGCAGCAAAATTTTATAACGGAATAATTTTAAAATGGTCAATATTTCAGGACTGGACCAGACTAGTTCTTTATGTTTACGGAAATTCGTCGTTTAAAAGGAAAATATACCTATAAAATAATAGCTTATAACGTAATTGACTCAATTTAAGTTTTTTTTAAGAAAATTCGAAAATTCTGAATTCTGTTTGATTCTGTTCTAAATTAATATGGCTCTATCATTCCCGTATTTTAATAATCTTAGGAATTTTTTTTCGTATCATTCTATTATTCCAAATGTTATTTTACCTCCATACTTACACATGTATAGGATTCTTGTGTTCTGGATCTGCAGAAGCAGGTTCAACGAATAGGAAGGAAAGTTTGCACAGTCTCTACCGGCGAATTAGAACAAGTAAGAACTCCCATCTCGTAAACGAAGCAAAACAGAGATTTTCAAATGGAATCGCAGCCCAAAATTATATTTTTTAAAATCGCTATACAGTTGAAAAATTAGTCCTGTCAGTTAAAAGTTACCTTCTTGTGAAACACATTATAGTACACAAAATACATATAAATTTCCTAAATTTATGATATTTTAAAAAAAATTAAAATTTAACTTTAAAATGTTAAAATTTCAAAATTATGATATAAATGTACTTTTTGTGTTTGTGTATCATTGTATCTTGGGCAATGTACGCATGCATTCTTATTTTTAATATTGTTCTCCAGAAGATTTTACAATAAGTTTATATTTATCATATAAAAATACTGTCGAAAAATAAGTATTTTTCAGTTCTATTAATATTTTATAAAATTATAACGTTACAGTTTGTAAATATCATGCATACTTTAATAGTACATGTTCTGAACATTATAAATATACCAAAATATTTATAGCAAATTGAAAAAAAAATCCTTAGCAGTTACATTAAAAAAACAAATATAATTTGTGTTCTGAGAAAAAGACAAGTAAAGTTTGCATTTTATTAAAAGCATCGTGAAATAATATTTTATTACCAAAGAAATCCCCTTGGTTCAAGATAGAAATCTAGAAATTTGCTAAATAATTTTTAGAAATATGTAGATTTCAAATTAGGAAGAAAAACCTCGATTTTTTTACTCTAAATTTCATATTTTTACGTATCAGTTTTTATTTAGCTATAATGCGTTCTTTAGTTAATATGTAAAGGCATGTAGTGTACACATAACATATAGACACAATCAAATATAAGGCCAACAAAAAGTGATCATTATGTGAATGCCTACTGGAGTAATTCTGAAAGAAATGGCGGAAAAGAATCATGAAAAATTAATAATTCGTCTAATAAGTTAAATATTATTTATTTACAGTTATCCTTTTTTCAGTAAAAGTAAATATTCTGTAAAAATGACCGGCGAATAATACAATACAATAAACATTTTTGGTTGCGATCATTTTTTATCGTCTGCGTACATGTTTTGGGCAAACCGTTTCGTTTTGGGCAAACCGAAAGAAATGGTGGAAAAAAATCATGAAAAATTAATAATTCGTCTTATAAGTTAAATATTATTTATTTACAGTTATCCCTTTTTCAGTAAAAGTAAGTATTCTGTAAAAATGACAGGCGAATAATACAATACAATAAACATTTTTGGTTGCCATCATTTTTTATCGTCTGCGTACATGTTTTGGGCAAACCGTACATCTTTCTATACCCTAAAGAGAAAGCTCCACGACTTTGTAATTGAAAATTTTTGCATATCTTGCTTAGTTTTCAAGATAGAAATTTTAACTTCCTCCATTTATTGTTAGAGTCGTTGTAAACTTTCTCAATCGCAAGCTCTTAGCCGGGATCCTATTAGTACACTTTGCTTTTGCAGCTCTGGAACACATCAAACGAAAGTTAAGGGGTTGCATATGTATTTATGCGGGAACCTTATTTTGAAACTGGGATATGAAGCTTTGAGTATTTATACTTACTTGTATTGCCAACGGCTCTACCGTGCTGAAAACATCGGTTCTCGTTAGATCACCGAGTTCAAGCAGCATCGGGCGCAGTTATTACTTGGGTGGGTGACCACCTGGGAACACCGCGTGCTTTTGGCACATTTTGGACGCGGTAGCCCGGTGGTTTGCGCGCTGGATTTGCAAGCTGCCACAACTGCCGCCGTGTTCATGCGGAGTACGATCACGTTAAACATGTGGGTTTGTAAGTCCTTCCGAGAAATTGGTGGTAGGTGAAGGAGGGTACAGTCCCTGTGGATGCCTCCCCACTGGATTCCGGTCTAAATTGGGTGGCACTCCCCGGCCTTCCAAACGGTTACCTTACACCTTTCTGGTAGGTCGGACGGTCTGGGTCTCAACAACAACTTACTTGTATTGATTCTTAATAAGCTTTAAACTGTAACGAGTCTCATTAGCTGCACTTGCTAAAGTGTTGAGCCTCGATGACGGGACTCTATCAGTGGTGAGCGACTCGCAGGTTTCCTCTCTCTGATGTGCTGTTTGTGCAAATATAATAGACGAAGAAATTTGTCGGAATTCGTTGTGGGGATTTAATTTCTAGGTCATAAATGCGAACAACGGAATTTGGAATTTACAGATAAATTTTACATTTATCTGTAAATTCCAAACAGTAAATTCCGTTTTACTGCTTTTTAACTAAGTAAATGAATTCGATTTTTTTATTATTAGCGGTAGATGCATAAAATGTGCTTGCTGAAAAGCCATCGCCAAAACAGTGAACCCTAAAATTATGATCTCTGGCTGTAAGCACCCGCCAGCTAGATTTCGAATGACGAGCTAATTAAAAAAATCTGATGGGGGCAACACATGACTTTCCTTATATAATGCAATGAATTTACTACTTTTACAGTTAAAAAAATGTTATTTTTATAGTAGATACTTATATTCTTTCTAAGATATTGAATTTTCTTCAGTTAGTCGTCATTTTCATTGATTTAGAGTCATTTTTATCAATTTTGCGAGATTTTTGTTAATTTGGCAACAATTAACGATGTTGCCAAGTTGGCGACATTCCACCAAATTCGTCGCCAAAATCTCGCCAAGCGTTATGGACAGAGAAATAAGTTATTCTTACAGCAGATAAATGACTATTGGCGTTCAAATACAAAAGTAGTACTCAAAGTATCTTTTTCATGAATGGGACGAGCTAGATCTACGAGAATGATGTCACCAAATTTATCGCATGATATTACATATGAAAAGTGAACATGTTTCTCAATAAGAAATATTTTTTTTATTTTATATAACTTTTTGATAATTTTTTTGAAAAATGTGCAATATCTCGAGAACGGTTCATGTGAGCGTTCTAAAATGTATGTCAATCGTTTTCTAATGAAAAATTACATAAGACATGTCTATTTGCGTAACTTTATTAGCGGTTTTAATTTTTGACGATCTTTTCAAAATTTCACTTGAAAATTTAGGGGATTCTGAACATTCGATTGCGTATAAAAACAATAGGCTTCCAGTGTTTACGGAATGTGATTTTTGTATTAAATTTCGTTCGAATCGGTTCATTCGTTCGTCAGTTATCGTCTCCACAGACTCACTGACACACACACACACAGACATCACTTCAAAAATGTTTGATTCGTGAACAAGGATGCTTGAAACGTGTTCTCCCGTCGAAAACTCGAGTTCGAATTTTCGACCCAGTCACAATACTTTCCTTATACATTATGTATATAAGGAATGTAAAAATGGTGAAAATCTGATTGATCGCCTAATGTAAAAAGCCAGACTGGCTGTATTTTTGATTTAGGGTCACTGTCTACACAGTCTTAGCGAACCAGCAGTCCTGGTGTAGCTATAATCACAACACTGTAAAATTATCCAAACGGGCCTTCAGGCCTTCTAAGCCTCAAAGAGGAATGCTTGAAAGTTTGAAAATACTTTTCGAAAACACTTCATAATCTCCGATTCTAGGGAAGAGGCTCGTAAATCTGGTTGTGATAAATTTGTTGAAAATAAAGTTCTTGTGATAAATTTGCGTCGGATCTCAGTTCTATAACGACTCCAACCAGTTGTTTTCGTGTCCCAAGGACATTAGAGTCACCCTTGAATTAGGACCTATTATCTCCTGATTGGACTCACTCTTCAGGAAAGATCTTGATGATTTGAATCCGAGGATGTTCTAGAATAAGTGTCGGAATGCAACTTGACGATAAGCTTAAAACTTGCGATTGTTTTATTTTTCGTAAACAGTTCCCATATACCTTCGGCATCTCTGGTTTAGAGAAGCATTCTGACTTAGCTAGCTCCCTATTATTCAACTGCTCTGTCTCGTGTCTCATCCTCCTCTCCTTGTTTTCTCTCTCATACTTTTTATATATCTCTCTAGACTACCCCAACAATTCCCCCCATCTTAACATATTTGTAGGAATTGATGTTGCTAGTCCCGAACTCGGGATCCAGTGCTTACAAGACCAACATTATAAATTTAGAGCAAAAGCTAGCTTCCACTCCGAAATTATAATTCGTGTACTGATTCCTAGCATCTTCGATCGATATCTTTGGCAGTAACAGGGTCGGCTGCCGTCACACACTCCACCCCCTGATGAGTAGCTCGGTTGAATTTCGGTGAGGAGGGGGCCACACAGAAAACCCCCGTCGCGTCCCCATCCCGAAACTCAGTCGAGGGGTTGAAAAGTCGGAAGGCGTGTCGTACCTCAGCGTGGTGTCGTGACGTCAGTCGTCGTTAATCAAGAAGGGAGTGGTCGGCGCCTCTGGTTCAACGCGGTGCTGCCATCTCGTGTTGAGATCGCTGGAGGGAGAAGGTTGCGTGCTCCTATGTTCAGGGTCATCATTGTAGGAATTGATGTTGCTATTCCCAAGCCAAGCCTGAACTCGTGACCCGGTGCTTACAAGACCGACATTATAAAGTTAGAGCAAAAGCTTGCATCCACTCCGAACTTATAATTCGGGCACTGATTCCTAGCATCTTCGATCGATGTCTTTGGCAGGAGCAGAATCGACTGCTGCCACACATTCTTTGAATTTGGTCTTTGAATCTATGACTCCCAGACCTCCGCGATGGTATTTTGTTTACCGTGCAAACTTAATTCTTAGAAATCTTAACTCTCTCGCCTTTTGATGACAACTCTAATGACAGCCTTAATAGCTTAATTGTTTAATTGCAGGCTACGTCGCATCTGTTTGAAAGTCTATGACTTCTCAAGAGTCAAACAAAAATATTTAAGGTGTTTTCTGGGGTTTCTTAATTTCTGACATGTTCTGTATGACGGTTCAAGTTCTGGTAAAGTTATGTTTGATGGTTTATACTATAAGTATGCAAAAACTTAGCCATTTAGATCACACCGAGGCTTCTGGAGTACCTTAAAATACTTTTAGACGTCCCCCCACAATTGTTTCTGTTCCCGAGGAGGAAATCGAAACTTCAGCTCCGTTAGGCTCTGTCTCGATGCATACAAAGATTCAATTTTCCAGATCTCTGTGGGATTTCTGAGAGGGAAAAATAATGTTAGACATTTAATATATATTAAGATCAAACACACTACTTTGATAGAATTTCTTTATTACACTTCTTATAAGACGTACAAAATAGAAAAAGACCAGAGCGCTTTCGAGCGTTAATACGCTCTTCATCAGTGGCTACATGGAAAGTAAAAATGATAGTTCATATATAGACCACAAAAGATGACAAATTTCCATAAATACAATTACTAAACGAACATTCGATTATCTAAGGAAAAATACACAAAAAACATAAAATATTTTTTTAAGGATTTAAAAACGAGTATATCTCAAGAAAAGTACAATTAAAAATACTATTTTATTACAGGAATGCAAATTCAGAAAGGGCAGTTAAACCCAATCCCCAAGAGGATGACGTCAAAGATAACTATGAAGAGACTTGAATTGCATAGAGTCGAGAATGAGTCGCCAAGCATAACTTAAAATTTGAACGGGGTCAAAATTACAAATCGATTCGCGGAAGATACAAATTTGAACAGGGTCAAAATTACAAATCGATTCGCGGTAGATACAAATTTGAACGGGGTCAAAATTACAAATCGATTCGCGGTAGATACAAATTTGAACGGGGTCAAAATTACAAATCGATTCGCGGTAGATACAAATTTGAACGGGGTCAAAATTACAAATCGATTCGCGGTAGATACAAATTTGAACGGGGTCAAAATTACAAATCGATTCGCGGTAGATACAAATGTGAACGGGGTAAAAATTACAAATCGATTCGCGGTAGATACAAATTTGAACGGGGTCAAAATTACAAATCGATTCGCGGTAGATACAAAATTGAACGGGGTCAAAATTACAAATCGATTCGCGGTAGATACAAAATTGAACGGGGTCAAAATTACAAATCGATTCGCGGTAGATACAAATTTGACCGGGGTCAAAATTACAAATCGATTCGCGGTAGATACAAATTTGAACGGGGTCAAAATTACCAATCGATTCGCGGTAGATACAAATTTGAACGGGGTCAAAATTACCAATCGATTCGCGGTAGATACAAATTTGAACGGGGTCAAAATTACCAATCGATTCGCGGTAGATACAAATTTGAACGGGGTCAAAATTACAAATCGATTCGCGGTAGATACAAATTTGAACGGGGTCAAAATTACAAATCGATTCGCGGTAGATACAAATTTGAACGGGGTCAAAATTACAAATCGATTCGCGGTAGATACATATTTGAACGGGGTCAAAATTACAAATCGATTCGCGGTAGATACAAATGTGAACGGGGTCAAAATTACAAATCGATTCGCGGTAGATACAAATGTGAACGGGGTCAAAATTACAAATCGATTCGCGGTAGATACAAATTTGAACGGGGTCAAAATTACCAATCGATTCGCGGTAGATACAAATTTGAACGGGGTCAAAATTACAAATCGATTCGCGGTAGATACAAATTTGAACGGGGTCAAAATTACAAATCGATTCGCGGTAGATACAAATTTGAACGGGGTCAAAATTACAAATCGATTCGCGGTAGATACAAATTTGAACGGGGTCAAAATTACAAATCGATTCGCGGTAGATACAAATGTGAACGGGGTCAAAATTACAAATCGATTCGCGGTAGATACAAATTTGAACGGGGTCAAAATTACAAATCGATTCGCGGTAGATACAAATTTGAACGGGGTCAAAATTACAAATCGATTCGCGGTAGATACAAATTTGAACGGGGTCAAAATTACAAATCGATTCGCGGTAGATACATATTTGAACGGGGTCAAAATTACAAATCGATTCGCGGTAGATACAAATGTGAACGGGGTCAAAATTACAAATCGATTCGCGGTAGATACAAATTTGAACGGGGTCAAAATTACAAATCGATTCGCGGTAGATACAAATTTGAACGGGGTCAAAATTACAAATCGATTCGCGGTAGATACAAATTTGAACGGGGTCAAAATTACAAATCGATTCGCGGTAGATACAAATTTGAACGGGGTCAAAATTACAAATTGATTCGCAGTAGATACAAATTTGAACGGGGTCACAATTACAAATCGATTCGCGGTAGATACAAATTTGAACGGGGTCAAAATTACAAATCGATTCGCGGTAGATACAAATTTGAACGGGGTCAAAATTACAAATCGATTCGCGGTAGATACAAATTTGAACGGGGTCAAAATTACAAATCGACGCGCGATAGATATAAATATATATCTACCGCTCGTCGATTTGTAATTTTGACCCCGTTCAAATTTTAAGTTATGCTTGGCGACTCATCATCGACTCTATGCAATTCAAGTCTCTTCATCGTTATCTTTGACGTCATCCTCATAGGGATTGGACTTGGCTGTCCTTTTTTACTTTCCTTATATACATAATGTATAAGGAAAGTATTATGACGGGGTCGAAAATTCGAATTCGAGTTTTCGACGGGAGAACACGTTTCAAACATCCCTGATCACGAATCGAACATTTTTGAAGTGATATGTGTGTGTGTGTGTGTGTGTGTGTGTGTGTGTGTGTGTGTGTGTGTGTGTGTGTGTGAAAGTGTGTGTGTGTGTGTGTGTGTGTGTGAGTGTGTGAAAGTGTGTGTGTGTGCCTGTGGAGACGATAACTGACAAACGAATGAACCGATTCGAACGAAATTTGGTACTAAAATCACAATCTGTAAACACTGGAAGCCTATGGTTCTTATATGCAATCGAATGTTCAGACCCCCTCCCCCCTTAAATTTTCGAGTGAAATATTGAAAAAATCGTCAAAAAATCAAAACTGCTAATAAAGTTACTCAAATAGACATTTCTTATATAATTTTTTATTAGAAAACGATTGACATAAATTTTAGAACGGTAACATAAACCGTTCTCGAGATATTGCACATTTTTCAAAAAAATTATCAAAAACTCATATAAAATAAAATAAAAATATTTCCTATTGGGGAAACATGTTTACTTTTCATATGTAATTCCATGCGATAAATTTGATGACATCATTCTCGTAGATCTAGCTCGTTTCATTCATAAAAAAAAAATGCTTTGAGTTACGCTTTTGTATTTGAACGCCAATAGTCATTTATCTGCTGTAAAAATAACTTATTTCTTCATCCATAACGCTTGGCGAGATTTTGGAAACGAATTTTGTGGAATGTCGCCAACTTGGCGACTTTTTAAAATCTTGCTACATTAACGGAAACTCGTCAAATGGATAAAAAGGACACTATTTCAATGACGACTCATTGATGACGACGACATGGAAAATGACGACCCATTGACGAAAATTCAATATCTTGGAAAGAATATAAATAACTACTATAAAAATAATCTATTTTTCTTACTGTAAAAGTAGTAAATTCATTGCATTATATAAGGAAAGTCATATGCTGTCCACATCAGATTTTTGAATTTGCATTCCTGTAATAAAATAGCATTTTTAATTGTAGTATTCTTGAGATATACTCGTTTTTGAATCCGTTAAAAAAATTTCTCATGTTTTTTGTGTAATTTTCCTTAGTTAATCGTTTGTTCATTTACTAATTGTATTTATGCAAATTTGTCATCTTTACTGGTCTATATATGAACATTCATTTTTGCTTTCCATGTAGCTACTGATGAAGAACGTATTAACGCTCGAAAGCGCTCTAGCCTTTTTCTATTTTGTACGTCTTATAAGAAGTGTAATAAATGACCTTCTATCAAAGTTGTGTGCTTGATCTTATTTGTTTGAATTCAGACGTGATACCAACTTATTTATTTATTATATTAATGGCAATTTAATAATATACTTTCCGTTAATTTTTAATGCCATCCCCTTAAATACCTACTAAATATATGTCAAAATGTCCGATGGTATAACTTCTTAAATATGTCGTTCAGACATTTTATGTTAATGTTATTAAAATTTAAAACTTTCATTAAAATGTACTAATAATGTGAATGTACTTAAATCTCTGAAAATTAAGACAAAAAAATCTGATGTGGGCAACACATGACTTTCCTTATATAATGTAATTAATTTACTACTTTTACAGTAAAAAAAAGTAGGTTTTTCTTATAGTAGATACTAATATTTTTTCCAAGATATTAAATTTTCGACAATTAGTCGTCATTTTTATCCATTTGGCGAGATTTTCGTTAATTTGGCAACATTTCAAAAAGTCGCCAAGTTGGCGACATTCCGCCAAATTCGTCGCCAAAATCTCGCCAAGCGTTATGCACTAAGAAATAAGTTATTCTTACAGCAGATAAATGACTATTGGCGTTCAAACACAAAAGTATTACTAAAAGTATATTTTTTCATGAATGGAATGAGCTAGTTCCACGAGAATGATGTAACCCAATTTATCGCATGGTATTACATATGAAAAGTGAACATGTTTCTCAATAGGAATTTTTTTTATATGACTTTTAGATAATTTTTTTTTAAAAAATGAACAATATCTCAAGAACGGTTCATGTTAGCGTTCTGAAATTTATGTCAATCGTTTTCTAATGAAAAATTACATAAGAAATGTCTATTTGCGTAACTTTTTTAGTGGTTTTTATTTTTTGACGATTTTTTCAAAATTTCATTCGAAAATTTAGGGGGGGTTCTTAACATTCGATTGCATATAAAAGCAATAGGTTTCCAGTGTTTACGGATTGTGATTTTTGTACCAAATTTGGTTCGAATCGGTCCATTCGTTCGTCAGTTATCGTCACCACAGACTCACTGACACACACCCACACACACATACTTTCACACACACACACACATACACACACACAGACATCACTTCAAAAATGTTTGATTCGTGATCAGGGATGCTTGAAACGTGCTCTCCCGTCGAAAACTCGAATTCGAATTTTCGACCCCGTCACAATACTTTCCTTATACATTATGTATATAAGGAAAGTAATAAATATACTTTGACAGTTATTTTTAATATTATCAAATAATAATAGTAATCAATCATTATTTTCTTAATTTAGTACATTGTTTTTCAAATCAGTATTTAAATTATCCATTATTTTCAATTTTCAGGTATTATTATTATTAGTATAAAATGAATCTTCGTATATATAAAACAATCAAGTATTCCAAAGATTAAGATAGACAAAATTAATATATTGGAGCTAAATTCCAGGTTTCAATACGAATCGAAATTGACAATTCCGGCCGATACCATTTTATTAGCCTGCAAGCATGTACATCTAAACTGCGCGAGAGAACATTTGATTCTAATTACTTCCTTACTGCCGAATTAATTCCAAGATGCAGCGCCAGTTTTCTGATCACTTCAAGATCAAAAACACATTACAATACGCGGAGAAGCCGACCACAAAACAATTTTCATCGCCAAATGAGGTAAATGGACGCCAATTCCCAACGCGCCTCTTTCTTTAGAGCCGTAATTAAATTACAAGTTATGCAAATATTAGAAATGATGTCGACGCGGCAGATATATTAGGCATTAGAGAGCGTTATTGTTCCGCGTTCTGGGATTTTATTTTCGTCGCGAAATTAATTCTGAAAATATTCTTTATCCAAATGAAGATCCGTATTAACAGTATTACATTCAGTGTGTTTCAAAAATATTGCACGACTAAATAGCTCTTGATCAATTCGTCGTAGGCTCATAGTTTCCACTTAAGAAATTATTTAATTAGGGTAAATTGTTATCGTATGCAAATTTTTATCATGCGACACCTTATAGTAAAAAGTAGTACAGCATGTAATTTTTGTACATAGCAAATAATTTTCAATTACAAAAATATTTTCCATATCCTAATAAGTCACGCAAGAAAAATGTCATACGATCAAAATTATCCGAGATACCTTTACTTACAATTATTGACGCTTAATCTGGGGACTGTACAAAACTTTTACGCATATAAATTTACGATTGTAAATTTTATCAGATGAAATTCAATATTTGTTCAACCCCCGAAATCTTCGGCCCCTGAAATGTTCTTGCGATTTCTTTTAATCGGGTGAAAGTAGTTGAAGTCACCGTTGAGACAATTTCTTACTTTCCTTGCAATACATGATAATGTATAGGCATTGGAATCATGCCGAAAATCGCGAGTTTTCGACGAATCTACACGTTTCGAGACCTCTAGAATACGTAAAAACTATTTTTAGCGTGACGTCTGTGTGTGTGTCTGTCTGTGTGTCTGTGTGCCTGTCTGTCTGTGTGTCTGTGTGCCTGCCTATCAGTGTGTCTGTCTGGGTGTCTGGCTGTCTGTGTGTCTGTGCAATGTATGTATACACTCTAACTAAAAAAACTAATGGACCGAATTTTATAAAATTAGGTATGTAAGTCACTTGGGTGAGACCCTGGTGCTGATTAGTTTTTGGTAGAATTCGTAAAAGCAGAACCCGCCTTTTCTTGCGAAATGGCCCGTAAAAATTCCATATATCCACTCTAACTAAAATACTAATTCACCAAATTTCACAAAATTTGGTAGATAAGTTACTTGTAGGAAGCTCTGGTGCTGATTGGATTTTAGTATGGTTCGAAAAAGAACAAGCTGCCTTTTTCTACGAAATGACCCGCAAAAATTTGATGTATCCCCCCCCCCCCAAGCTAAAACACTAATTGACAAAATTTCACAATATTTGGCAGATAAGTTACTTGTGGGACACTCTGGTGTTGATTAGATTAGGTGTTGATATTGTTTTAGTACGATTCAAAAAAAAAACCTGCCTTTTTTACGAAATGGCCCTCAAAAATCACCAAAACTTAAAAAAAAAAAAGACTACGTATGCTGAAATGTATCAACTAAATTCTTGTTTTATACGCAATTTTTGGCGAGGAAAAGAATATAACACTCTATATTACTTTAGGACTAACCGTTCTCAAGATATTTGAGACTTCTTGCGTGTTTGTTACACCGCTATCGGAAAAATGTCCAATTACCAAATATAAACAAAAATTGAATTAAAAATGCAAATTTAGTGTTATTTGGTGCAATTGAATCCAATCTAATGAATTATTAAAGAAATAAAGGAAATATGAATTTGAGTCTGCAGGGAAAGTCATGTGCTGCCCACATCAGACTTTTTACTTTCCCTGCAATACATGGCAATGTATAGAGAAAGTATTGAAATCATGCCGAAAATCGCAACTCGTGTTTTCGACGGATCTACATGTTTTGAGACCTCTATAATACGAAAAATCTATTTTTAGCGTGACATCTGTGTGTGTGTCGAATGTTAATGGGCCGAATTTCATAAAATTTGCTAGGCATGTCACTTAGATGTGATCCTGGTGCTGATTAGTTTGTTTTAGTACGATTCGAAATAAAAGAACCCGCCTTTTTTTGCGAAATGGCCCGCAAAAATTGCCTCTATCCACTCTAGCTGAAAAATTAATTAACCGAATTTCACAAAATTCGGGTGATAAATCGCTTGTGTGTTACTCTGGTGCTGATTAGATTTTGTTAAGATTCGGAAAAAAATAACATGCTTTTTTTGTAAAATGGTCCGCAAAAATCGTCAAAATCTAAAATAAAAAATCTGATGTGAGCAGCACATGACTTTCCCTGCAGACTTATATTAACGTTCTCTTTATTTTAATTAAATTTATTTCACTTTTAATTCAACTTCCGTTCTCATTCGGTAACCGGGATTATTTTCCAAGTTGGCGTAGGGAAAGTATGAAAAACTAAAATATCTCGAGAACGGCTAGTCCTAGTGTAATGGGGTTGGTCTTATTCTTTTCGTCCTTAAAATTTACGTATTAAATCAGCATTTAATGGATATATTTGAGTATACCCAGTTCTTTAGTTTAGATTTGGACGATTTTTGCGGACGATTTTGCAAAAAAAGGCTGGTCATTTTTTTCCGAATCATACCAAAATCTAATCAGCACCAGGGTAACCCACAAGTGACTCATCTACCAAATTTTGTGAAATTTGGCCAATTAGTATTTTAGCTAGAGTGGATACATGAAATTTTTACGGGCCGTTTCGCAAAAAAAGGCGGGTTCTGTTTTTACGAATCGTACCAAAAACTAATCAGCATCACTGTCATACCCAAGTGACTTACCTACCAAATTTTATGAAATTCGGTCCATTAGTTTTTGAGTTAGAGTGGATACATACATTGCACAAACAGACACACAGACAGACAGACAGACAGACAGACAGACACACACACACACAGACGTCACGTTAAAAATGGTTTTTTCGTATTCTAGAGGTCTCGAAACGTGTAGATCTGTCGAAAACTCGAGTTGTGATTTTCGGCATGATTCCAATACTTTCCCTATACATTACCCTCGTGTATTGCGGGGAAAGTAAAAACTACGTAAGCTGAAATATATCCATTAAATGCTAGTTTTATAAGTAATTTTTAACGAAGAAAAGAATAAATCCAACCCCATTACAATAGGACTAGCCGTTCTCGAGATATTTTAGTTTTTTCGTATTTTTCTAAGCCCCCTTTGAAAATAAGTCCAGTTACCAAATGAGGGCGAAAATTGAATTAAAAGTGGATTAAATTTAATCAAAATAAGGAGAACATGGATATAAATCTGCAGGGAAAGTCATATGCTGCCCACATAAGATTTTTCAGGGCTAATTTTGCTATTAGTTCCGACTATTAGTTCCGACTATTTGTCGGAGGCAATAACGTAAGCAAGACAAAAATCACTCAATCACCTATTCAAAATTGCTGGATCGTTTTCATCTTTTTCGCTGCTCTAGGAGTAGTTAATTATATACCCAATATTTTTAAATCTCTTCTCCAATTTTGTGCAGATTCGAAAAAGGCGTATGAAAATAAACGCATATAAAACAACATGTTTTATTGTATAAGAAATTTTATGATACCCAGATGTAAAGATATATATCGAAAGAATGCAGTAATTTCCATGAATTTTGTTCTTGTATTTTAAATGACAACTGCATTAAGTCTATGGACCGTCTGTAAAACTGGATACAGACACTTATATTTTAATTTTTAGGAATAATATGGAAAGTATAGAAAGTTAGGAATAATATGGAAATAATAAGGAAAGTAGGTGAATGGGTGAAATTTGACATTATGGTATTGCACGTTTTGCATTCAAGCACACACATCCACCATTTTAGCTTGATATTTGTAACTCTGATAGTCTGTGTATCCAGAATGTATGAGTTTCCTCCAGCTGAAAACTATTGAACAAAATATAACGAAATTTAAATATTCAGTCACTTATGCAAATACCCTGGTGATAATTATACTACGGTATAATTAGAAACTGGAAAATTAGAATTCGACTACAAAAACCACATAAATAAAAAAATAAATAAATATACTTACACCCATTACTGAAATGATTTTTACTTTCCTTATATACATAATGTATAAGGAAAGTATTGTGACGGGGTCGAAAATTCGAATTCGAGTTTTCGACGGGAGAGCACGTTTCAAGCATCTCTGATCACGATCCGGACATTTTTTAAATGATGCCTGTGTGAGTGTCTGTGTGTGTGTCAGTGAGAATGTGGAGACTATAACTAACGAACGAATCGACTGATTCGAACGAAATGTGTTACAAAAATTACAAGCCGTAAATAATGGAAGCCTATTGTTTTTATTTCAAGCATCCTTGATCACGAATCGAACGTTTTTGAAGTGATGTGTGTGTGGGTGTGTGTGGGTGGGTGTGTCAGTGAGTCTGTGGAGACGATAACTGACGGACGAATGGACCGATTCGAACCAAATTTGGTACAAAAATCACAATCCGTAAACACTGGAAGCCTATTGTTTTTATACCTAATCGAATGTTCAGAACCCCCCTAAATTTTCGAATGAAAGTTTGAAAAAATCGTGAAAAAATCAAAACCGCTAATAAAGTTACGCAAATAGACATTTCTTATGTAATTTTTCATTAGAAAACGATTGGCATAAATTTTAGAACGCTAACATGAACCATTCTCGAGATATTGTACATTTTTCAAAAAAATTCTGAAAAAGTCACATAAAAAAAAAATTCCTATTGAGAAACATGTTCACTTTTCATATGTAATACCATGCGATAAATTGAGTGACATCATTCTCGTGGATCTAGCTCGTTCCATTCATGAAAAAATATACCTAGAATAATACTTTTGTATTTGAACGCCAATAGTCATTTATCTGCTGTAAGAATAACTTTTTTCTTAGTGCATAACGCTTAGCGAGATTTTGGCGACGAATTTGGCGGAATGTCGCCAACTTGGCGACGTTTTTGAAATGTTGCCAAATTAATGAAAATCTCGCCAAATGGATAAAAATGATGCTAAATCAATGAAAATGGCGACTAATTGTCGAAAATTCAATATCTTGGAAAGAATATTAGTTTCTAATTATAAAGAATATTAATTCTACTATAAGAAAAACCTATTTTTTTACTGTAAAAGTAGTAAATTCATTACATTATATAAGGAAAGTCATGTGTTGCCCACATCAGATTTTTTTTATTAGCGTACGGCTTATATAAATCGGATAAATTATTACCAGGATATTAGAGGTTTCTTATTATAGTAACTTGACACTAGCTTAAAATGCACCAGTGTCTTTACTCCAAGCTTGTAGTTCGTAGTTCTGCATCAATCAATGGAGGGATAGCAGACGTCTAACAGACCACTATATTTTATTAAAAACAAAATAGCGTTTGTACCGCTGCTATAGTAGTTCCCGCTACTGATCGACGCAGAGCTAAGAACAAAGAGATTGAAATAAGGCTCAAAGACGCTATTTGGAAAAAAATAAAGTTTTAAAGTTAAAAAACTATTGAAAAGAAAAGTTTAAAACTGAAATATGATTTGATTTCGAATAATACACATCAAGTGTTATATGTCCCTTGATGCTCAAAATATTGATTTTAAGGGATAAAAGCATGAATCTGAGCGCAGGAAAAGTGATGTGTTGCCTATAATAATAATATTGTTTTGGTATTTTTATATAAAATTAGACTCTTTAATTTGTATGTAATGTTATGCGCTGGATGCATTAGATTTTCATTACAAAAATGCATATCATGGGAAAATCCGCCAAAGAAACTTAAAAAAAGTACACACTATATCGAAATTGAATACATCCAAAAGATAAATCTATCTGAACTTTGGCGAGAAAAAAAAAGCCACAAGGGAGGTAATGGATGGTAGTGCGAAACTTTGCGGTATTCTATTGGAAATCGTTGAGTTTCAATAACCGATTTCCAAAGGGAAATGATAAAGAAAACTTTCTATATGTGAACGAAAGGCAGATCCAGAGGAATCCTAGCTTCTTCAAACTTCCTACTTTTATGAATCCTAAAGGATTTAATATTTCATTACCGTGATAAAAGAAATCGGAAATATGCATGAATACTCCCACTGTAAGCATTTCATTGACGTTTCTTCATTACAAAGGAAAAGTTAATGTTCGCTTTCTTTTAAGAAATAAAGCTTTTCCAGCCGAGAAATCTTACTGAAACTAACGGAATATTTCTGAGTCGTGAACAAGAAGTTCTACCTATAATGTATTTTTATTGAATTGCAAGAAGAAGAATTGAATTGTATGAAGCCATACGGTTCAATTTCTAACCTTCATATCTAAATAACCAGTTAGTTTGATACGTGGTGTATGCATTATGCATGGTTTAGAAGCATATGCATGTTTAGTAACATAGGTAAGTAACATGGTTTAGTAATATATGCATATTTCAGTTTCATTGTTTTTTACACCTTTGTAGCTTTATGATAATAAATATCACATCACATTAACTCCCTTGCTTTATACATAAATTTTACTCCTTCATCCGACGAAAACTTAACGAGATTATTTTTCATGATCATGAATCTAGTTTAATCTCCAGTTGCAGTCTGCACTTAATAATGTGCTTCTATATTTCCTTCGTTAATTCTCACCACGTGTGATGTAACTCAGTCTTAATCTTGATTTCTTAACTTTATTTAGAACTAGCAATATCCCCGTTCTTCGTACGGAGTATATAATATAAAGAAACTTAAAATTCACCATCATGTGCAAATTTCAATAGTATAATAAATTATGTTATTAATCAAAATATTCAATTAAAATATTTAATTCAAGGCTCCTAAAAAGAAATTTAAGAATATCAGTTCCCGGTATTTAAAATTATCTTCATGGACGGATCTGAAAAATAAAACATCCGGGTTCCGTTTTAAGCAAATGTGTAAAAATATGAAATTGAATCAATATATGTAAAACAAAAGAGCTAAAATTGTATAGGGCTCATACTGGTTATATTCGCGAATATTGGAAGATAAATCAGTGTAATAGTAGAAGATTACACGTACGACAACATATGTGTTTCTGAAATCTTTTCCAAAAAACAAAAGCAGATGATTTAATAAATTGAAAATATCAATAATTCTGTAATTTTTAAACTTAAAGGCCGCAATTCCTTCCAATATATGCCAAAATGTATGTCAATATACCTGTATTACTTACATTCTCGTAGATTAGAAGTGCATTTGTAGAAGATTGCCCGTACTACGTACAATATATGAACTTCAACAAAATAAAACAATTACGTAATAAATTGAAAATATCAATAATCATCGAATCGGAAAAACCCGAAAATATCAATAATAATAATGTTTAAACCTGAAGACCGCAATTGACATAATATAGTCAAAAATGCAATTTCGGTGAAATTTATTTTTTATACATTCCTTTATTATTTCAATCGGAAAATATTTAATAAAAATCGTCTTCTGCATAAACATATTGGATTTACATCCGTTGCTAAGCGACGGGATATCATTTCCTTCAAATAAATTGGCGGAAAAAATATCGTTTATATAATGATATACCTATGGAAGGTTTAATTGTTCGTTTTTAATTAATATATACACAACCCCTGGTCGAAACATGGACTAAATTTTAAGTGAGGCTATTTCATAGCTACCCGCAAAAGTGCATTAAATTCGGTTCAGCAGTTCTCCCGTGATGATGAGACAAACATACAGACAGACAGATTTTCAATTTTGCCTATATAGATATACTTAGTCATACAGTTAGTTCTCAAACTTAAATGCATGTTTAACTGTATATTTCACTGACTCCCAACTAAAATATGACCAGAGCATGAAATTCCAGACAGCCTCATCAAACACAGGAGCCAGTGTTCCAGTGCTGTTCAAGTTCCAATCGATCTCAGGCAAATTTTAACGAAAATGGTCAAAATCCTTTTCTGTTATCACCACGACTTATACGCTATTATGTGAAACATACTTTGATAAATGGCTCTCCTAACTCCAGTCAGTTTTAAATCTATTCTAGCCATGCTTCCAAAAATTTAAACGCGACATGCATATCTGTACGACCTACTTCTAACTATGCTCCCGATCTAAGTAACTCTCTTGATCGTAAAAAGTACGGTAATAGAATGCCCTTTTTTTTTCCAATTCCTGAATGCGATAGGTACATGCATCAACTTGTGAAAGTAAGATAATAAACTTTGGAGAATTGGTTAAATTAGGATTAACCAATTATTTAGTTTTGAAATTAGGTTTGAAAATCCCATGTTGATATTAATTACCTATTGATAAATGGTTTTCTTAACTTAAGTTTTAAATCTGTTCTAGCCATGCTTACAAAAATTTAAACGCGACATGCACATCTGTACTATCTACATCTATCTATGCTCCCAATCTAAGTAACTAACTTGATCATAAAAAGTACGGTAATAGAGTGCCCATTTTTTTCCAATTCAGTTGAATGCCATAGGTGCACAGCATCAACTTGTGAAAGTGAGATGCTAAACTTTGGAGAATTGTTAAATTAGGATTATTTATTAACCAATTAATTAGTTTTGAAATTCTCATGCGGATATTAATTACCTATTGATAAAAGACTTTCCTAACTGCAGTCAGCTTTAAATATGTTATAACCACGCTTACAAAAGTTTAAACATGCGTATCTGTAGGATCTACTTTAAACTAAATCATGCTCCCAATCAAAGATTGAAATAACGTCTCTGCACGCGTTTTTCACACTATAAAATAGGAAAATACGCTTTGAAAATTAAGTAAGGTGTATTTTTACACATTGATTTTGTAGAAAATAAAATCGATAATCACGATGTTTACAGGTCACGGAAGTCCCAAAAAAGTCATAAAAACGTAAATCGGTCACGAATATTTCGAAAATGTTACGAATTTTAAAACAGACATTAATTTTGAGATTGGAGTTTTCACATTCTTCTGGTAATCTGTTTTCACATGATTTGGAAATCTGAGCTCGCAAACGACAATTCCCACTGCTTCAACAGATGACCAATGATCATCGTTCTCGAACTTTTGAAATCTATATGCATCGATTAAAATTTTTATAATAATTTCATATTATATATAAAAAAAACAATCTTTCACACGTTTCATTAATGGAATGAAGGGCTATTTTGCAGAAGTACCATAAAAACAATCCAAATTTGTACTCTCAGTGTATTTCGTGTAATTGTGAAAATATTTTCAGCTTGTACAAAGAGCGTTTCTTAAATTTTTTTTGTAACATATAAAAAACAAAATTTCTTCGGTTCGGTAATCCTGACATTGTTCTTATAATATTTGGAAATCCGAGGGTAATTGGTCATTTGTTAAAAATTACTCCTCTGGGAAGCAAAATACTTCTTCAAAAAAAGTCAGGGAGTTTTTTACTTTTCAGGAAAAATTCGAGATCGATCTCTGCTCCCGATCCTAATAACTCTCTTAATCGTAAAATGCACGGTAAAAGGGTGCCCATTTTTTTTCCAATTCAGTTAAATGCGATAGGTGCACGCATCAACTTGTGAACGTGAGATGGTAAACTTTGGAGAATTGTTAAATTAGGATTATTTATTAACCAATTAATTAGTTTTGAAATTCTCATGCTGATATTAATTACCTATTGATAAAAGACTTTCCTAACTGCAGTCAGCTTTAAATATGTTATAACCACGCTTACAAAAGTTTAAACGCGACATGCGTATCTGTAGGATCTACTTTAAACTAAATCATGCTCCCAATCAAAGATTGAAATAACGTCTCTGCACGCGTATTTCACACTGTAAAATAGGAAAATACGCTTTGAAAATTAAGTAAGGTGTATTTTTACACATTGATTTTGTAGAAAATAAATCGATAATCACGATGTTTACAGGTCACGGAAGTCCCAAAAAAGTCATAAAAACGTAAATCGGTCACGAATATTTCGAAAATGTTACGAATTTTAAAACAGACATTAATTTTGAGATTGGAGTTTTCACATTCTTCTGGTAATCTGTTTTCACATGATTTGGAAATCTGAGCTCGCAAACGACAATTCCCACTGCTTCAACAGATGACCAATGATCCTCGTTCTCGAACTTTTAAAATCTATATGCATCGATTAAAATTTTTATAATAATTTCATATTATATATAAAAAAAACAATCTTTCACACGTTTCATTAATGGAATGAAGGGCTATTTTGCAGCAGTACCATAAAAAACAATCCAAATTTGTACTCTCAGTGTATTTCGTGTAATTGTGAAAATATTTTCAGCTTGTACAAAGAGCGTTTCTTAAATTTTTTTTGTAACATAGAAAAGACAAAATTTCTTCGGTTCGGTAATCCTGACATTGTTCTTATAATATTTGGTAATCCGAGGGTAATTGGTCATTTGTTAAAAATTACTCCTCTGGGAAGCAAAATGCTTCTTCAAAAAAAGTCAGGGAGTATTTTACTTTTCAGGAAAAATTCGAGATCGATCTCTGCTCCCGATCCAAATAACTCTCTTAATCGTAAAATGCACGGTAAAAGGGTGCCCTTTTTTTTTCCAATTCAGTTAAATGCGATAGGTGCACGCATCAACTTGTGAACGTGAGATGGTAAACTTTGAAGAATTAGTTAAATTAGGATTAATTATTAAACAATTATTCAGTTTTGAAATTAGTTTTAGAAATGCCAAGTCGATATTAATTACCTATTGCGTTGCGTCTTGGATCAAACCTACTTATTTTCTGCTACTGCATACAGAGTACAATAGATATATACGTTCTGCTGTAAGATAATTTAAATACTGTTAAGGTCAATAATTATTCATATTTGAATATAACCTATCTATTCTTCGCATTGAAATTTCACAATATAATACAATTATAGTTAAGTGTTCTGAACCCTGGTGAATTTAAATATGTGTAACGCCAAATAACTAGTTAATATTACATTTTGATGATGAGGGTTTAAATTGTCTTTGGGAACCCTATTACTACGTAGATTTATAAATAGTTACGTTTCCCCACATCATTGCTGCCCTTCTCTTCTCAACAGATTGTAGGACCGATGCTTCTCAGTGGTACTAGAATTATGGTACTAGACACAATTTCAATGGTACTAGAATTTTGAGCTCATTTGGTTATTTCTTCGATATTTACGTTTCAGCACAACTTTTCGCCAGCTCTTCCCGTTCTCACATCTTCACCTTTTCATCTTTGACTGTTCTTGGAATCTTAGTCAGCTTCATCAGCTACGCCCGCTTTACTGTAGGGCAGGAGATAGATGTGGAGGACCTGTCTCCTAACTCTGGTTAATTGAGCACTTTACATAGCATGACCTAGAATCGGAATTTCGTATATGCAGGAATGTTCATCTGATATGCCAGGTGGAAATTCCCGCTCTTCCCTTCTCATATCTTCGTCCTTTCTTCCCTGCCTGTTCTTGAAATTTTAGTCAGCTTCATCAACTCCCTACGTTTTGCTGTAGAGCAAGAGATGGATAAGGAACACCTTTCTTACTAACTCTGGTTAATTGAGCTTTTTATATAGCATGACGTAGAATTGGAATTTTGCAGTATGCGGGAATGTCCATCTGATATGCCAGATAGAAATTCCCGCTTTTCCCCTTCTCATGTCTTCGTCTTTTCTTCTCTGCTTGTTCTTGAAATCTTAGTCATCTTCATCAACTCTCCATGTTTACTGGAGATATGATGAAGATGACTAAGTAAGTAAGCGATGGATATGGATGACCTGTCTCCTAACTCTGGTTAATTGAGTACTTTACGACAGCCTGACGTAGAATCGGAATTTGGTAACATGCAGGGATGTCCATCTGATATGTCAGAATGGGAATTGATGACATATCTATCTGATATGTCATCAATTCCCATATCTGCATGCCCATATTCGATTTTCGTATAATACCTAGCATTATAGAAAGGATGACTATTCATTTCTAATTTAATAAGAAATCTCTCAGGTTCATACAGGGAAACCCGATTTCTTCAGAGAACAGCTTGTACATATTTGTTAAGTCAGTTTATATCAATTGAAAACATTTTCCCGAATTTCATGTTAAGCACATAATTATGTGCTTAAACTGTACTCTAAGTCTGTAAACAACAAAACTGTAAACACTAAAACTGTATTTCCTATATAAAACAAGCTGTGCGAAAAATTGTTGACTGCAATTTCGGTTATGAAAAGGTACTTTTATGAAAACAGCTTATGATAACGGTTTATACGAAAACTAATAAAAACAGTGAATAATAAACAGAAGTTAATATCCAATTGTGAAGGAACCAAATTAAAGACAAACTTATCCAAATCGAGGCATCAAAGACTGGCGGAGAAAAGTTAAACAAAACATAAACACCATTTTATAAATCTTATGACATACTAGATCGAATTAACCGTCGTTTCTCAGGTTCTAAAAAACACCCGATACTTATAGGGATATAATACGGATATAGATAACACTCCGGCATTTAATTTCCAAATCGCATATTTTGAACCAAAATCAATCCCACACTCAGATGCGAAGCCATATCAATTATGCAACGCGGGCGTAAACTCTTGTAATGCGTCTTAAATAATATACTGTGATACGCCCTAAATAAGCCCTCTGCAATTCGACACGCATATATATACAAGGTGATCGTACACTCTTTCAATAAGAAAGAGGTGTGACAGTACACATCAGGAGGAATATTTGCAAGGGAATCTAGGGCTGCGTTCCACACATAGTGCCAAAAAAGGGTAAAGTTACATATCTACGTTGATCCTTCAACAGTGAGGAAACAGAGACTTAAATAATTTAGGAGTTTTACATTTCCATTCATATCAGAGAAAGACTCAAAATAGCTGTTCAAAATACGTCTCCGGTCTTCGTTGCACAACCAATACGGACAAATGAAAGACTGTTGCACCCTCTGGCATACTCCTGGTGTGGTATTGATCTTGCCAGACCAGTAGGCATCATATGCAGCTTTGTTTGTTAAACAAAGTGGAGATTTTTAGGCATCGTTTTATGACAATCTTGGCCAGGACAGTCATGGCCCCAATATATACACGTCACACAAATTGCAGGTGTGGTCGGGGCAAAATATTCTTGGGCCAAGATTTAAGCAAAGCTTCATTGGAAACTGAAAGAGCCAATAATGCGAAGATGCAACATCGTACTGAGGAGCATCCAATGAGAGAAAAGAGATCATATCTATACCCCAGGCAAAATGATACAGTTACAAGGAGGACAGTTAACGCATGTTATTGAATAATTATTATTAAAAAACAGAGAGAGAGAGAGAGATCGTGATTATTCGATCTTTGTTAAGAGAGAGAGTCGTGATTTCAGCAGTGTTATTCATTTTGAGTAGTGAGGACGTTATAGTAAAAGACGAAGTCTGACTCCAAATGTCGGGAAAAGCATCGGAAAAGATTACACCCATGATGAATTATAGACCCGAAATACACTCCCCCACAGGGTTCCGGTCCAAATTGGGTGGCACTTCCCGGCCGTTCAAACAGATACCTTATACCTTTCTGGTAGGTCGAAGCAAAGCAGACCCGAAATACAGAAGTAAGTGCCAGTATTCCTGTATATTAGGTCAATTTTTGATCTTTGGAATAAGATTCGAAAGATCTGGTTGGTCTCAGATGGTTCTTTTCTCCTCCCTAAGCTTTTTTTAAAGTTGGTGAAATTTTTATTATACCAATCATAAAGGTGTGAATAATTGATAATTTATTTTAAAAGTTAAAATGTGGATTTTAAAGTATACTGTTTTAATTTACTGATTATGTCAAGGATCTCGTGCAAAGGGCTAATAGTGGGTTATTGCGGGGTTATTCCTAATTATGCGTGTAATGTGTTTTATCACCACATATCTTGTCGGCAGTAATAAAGATATTTCCGTGATCGTGAACCTCCCAATTTGAAATCGGCGCTCTATACATCAGCGTCCGCTGAATCCGTGATAGTCATACTAGGGTCCCTTTTAGACCATCGACATCTTTGCTCTAACCTACAAGGCTGATTTGTTCGGACGCCAGTGTAAAGAACATTGCAGCCCCAAGCGGGATTCGAAACCACGAATTTTAGTACTGGCCAACTAAAGCTCAAAACATTGAGCTACTGGGAACAAATTACAATCTCTCATCATCTAAGCGGACTCTGTAATCCAGCATCCAAATAAAATCACGACGATTTTAATACATTTTCAAAACTATTCAAACACAAGGATAGTCAGACATGCTAAATAATGGTTTCGTAAGACTATGTTATACTTTTAGATTCAATTTCATGTATGACAATGCTTCATTTAAAATGCTGCTCATGTTCTACTTATCAAACTTAAAATTAACATTATTATACTACTACATTGTGTTCGCATTAACCATCCAATTATTTAGTTTACGTGAGTCTTGTAAATGAATTATTAATCATTAAGCTATCAAAAAGATTACACCAATTTAACTTTAACAATATCATTTATCAAAAACATAAAATACTTATTTATTCATTACACAATTAATTATTAGTTTTGGCGTGGGAACATGTGAAACCACCTAACTGGCCTAATATATTTGTTTAGACCTAGATATCTTTTTGAGGAACTTCAAGTCTGTCTTGAACTGTGTTAGCAGCACGTGGTTGATGTCGTCTTTATTACTCGCATTAACTTGCAGTGAAATATATCCACTCGTAACTTCGTCGATCATATTGTACTGCGGACTCCAACACGCGCACTTATTTCATTCTCTTAGATTGTCCTCTCCGCATATCTAGTCGTCGTGCTATATTTTCGAAGTCATCGTTCTTATTGTAATGTCGAACTCGAACTGCTATTCCACAAGCCGTTATTTAAGTCATCGTCTCGAAGTTATCTGAGCAAGTGTTTATTAAGTCATCTCTGTAGTATCTGCACAAGGCATAATATCTTCATCTAATTCACCATCTAATATCATACTGTGGCCCGAGTATTTTCACAAGTCTCGACCAGTGTTCTTGTTAGATAACAGGTTGAGGTTCTCCTTTTCTGGGGGGTGTCATTTTCCTCCTTGCTTTCATTTGCAGCATTGAGAGTGACGCAACCAGCCCATTTTCCAATTGGTTACTCATTTAACCAATGCATCTATTCCACATCCTCGTAAGGGCCAGCCCGGCCCCCCTTGTCTTGGCGCCCCTAAATGTATGGTTTTCTGAACTTTAGGTTCACATGCTGTAAAACCCGGCGCCATCCAGACTGGCAGCATTGTTTGCCGTTTTGAACATAATAAATTACACATATAAACCCGTCTCATCAAAGTGTGAGATCAATTTCTGGTCTCACAAAATACATATACATTTGGGATGCAGATATCAATTAACCCTTCAAATCAGTCTTTAGATCTCTATCCTTTACGAAAAAAATAAATAAAAATATAATTCTATACGAACAGAATAGAAGGGTACGTCTAATAATAAAACAATATCCAGCGACAAACATAAGAAATGGTGAATGAAAAAGGTTTTTGATATTGTATCGGAAATCGTTTGCAGCTGTTTCAAGAGATTGCGGGAAAATAAGAAGACAAGCAGTTGGGGATAGGAAAAGGATTACAGATACTGGCGCAACTCTCTTATGCACAGATTAATGGTTCCCAACCTTTTGGGGATCGCAAATCCCTTCGGAGGATAACAAAGAAAACGTTCTGGGTTAAATTGTAATTTTTCTTTAAATATAGTTTTAACATAGTATAATCATATGGTTGTAAAAGAAGTGATTATGCCCAAGATATCAACTCTTCACTGCAGATTAACAAATTTCAACATTGTGGTAATATAATTGCATGAATTAAAACTATCTTTTAATTCGATTTCGCTGAATCGATTGATTTTATTCTCTCATACTACAAAATATAGTATAGAGAAAGTATTGCTTTCACGAAAATTCATTTCGTCTGCTGGCTGTTTTTCTAACTAAATTATTGAAAATATTTTTAGTTTTAAATATCTGAAAATGTTGAAAATAAATCATCAGACTGTGATCGGATATGAAATTCTGTTCTACATACCGCAATTATCATATTAACAGATCTGTATAATGTGTGCCATTCTTATGTTAAACTAGCAGCATACCCGTTCTTCGTACGGAGTATATAATATAAAGAAACTTGAAATTCATAATCATGCGCAAATTCTTATAGTATACTAAATGACATGTTTAATCAAAATATTCTGTTAAAATATTTAATATAATGCTCCTAAAAAGAAGTTTAAGAATCTCTGTTCTCGCTATATAAAATTATCTTCATGGACATATCTGAAGAATAAAACATCTTGAACCCCTTATGTAAGCAAATATAAAAAAAAATATGCAATTGAATCAATATATGCAAAATAAAAGCGTTAAAATTGTATGGGACCCGTACTAATTATATACGCGAATATTAGAAAATATAACCTGTATTAGTAGATTACATGTATAAATTGAAAATACCAATAAACCCGTAATCTTTAAATCTGAAGACAGTCATTTATTCCAATATATGTCAAAATTAAAGTGCTAAAATTATATGGGGAGATATACACGTACTACTTATAATGTCCGATTATTAGTAGAAGATTACCCGTTTTGCAATATGAGTCTCAAATGTTTTTTGGTAAAATACAACAGACGACGTAATAAATTGAATATATAATTAATCCCCTTAATCTTCATACCAGAAGACTGTACTTGATTCCAATATATATGCCAATATATGTCAAAATATATGCCAATATACCTGTACTACTTATATTCTCGTAGGTTAGAAGATATACCCGTGCATTCCTAGAAGATTACACGTACAACGTACAATATGCGTGTGTCAGCAATTTTTGCCGCAATAAAACAATGGCGTAATAACTTAAAAATATCAATAATCACTGAATCAATAATTCCGGAAAATATCAATAATAATAATGTTTAAACCTGAAGAGTATAATTGATATTATCCAGTCCAAAATGAAATGGCAATGAAATTTATTGTATATACATATCTTCATTATTCAAATCGGAAAGGATTTAATAAAAATCGTCTGCCGCATAAACACATTGGATTTAAATCCGTTGCTAAGCGACATGATATCATTTGCTTCAAATAAATTGGTAGAAAAAATATCGTCTAAATAGTTATATTTCTATGGAACATTTGGCGACAGTTTCGTCAAATTAGCGACATTTTAAAAAATCGCCAAATTTATCGCCAAGTGGGACTGTAGAACTGACAGTTCCACTTTGCGACAAATTGACGAAATATCATCACAATACTATCCCCTAACAAAAAACAATTAATATCATTTATGTAGTGCCATTTTGTCAATTTCAAGATATTTTTATAGATTTGAAAACATTTTTATCAATGTGGTGACATTTTAAAAATTCGCTAAATGTATTACTAAGTAGGATGGTTGGTCTGACAGATAAATGCTAACCAAACATCATTTCAGTGCTCTCTTCTAACAAAAAAAAAATTTTATTGATATGTTGAAGACCCAAGCCACACGACCAACCCGAAGGTTTATGGCAGCTGTTTGTGTGTCGTTTATATCAATTTGGCGACATTTCCGTCAATTTGGCAAAGTTTAAGAAAAGTTGTCAAATTAGCGATATCCCTCCAAATTCGTAGCTTTGAATTTGCAGATCTGAATGAGATATTCTTATCCCGTTTCAATATACTAAATGAAAACACTACAATTGTATTAGAAGATATACCCGCTCTACTCTTTTTCTGTTTCAACAATCGGCTATATGAATTTATTGGCTAAACACAATATATGAGTTTAGTAGCTAAATACGATATAAGCTTGAAAACTCTTTGCCAAACTAAATGAAATTGATGTACGCAGTCAACAATTAATATAATTAAAAGAAAAATCAAACCGTCCATTCATTAGATATACTTTTATATCCATTTATATATTTATTTATTATTTAAATCGAAAAAAAATAATAAAAACATTAACAAACACATTTAATTTAATCCGTTATTCGTACGGAGTGTATAATTTAAAGAAACTTAAAGTTCGCAATCATGTGCAAATTCTGTTAAAATATTAAATTTATTGCTCCTAAAGAGAAGTTTAAGAATATATGTTCTCACTGTGCAAAATTATCTTCACGATCAGATCTGAAGAATAAAACATCCTGCCCCCTTTTGTAAGCAAATTTACAGAAGAAACAATAGGAATTGAATGAATATATGCAACCCCGTACTAATTATATTGTCGCAGATCAGAAAATATGCCAATGTGTTAGTAGAAGATTACCCGTATTACAATATGCGTCTCAAAAATATTTGCCAAAATAAAAGAGATGACGTAATAAATTGAAAACATCAATAATATCCGTATTCTTTATACCAGAAGGTCGTAATTGATTCCAATATATGCCAATATATATCAAAACATATGTCAATATACCTGTACTACTTATATTCTCGTAGATTAAAATATATACACGTGTATTTGTAGAAGATTCGTACAACATACAATATATGAGTTTAAACAATTTTTGTCATAATAAAATAATTGCATAATAACTTGAAAATATCAGTAATCCTTGAATCAATAATCCCCGAAAATATAAATAATAATAATTTTTAAACCTGAAGACCGTAATTGATATTATCCAGTCAAAAATGCTATAAGAAAAATCAAATCGTTCTTTTCAAAAATATATTTTTATATCCATTTATTTATTATTCAAATCGAAAAAATAATTATTAAAATTAACAGACAGATTTAATTTAATTGCGTTTCTGAGTAACATGATATAAGATAGAATCTTATAACATGTTAAATATGTCATGTCTTATAACATAAACTGCGAAATTAAATAACGATTTTGATTTCTCTATACTTCTCATTGTTCCGTAAAAGCTTGTTTTAAATAAACCATGAACCATGGAGATAGATTTCCCCTTTAAATCATGTTTCAAACAATTCATGTTTTCAGAAAGTGAGACGCAAACAATCAATTAACGCAAACAATCTCCCATCAAACTCAGAGATTAAATTTTAGTTCACTTTCAAACGATTTTCAAGCTTTTCGTCTGGATAAACAACGGAGTTAGGGAGTAGAACTCCTAGGAAGAAGTTCGGTTTTTCATTAATATCTCGACAATCCCAGATCTTAGAAACTCGAAACTTGGACAAAATTTATGGGGGGATATTTCCAGGCTATCCACCAAATTTCATTAAATTCGGTTCAGCCGTTTTCCCGTGATGATGAGACAAACGAAAATTTCGTTTTTTACTAATATCTCCAGAACCACTGGTCGTAAAAACTCAAAACACAGATATAATTTTAAGTGGGGCTATTTCTGGGCTACCCACAAAATTTCATCTAATTCGGTTCAGCCGTTCTCCCGTGATGATGGGACAAACAGACAGACAGACAGATTTTCATTTTTATTTATATAGATAAAGAGAAGTTTAAGAATATCAGTTCTCACTATGCAAAATTATCTTCACGGGCAAATCTGAAGAATAAAATATCCTGGCCCTTTTGTAAACAAATTCACACACAAAAAAAAGAATTGAATCAATATATGCCACCACGTACTACTTATATTGTCGCAAATTAGAAAATAAGCCAGTCTGTTAGTAGAAGCTTAAACATATTGTAATATGAATCTTAAAAATATTTACCAAAATAAAAAAGATGACGTAATAAATTGAAAGTATCAAAAATTCCCGTAATCTTAATACCAGAAGGTCGTAATTGATTCCAATATATGCCAATATATATAAAAATTTTGCCAATATACCTGTATTACTTATATTCTCGTAGATTAGAAGGTATATACCCGTGCATTTGTAGATTACTTGTACAACGTACTATATATGAGTTTCAACAATTTTCGTCATAATGAAACAATGGCATAATAATTTGAAAATATCAATAATTCCTGAATCAACTGTCCCCGAAATATCAATAATAATGATGTTTAAACCTGAAGACCGTAATTGATATTATCCAGTCAAAAATGCAATGTCAATGAAATTTATTTTATATACATATTTTTATTAGATTTAATAAAAATCGTATGACACATAACACATTGGATCCGTTGCTAAGCGACATGATATCATGTGCTTCAAGTAAATTGATGGAAATCATGTCGTCTGAATAATGTGATCTCCATGGAAGGTTTGGCGACATTTTCGTCTCCATGATATTTTTATGGATTTACAAATATTTTTATCAATTTAGTGATATTAAAAAAATTAGTTAAATGCGTTACTAAGTAGGATGGATGGACTGACCGACAAATGCTACAGAAACATCATTTCAGTACTCTATTCTAAAAAAACAAATTTAATTTCATTGATTTGGGTCATTTTTATCAATTTGGAGATATTTCCTTTAATTTGGTAAAGTTTAAGAAAAGTTACCAAGTTATTTAGAGATATTCCGCTAAATTCGTAGCTCTAAATTTGCAGATCTGAAGAATAAAATATCCATATCCCGTCTGTCTATATACTAACTGAAAACACTAAAATTGTATTAGAAGATACATACGAGGCATGTTTTTTAAGTAAGTACCGTTTTGGAATTAAAAAAAGACGTGCAAAGATATCGCAATAATTTTATTTCTACATGAAAGCCTGTACCTTAATCTACTTTTCTACATAATTTCCGTGAATATTGAGGCACTTGTCATAACGTGGCACCAGTTTTTGAATACCCTCCTCATAAAATTCTGCCGCCTGACTTGTTAACCACTGTATCACAACTGTTTTGACTTCGTTATCGTCTTGAAGACGCTGACCACCCAGGTGTTTCTTCAAGTGCAGGAACAAATGGTAGTCGCTGGGCGCCAGATCAGGGCTGTATGGAGGATGATCTAGAGTTTCCCATTTAAAAGATTTGATGAGATCTTTGGTCCGATTAGCCACATGTGGACGGGCATTGTCATGCAGCAAAAAGATACCCTTACTCAACTTGCCACGTCTTTTGTTCTGGATTGCACGACGCAGATTGTTCAATGTCTCACAATAAGACGCTGCATTGATTGTCTCATTACGAGGCAGAAACTCCACTAGCAATACTCCTTTTTTGTCCCAAAAAACTGTGCACATGATTTTCCGGGCAGAAATTGTTTGCTTAAACTTCACTCTTTTGGGTGATGATGAATGTCGCCATTCCATGGATTGTTGTTTTGATTCTGGTGTGACGTAGGCCACCCATGTTTCGTCACCAGTAACAATTTGGTCTAAAAAATCTTCACCTTCATTGTGGTACCGCTCAAGGAAAGTCAATGCACTGCCTAAACGTTGGGTTTTGTGCAATTCCGTCAACATTTTTGGAACCCAACGTGAACACAATTTCCGGTAATTCAAGTTCTCGGTCACAATGCGATACAAAACACTACGAGAATATTGAGGAAACCAGTCGCACATTGATGAAATTGTAAAGCGTCTGTTTTCTCTCACCTTTTCTTCCACTTTCTGCACCAAATCTTCATTAAAGACCGAAGGACGCCCACTCCGTTCTTCATCATGCACATTTGTGCGGCCATCTTTAAATGCTCTCACCCATTTCCTTACCATTCCATCACTCATAATGTTTTGTCCGTAAACTTCACAGATCTCACGATGAATATCGATCGGTTTTACGCCTTTAGCACTAAGAAATCGTATAACAGCCCGTACTTCACAATCGGCGGGACTCACGATTGTCGGAGGCATCTTAAACACTCAGTAAACAACGTATACAATGAAGAATCAGACTGTAATGGCGTCAGTGCGTAGACAAGAGATGTAGGTAACCAGCGCGCATGCGCGGAACGCCGACCGTAGCGCTGCGGCGGCGGAATCGCAAAACGGTACTTACATAAAAAACATGCCCTACATCCGTTCTACTCTTTTTCTGCTTCAACTATCGGCTAAATGAATTTATTGGGTAAACACAATATATGAGTTTATTAGCTAAACACAATATATGAGCTTTGAAACCTCTTTGCTAAAATAAATAAAAGTGTGATGTACGCAGTTCGCAATATATATAATTAAAAGAACAATCAAACCGTTCATTTATAAAATATATTTTTACATCCATTTATTTATTATACAAATAGAAAAAGTAATAATAATCATTAACAAACACATTTAATTCCATTCCTTTGCCGAGCAACATGATATAAGATAGAATCTTCCTCATAAAATGCGAAATTAAATAACCATTTTAATTTCTTTATACTTCTAATCGTTGAGTAAAAGCTTGTGAAATACATGGAGGTTAATACATGTAAAAACATGGAGGTAGATTTTTCCATTTAAATTCATGTTTCAAACAATTCATGCTTTCAGATAGTGACTATTTAATGCAAAAATCCTGCATCAAACTCAAAAATAAAGTTTTAATTCCCTTTGACGCTTTAAACAAACGATTTTTATCCTTTCCGTTTGGATAAACCACGGAGTTGGAGAGTAGAACTCCTATAAAAAAAGTTCCGTTTTTCATTAATATCTCGACAACCCCTGGTCTTGGAAACTTGAAACTTGGGCAAAATTTATGGGGGGCTGTTTCAAGGCCACCCACAAAATTTCATTAAATTCGGTTCAGCCGTTCTCTCGTGATGATGAGACAAACGAAAGTTTCGTTTTTTACTAATATCTCGAGAACCACTGGTCGTAGAAATTCCAACCATAGACTAAATTTTAAGTGGGGCTATTTCTAGGCTACCCACAAAATTTCATCAAATTCGGTTCAGCCGTTCTCCCGTGATGATGGGACAAACAGACAGACAGACAGACAGACAGACAGACAGACAGACAGACAGACAGACAGATTTTCAATTTTATTTATATAGACTAGCAGCATACCCGTCCTTCGTACGGAGTATATAATATAAAAAAACTTATAATTCGCAATCATGTGCAAATTCTTATAAAATATTAAATTTATTGCTCACTAGCAGCATACCCGTCCTTCGTACGGAGTATATAATATAAAAAAACTTATAATTCGCAATCATGTGCAAATTCTGATAAAATATTAAATTTATTGCTCATAAAGAGAAGTTTAAGAATATCTGTTCTCACTATGCAAAATTATCTTCACGGGCAAATCTGAAGAATAAAATATCCTGGCCCCTTTTGTAAACAAATTCACACACAAAAAAAAGAATTGAATCAATATATGCAACCACGTACTACTTATATTGTCGCAAATTAGAAAATATGCCAGTGTGTTAGTAGAAGCTTAAACATATTGTAATATGAGTCTTAAAAATATTTACCAAAATAAAAAAGATGATGTAATAAATTGAAAGTATCAAAAATCCCCGTAATCTTAATACCAGAAGGTCGTAATTGATTCCAATATATGCCAATATATATAAAAATTTTGCCAATATACCTGTACTACTTATATTGTCGTAGATTAGAAGATATACCCGTGCATTTGTAGAAGATTACTTGTACAATGTACTATATATGAGTTTCAACAATTTTCGTCATAATGAAACAATGGCATAATAATTTGAAAATATCAATAATTCCTGAATCAACTGTCCCCGAAATATCAATAATAATGATGTTTAAACCTGAAGACCGTAATTGATATTATCCAGTCAAAAATGCAATGTCAATGAAATTTATTTTATATACATATTTTTATTAGATTTAATAAAAATCGTATGACACATAACACATTGGATCCGTTGCTAAGCGACATGATATCATCTGCTTCAAATAAATTGATGGAAATCATGTCGTCTGAATAATGTGATCTCCATGGAAGATTTGGCGACATTTTCGTCTCCATGATATTTTTATGGATTTACAAATATTTTTGTCAATTTAGTGATATTAAAAAAATTAGTTAAATGCGTTACTAAGTAGGATGGATGGACTGACCGACAAATGCTACAGAAACATCATTTCAGTACTCTATTCTAAAAAAACAAGTTTAATTTCATTGATTTGGGTAATTTTTATTAATTTGGAGATATTTCTTCTAATTTGGTAAAGTTTAAGAAAAGTTACCAAGTTATTTAGAGATATTCCGCTAAATTCGTAGCTCTAAATTTGCAGATCTGAAGAATAAAATATCCATATCCCGTCAGTATATATACTAAATGAAAACACTAAAATTGTATTAGAAGATACATACATCCGTTCTACTCTTTTTCTGCTTCAACAATCGGCTAAATGAATTTATTGGGTAAACACAATATATGAGTTTATTAGCTAAACACAATATATGAGCTTTGAAACCTCTTTGCTAAAATAAATAAAAGTGTGATGTACGCAGTTCGCAATATATATAATTAAAAGAACAATCAAACCGTTCATTTATTATGAGTTTATTAGCTAAACACAATATATGAGCTTGAAACCTCTTTGCTAAAATAAATAAAAGTAATGTACGCAGTCCGCAATATATATAATTAAAAGAACAATTAAACCGTTCATTTATAAAATATATTTTTACATCCATTTATTTATTATACAAATAGAAAAAATAATAATAATCAAACACATTTAACAAACACATTTAATTCCATTCCTTTGCCGAGCAACATGATATAAGATAGAATCTTCCTCATAAAATGTGAAATTAAATAACCATTTTAATTTCTTTATACTTCTAATCGTTGAGTAAAAGCTTGTGAAATACATGGAGGTTAATACATGTAAAAACATGGAGGTAGATTTTTCCATTTAAATTCATGTTTCAAACAATTCATGCTTTCAGATAGTGACTATTTAATGCAAAAATCCTGCATCAAACTCAAAAATAAAGTTTTAATTCTCTTTGACGCTTTAAACAAACGATTTTTATCCTTTCCGTTTGGATAAACCACGGAGTTGGAGAGTAGAACTCCTATAAAAAAAGTTCCGTTTTTCATTAATATCTCGACAACCCCTGGTCTTAGAAACTTGAAACTTGGGCAAAATTTATGGGGGGCTATTTCAAGGCAACCCACAAAATTTCATTAAATTCGGTTCAGCCGTTCTCTCGTGATGATGAGACAAACGAAAGTTTCGTTTTTTACTAATATCTCGAGAACCACTGGTCGTAGAAATTCCAACCATAGACTAAATTTTAAGTGGGGCTATTTCTAGGCTACCCACAAAATTTCATCAAATTCGGTTCAGCCGTTCTCCCGTGATGATGGGACAAACAGACAGACAGACAGACAGACAGACAGACAGACAGACAGACAGACAGACAGATTTTCAATTTTATTTATATAGATTATATATTATACTAGCAGCATACCCGTTCTTCGTACGGAGTATATAATATAAAGAAACTTGAAATTCATAATCATGCCCAAATTCTTATAGTATACTAAATGACATGTTTAATCAAAATATTCTGTTAAAATATTTAATATAATGCTCCTAAAAAGAAGTTTAAGAATCTCTGTTCTCGCTATATAAAATTATCTTCATGGACATATCTGAAGAATAAAACATCTTGGACCCCTTATGTAAGCAAATATAAAAAAAAAATATGGAATTGAATCAATATATGCAAAATAAAAGCGTTAAAATTGTATGGGACCCGTACTAATTATATACGCGAATATTAGAAAATAAAACCTGCATTAGTAGATTACATGTATAAATTGAAAATACCAATAAACCCGTAATCTTTAAATCTGAAGACAGTCATTTATTCCAATATATGTCGTGCTAAAATTATATGGGAAGATATACACGTACTACTTATAATGTCCGATTATTAGTAGAAGATTACCCGTTTTGCAATATGAGTCACAAATGTTTTTTGGTAAAATACAACAGACGACGTAATAAATTAAATATATAATTAATCCCCGTAATCTTCATACCAGAAGACTGTACTTGATTCCAATATATATGCCAATATATGTCAAAATATATGCCAATATACCTGTACTACTTATATTCTCGTAGGTTAGAAGATATACCCGTGCATTCCTAGAAGATTACTCGTACAACGTACAATATGCGTGTGTCAGCAATTTTTGCCGCAATAAAACAATGGCGTAATAACTTAAAAATATCAATAATCACTGAATCAATAATTCCGGAAAATATCAATAATAATAATGTTTAAACCTGAAGAGTATAATAGATATTATCCAGTCCAAAATGAAATGGCAATGAAATTTATTTTATATACATATCTCCATTATTCAAATCGGAAAGGATTTAATAAAAATCGTCTGCCGCATAAACACATTGGATTTAAATCCGTTGCTAAGCGACATGATATCATTTGCTTCAAATAAATTGGTAGAAAAAATATCGTCTAAATAGTTATATTTCTATGGAACATTTGGCGACAGTTTCGTCAAATTAGCGACATTTTAAAAAATCGTCAAATTTATCGCCAAGTGGGACTGTAGAACTGACAGTTCCACTTTGCGACAAATTGACGAAATATCATCACAATACTATCCCCTAACAAAAAATAATTAATATCATTTATGTAGCGCAATTTTATCAATTTCAAGATATTTTTATAGATTTGAAAACATTTTTATCAATTTGGTGACATTTTAAAAATTCGCTAAATGTATTACTAAGTAGGATGGTTGGTCTGACAGATAAATGCTAACCAAACATCATTTCAGTACTCTCTTCTAACAAAAGAAAAAAAAATTTCATTGATATGTAGAAGACCCAAGCCACACGACCAACCCGAAGGTTTATGGCAGCTGTTTGTGTGTCGTTTATATCAATTTGGCGACATTTCCGTCAATTTGGCAAAGTTTAAGAAAAGTTGTCAAATTAGCGATATCCCTCCAAATCCGTAGCTTTGAATTTGCAGATCTGAATGAAACATTCTTATCCCGTTTCAATATACTAAATGAAAACACTACAATTGTATTAGAAGATATACCCGCTCTACTCTTTTTCTGTTTCAACAATCGGCTATATGAATTTATTGGCTAAACACAATATATGAGTTTAGTAGCTAAATACGATATAAGCTTGAAAACTCTTTGCCAAAATAAATGAAATTGATGTACGCAGTCAGCAATTAATATAATTAAAAGAAAAATCAAACCGTCCATTCATAAGATATACTTTTATATCCATTTATTTATTATTTAAATCGAAAAAAAAAATGATAAAAACATTAACAAACACATTTAATTTAATTGCGATGCCGAGCAACATGATATATCCTCCTAAAATGTTAAAATTTATTAACCACTAACAGCACACCCGTTATTCGTACGGAGTGTATAATTTAAAGAAACTTATAGTTCGCAATCATGTGCAAATTCTGTTAAAATATTAAATTTATTGCTCCTAAAGAGAAGTTTAAGAATATATGTTCTCACTATGCAAAATTATCTTCACGATCAGATCTGAAGAATAAAACATCCTGCCCCCTTTTGTAAGCAAATTTACAGAAGAAAAATAGGAATTGAATGAATATATGCAACCCCGTACTAATTATATTGTCGCAGATCTGAAAATATGCCAATGTGTTAGTAGAAGATTACCCGTATTACAATATGCGTCTCAAAAATATTTGCCAAAATAAAAGAGATGACGTAATAAATTGAAAACATCAATAATATCCGTACTCTTTATACCAGAAGGTCGTAATTGATTCCAATATATGCCAATATATATCAAAACATATGTCAATATACCTGTACTACTTATATTCTCGTAGATTAAAAGATATACACGTGTATTTGTAGAAGATTCGTACAACATACAATATATGAGTTTAAACAATTTTTGTCATAATAAAATAATTGCATAATAACTTGAAAATATCAATAATCCTTGAATCAATAATCCCCGAAAATATAAATAATAATAATTTTTAAACCTGAAGACCGTAATTGATATTATCCACTCAAAAATGCTATAAGAAAAATCAAATCGTTCTTTTCTAAAATATGTTTTTATATCCATTTATTTATTATTCAAATCGAAAAAATAATTATTAAAATTAACAGACAGATTTAATTTAATTGCGTTTCTGAGTAACATGATATAAGATAGAATCTTATAACATGTTAAATATGTCATGTCTTATAACATAAACTGCGAAATTAAATAACGATTTTGATTTCTCTATACTTCTCATTGTTCCGTAAAAGCTTGTTTTAAATAAACCATGAACCATGGAGATAGATTTCCCCTTTAAATCATGTTTCAAACAAATCATGTTTTCAGAAAGTGACTAATTAACGCAAAAAATCTCCCATCAACCTCCGAGATTAAATTTTAATTCACTTTCAAACGATTTTCAAGCTTTTGGTTTGGATAAACCACGGAGTTAGGGAGTAGAACTCCTAGGAAAAAGTTCCGTTTTTCATTAATATCTCGACAACCCCAAGTCTTAGACACTCAAAACTTGAACAAAATTTATGGGGGGATATTTCAAGGCTATTCACCAAATTTCATTAAATTCGGTTCAGCCGTTTTTCCGTGATGATGAGACAAACGAAAATTTCGTTTTTTACTAATATCTCGAGAACCACTGGTCGTAGAAACTCAAAACACGGATATAATTTTAAGTGGGGCTATTTCTGGGCTACCCACAAAATTTCATCAAATTCGGTTTAGCCGTTCTCCCGTGATGATGGGACAAACAGACAGACAGACAGACAGACAGACAGACAGACAGACAGACAGACAGATTTTCATTTTTATTTATATAGATTTTGAAACTGTTCTTGATATTCAAAGCTGTTATTGAGTAGATATCACATATACTAACCATAAAATTAATTAACCACTAGATATTTAGTCTGCGCAAAGCCTGGATAGACATAATTAGTTTTAAATAACGTGAGTTCAAGTCATTGTCTTTCATTAATTAATCTTTCATTAATTTTCAAAATTTAAAATTTCAACGAGTACTGCATTTGATCTTACGTTATCCTATCCAAAACTCAAATACGCACCTCTATTATATGAGTCTATTTTCGTCTGATACTTCTTGAAATGTATAACTTTGTTCATTAATATTACAAAGGTTTTGTGACGATATAAGAGAATTTTCATATATTACATCGCTTCAAAACGTTATGAATAATTCACTAATTGTTAGAAGGATATCATATATCCAGCTGTGTGTTTATTTTATTCATAGTAGTTTGAAACTATTATAAATGTTATGATATATACACACAACTAGACACTTTATATATTTCTTTCAATTAGTAAAACGTTAGGCACAGTTTTATGAATTGATATAATATATGGACAAATGACAGCTCTTATATCATTGTAAAACTTAATTTTGACAACTTAATGAAACGAAATTTTTAATATTATTTATTAGTACTAATATTAAGTACTTTTTGGTAGATGAAATCAAGAACTCTATCATTCTGGATAAGGTATCATCGTAAATTTCGATGAGGTGGGGGATTTCATATTTGCTGTGGTAAGCTGGATCAAAAGGTAAAATGCAGCACATGTAAGTAAACAAACGCATGCTTCTTCTTGTCCGGCCCAGACCGTCCGACCTACCAGAAAGGTATAAACGTATGTTTCTGAAATCATTGGATTTCCCTCTTCAGTGCAACAAGCCAGGAACAGAACTTTGCATGACCGCAGACTATTTCGGTCAAATAGAAAACGCCCCAAAATCAAACCCATAATAGTAACGAAGCCTAGTGTGACAAAAGAAAATAAAACAAAATGGAAAATCAAGATTATAAGAATTTAAGAAGCAAATAAGAAAACATATATAAATTAAAATGAAATAAATATGTGAAATTACCTTGCAGAAAAAGAGTGAAACAGAAAAATATAAATTAATTTATGCAATTTTTCCTGAATAAACAGTTCTTTTTTCAAGGTATCGAAAACCCAGACCACTCAACTCGCTCTCAGGCATGAGCAGTAAATTCAGTGGCCGGGAACGATTTTTCAAGGTTAATAATTGTTATATTTTAATTAAATATGTCAGCTACATAAGAAGTCTATAAGTGTGGGTTTTAATAACTAGGAAGCATACCAATACTGCAGCAACTAGTATAGGTGGATTGATTTCATTCTTATTATTGCTCATCAGTACTGCACAGTCATTGATTATTATGGTACCAAAAATTGTATACACAATATTTTACAAATATATGTGGTTACTAAAAAGATGTCACCCCTACCACGCTGTTAGCTTAAAATTATAATTATAATGAGTTCTAACTGCACAAGAAATCGCAGTTACACAACATGGTTTTTATTTCAAATAAACATACGGAGTTTTGTACATCAATCGATTAGTTGCATCGAAAGAAAAGATACACGAGAAGTTTTATATTTTTAGACAAATGTATTCAGATATTTTTAATCAAAAATATCCAAGGGGATTTTATTCTTTGCCTTTCTGTGAAACTGTCAATAAATGTTGCTTTTAGGTATAAATGTTTAGTTTCCATAGATAAAACAAAAGCTATATTATAAAAATGTTTTTACTTGTTTTTTTTATAATTTAGAAAGGCTTATGAAATGCAAGTTGAAAAAAAAATTGTAACGTACTGTTACACTGTAACATGCACTGCAACATACATTGTAACATTTTCATAGACTCTTAACCACGTGTTTTCACATATAATTTAATTGCATTTGGTCGTTTATCTTTAACATATCTTTACATTGTAACATACATTGTAGCATTTTCATAGACTCTTAATCTACGTGTTTGGTTGCTTCGTTTTCACATACCGTTACATTGTAATGTTATATTATAACATACATTGTAACATTTTCATAGACTCTTAATCCACGTATTTTCAACTATACATAACACTTCACTCAATAATTCTCCGGTCTGACACATATATGGCAACACTGTTGACAGACCCATATGATTTCTGGATAGTACCAAACATCAAACGACACGTGTCAAAATTTCTTGACATTCTGACAATTAGTTTATAGGTTACAGTGGTTTTAGTGACCCCAGTTTTGTAATTTTCAAAACAATGGATAAAATAGAATTTCGTGTGTTGATTAATCATTGTTTTTTGATGGGGGGAAATACTGTTGAAGCCAAACAGGGGCTTGATAAGCGTTAGGGAGACTCTGCACTATGAAAATCAACTATTATTGACTGGTATGCTGAATTTAAACGCTGTCGTACAAACACCGATGATGCTGAACGCTCTGGTCACGCAAAATCGACAGTTGTTCCGGAAAACATAAAAAAAGTCTACAAAATAGTTTTGAAAGACCGTAAACAGAAAGTTGCGTGAGATACCTGACACCTCAAAGATATCAGAAGGTAGTGTGTTTACAATTTTACACGAAAATTTGAGCATGCGTAAGTCGCTTTCGAAGTGGGTGCCGCGTTTGCTCACACTGGACCAGACACAACAATGCGTCGACGATTCTGAGCGTTGTTTGGAGCTGTTCAAACGAGATAAGCAGGATTTCTTGCGTCGGTATGTGACAAAGAATGAAACATAGATCCATTACTACCCACCTGAATAAAAAAGATCGTCAGCTGAGTGGACAGCAGCCGGTGGAAGTCGTCCAAAGCGACCCAAAAGCCAGCTGGGAAGGTTATGGCATGGTATTTTGTTCCTCGACCATCTTGAGAAAGGTAAAACTATCAATAGCGAATATTACATGGCATTATTGGATCGATTGAGTGTAGAAATCAAGAAAAAACGGCCTCACATGCAAAAGAAAAAGGTGCTGTTTCACCAAGACAATGTCCTGTGTCACAAGTCGATGGAACCGATGGTAAAATTATATGAATTACGCTTCAAATTGCTTCCTCACCCACCGTACTCTCCAGATCTGGCCCCCAGCGACAACTGGCTTTTTGTAGACGTCAAAAAGATGCAAGATGCTCCAGGGAAAGAAATTTAGCTTATATGAAGAAGTGATTGCCGAAACCGAGGTCTATTTTGAGAACAAAGGCAAATCGTTCTACAAAAAAGTCATCGAAAAGTTAGAGGAGCGTTGGAATGAATGTATCACTCTTGAAGGAGAGCATGTTGATGAGTAAAGTCGAATTTCTAAACAAAAAATTATTTTTCTTAGTTAGACCGGAGACTTATTGAGTGGGCCTTGTACAATTTAATTGTATTTAGTCACTTAGCTTCAACATAACGTTATGTTGTAACAAACATTGTAGCACTTTCAGATTCATAATCCACGTATTTTCGACTATACATACAATTTAATTGAATTTAGTCGTTTAGCTTTAACAATAGCCGAATACCCGTTGAAAATCAACGGTCTCACAATAAGAAATTCCTGAATAATGTAAATTTTTGAATAATTCGCGTTTCACATTTATTCGGCAAATCGAATATTTTGGTGTGCAGAAGCCCCTAAAGAAGAAAATATTGGGAAACTAAAATTGCGCACTTCTTCCTTTCAAATTATCTACCCGTATGACAAATTAAAGTCTATCTCGTTCCGAAGCTTTTCTATTTTATCATTTTTCCTTTCGAACGTTTTTCTGTGAAGCAGACCCATAAATGAACATTTTTTAAAAACTCTGTTTTTCTCGGGTTTTTTATCGGATGATTGACCCATATACCAAATATCAAGTCTCTATCACATTTAAAAAAAAGCGTGCCTCATTTATTCGAAAAAGCGACCATATTAGTGTGCGGCACCCCTTAAAGTAGCAAATCGGAAATCTGAAATTTCTCACTTTCTTCTTTTCGAACTATCTACCCGTAGAACAAATTTGAAGCCCCCCATCCTATCGCGTAGCGTGTTTTTTATACCACTTCAACTTTCGAACGTTTTTTTTTGTTTGTGTAGCACCCCCTTAATGAACATTTTTGTCAAACCGTATTCCTCTTTGGTGTTTTTATTAAATGGTTAATCCATATACTAAATTTCAAGCCTCTATCATATTGGAAAGGGGGCGTTTTTCATTTGCTCGGTAAATCTAATATTTTAGTGAGCGGCACCCTCTACAATAGCAAATGTTGGAAAACTGAAATTGCACACTTCTTTCCTTTCCAACGTTTTACCCGTACACCAAATTTGAAGTCTCTCTCTCATCGCTAAGCATTCTTTTTCTATCCTTTCACTTTCGAATGTTTTTGTGTGGAGTACCTACCCTCTTAAATATACATTTTCGAAAAACTCTATTCTTTTTGTGTTTTCTATCAGATGATTCGCCCATATACCAGATATCAAGCCTCTATCACGTTTTAAAAGGGACGTTTCTGCTTTGTTCCGCAAATCGACTACATTTTGGTGTGCGGCACCCCTTAAAGTAAAAAATATTGGTAAACTGAAATTGTACACTTTCTTCCTTCCAAACTATCTACCCTTACACCAAATTTGATATCTCTATCTCATCTCCAAGCATGGTCTTTTAGCAATACACCTTTTGAACGTTTTACTCTGGAGCACCCCCATAAACGAACAGTTTTGAGAAACTATATTCGTCTTGGGTGTTTTCGTCAAATGATTAGCCCTTATACAAAATTTCAAGCCTCTATCAAATTTTAAAGGAGCCGTTTCTCATTTATTCAGTAAATCGAACATTTTGGTTTTCAACACCCCCTTAAGTGGTATTTAAAATCTGAAATTGCACACTTTCTTCTTCTCTTCGAACGATTTACCCACACACCAAATTTAAAGTCGCTATCTTATCGCAAAGTATGCTTTCCTATCATTTCCCATTTCGAACGGTTTCGTGTGGAGCACCCCCTCCAGAGAACGTTTCTGAAAAATTCGATTTTACCGGGGGTTTTATAGAGCGACTGAGCCGTGTACTAAATTGCAAGTCTCCATCTATTCGGGAAGTGCCTAAAAAAGCGTGACAGACGGACAGACAGACGGACATTTGGTAATTAGTATAAATAGATATATACCGTTATATTGTAACTTTACATTGTAACGTTATATTATAAAATACATCGTAACACTTTCAAAAACTCTTTACATATTCTCAACTATGTACATGCAATTTAATTGAATTTAGTCGCTTAGCTTCAGCATACCGTTATATTATAACGTTATATTGTAACAAGCATTATAATACTGTCATAGACCCTTAATCCACATATTTTCAACAATGTACATACAATTTAATTGAATTCTGTCGCTTCATTTGAGAGATATAAATTAAAAGAAAAAAACCCCTGAAAACTTTAAGTCTTTTATAATTCATAAACTTTACTAAGCCTAGTTTCCATTTTTCTTCATTAAAGACGTTATCATATTTTCATTCGCTATTAAAATAAAATCATCAGACTACTGAATCCATGTTATACGAAGATGATGCTTGAGTTTTATAAATTGCTCATACACGCATCTTTAATCTAACAGCACATGCTTCAGATTCCGCTGAAACTAGTGGAAACTTTTCCAAACTATATTATTCGAAGTATTCATGCGGGCAAAAATGTTTTTTTTTTTGCATAAAGTTACGAGCAAGTGATTATGCGTTATTTTTAATTATGAAAGATTTGCAGCTGTGGCTTCAGGAGACCAACATTACTATATTATTCAGATCAATTTAGATAAGTTTACGAACTATTTAATTATAGGGCTCCTAGAAAGTCCATAAGTAGTCCAATAACTTTACGTAACGCACAAAGTCCACTTCGATGACAAGAACTTGCAGTTCCGTCACAGTAACTCAAAGGTCGAGTGTCGGATTGCTAGTTCGAAGATTCAGTGTCAGTGTTGCTTTCAGGCATACATTCGTCGTCTGAGACTTTTATAATAACTTAATTTCTATATATATGACAGCATTTAGGTATGTTTATATAAGACAAATAAGAAACTTGCCCACCCAACTCGGCCAAAAGTGTCTTGAAAGACTGTCTAGGGTTCGAATCCCGATTGTGCAGCAAGAATCTTTATAATGGCATGCGAACAAATCATTCCTGTAGGTTAATGCAAAGATGTCGGCGATGTGAAAGTGATCCTAATACGACTAGCACATTTTCAGTGGTCTCTGGGATATGAAGCGACGGTTTCATAACTTGGAGGATAAAAATCTGATGTGGGCAGCACATGACTTTCCCTGCAGACTTATATCCTCGTTCTCTTTATTTTAATTAAATTTAATTCACTTTTAGTTCAATTTTCGTTCTCATTTGGTAACTGGACTTATTTTCAAAGATGGTGTAGAGAAAATACGAAAAAACTAAAACATCTCGAGAACGGCTAGTCCTAGTATAATGGGGTTGGTCTTATTTTTTTCTTCGTAAAAAATTACGTATAAAACAAGCATTTAATGGATATATTTGTGCATATGTAGTTTTTTAATTTAGATTTTGAATATTTTTGCTGGCCATTTTGCAAAAAAATGCAGGTTGTTTTTTTTTCGAATCATACCAAAATCTAATCAGCACCAGGGTAACCCACAAGCGACTTATCTACCGAATTTTGTGAAATTCAGTCTATTAGTTTTCAGCTAGAAGGGACTTATTTTCAAAGATGGCGTAGAGAAAATACGAAAAAACTAAAACATCTCGAGAACGGCTAGTCCTAGTATAATGGGGTTGGTCTTATTTTTTTCTTCGTAAAAAATTACGTATAAAACAAGCATTTAATGGATATATTTGTGCACATGTAGTTTTTTAATTTAGATTTTGACGATATTTGCTGGCCATTTTGCAAAAAAATGCAGTTTGTTTTTTTTCCGAATCATACCAAAATCTAATCAGCACCAGGGTGACCCACAAGCGACTTATTTACCGAATTTTGTGAAATTCAGTCTATTAGTTTTCAGCTAGAATGGATACAAGCTTTTGCGGGCCATTTCGCAAAAAAAGAGGCTGGTTCTTTTATCCCGAATCGTACCCAAAACCAATCAGCACCAGACTCGCCCACAACTGACTTACCTACCAAATTTTATAAAATTCGGTCGATTAATTTTTTAGTTAGAATGAATACAAAATCTGCACAGACACACAGACAGACACACACACCGACGTCACACTAAAAATAGTTTTTTATATACTATAGGCCTCGAAACGCGTAGATCCGTCGAAAACTCGAGTTGCGATTTTTGGCATGATTCCAATACTTTCCCTATACATTACCATGTATTGCAGGGAAAGTAATAATAACATCAGGAGGTTAACTTGAGATAAAAATAGCAAGAGGTTGTCAGTCACATTGCCAGTTGCACGTCAATCTGACATAAAAGGGTGGAGAATATAGAGTTCACTTCGAGCTTGCATTTCCATTCGAGTAGCTCAACGGCAAAGCGTTGGCTGGACAGATTGAAGATCCGGGATTCGATTCCCGGTTGGGGCAGCAAGTTTCTTTACAATTGAAAGGTCCATAAGTGTACTTATTAGATCAATCTACAGTAAAGTGTCTTAGTACTATGGAGTAAAATGATGGAAGTGCCTCTAGCGGAGAAGTTAAGAAAGTTAGGTTAACCTAACCGGCAACAATGAGGGATATAAGAAGAAACCCAGTTTTAAAATTTTAGTGTTTTCTTATTAATATGAATTAATACGCGTAACGAATGGAACATGTATACGGAAAGCAATTAATACCAGTCATATTTAAGCAGTTGCTAGATTATCAGCCATGTTATACAATACTGTTAAACGTTGCATTAGTGTCGATGTTGACAAAAGTGATTAAATTTAGCTGAAAACCGAAACTCGATCAAACTTTATATGAATACTCTTAAAAACACGAAGAAATTGTTTGGTCCAACATAAATATGATTCCAAAAATTTTGCCAGGACTTAATATTACATTCAATTTTCTATCGTAATGTAACATTGCAGTTTCAGAGGATGACATTGACTTAAAAAGATGGTCCCTCAAACAACGAGGCAATTGTTATAACGGTCCCTGTAACGCAGGTGCGCCGGACATGGATTCGAAGAAGAACGGATATTCTTAAATTTCAAGGGGTCATCTGATGCTGGCTAAGCGAGAGGGGTTGATCTAAATGATCCGGAAGTTCAAGAGGGTATCATGATGAGCACGGGAAAGTTGTGATAACTTTCCACAAGTAAAGCAAAATGTTAGATTGCTTAAATTTCAAGCGGGAACCTGGCCAATAATACAGCCGGAAGGCGTGTTTTTACTATTTACATAGCCAATAACAGACAGGGGCACCTTGTAGAAGGGGCAGAGAGAGAGAGAGAGAAAGCAAGTTTTAAGTTTTGAAGAGATTAAAATCGAGGACTTGAGAATAAGCGGTCGTAAGCGTTATTCGCAAGAGGCGACGAGCAGAGAAAGTGGACCCAAGACACTTTCTCCGAGGCGAAATGTCGAACAACACGAGGTCTTCAAAGATGGCGGAGGTAGGCTTTTTTACATACACGATTGGCATGATGGTTTTATTTGGCTATCTCTCAGTCCTCCACTTAGGTTATCCTAAATCACAAGACGATGACGAGGAGACAGTTGTTTAAGATAGCGCTAGGAATTAATTGTAATAACAAACCCAGATGTAATGACAGATAAAGTTATATTTGGAGGACTTTGCTTTGAGTGGAATTGGTTTTTGGAATAATGGATTTAAGGAATGTATTTGATGTAAATAGAAATTCTAAAGTGTCATTAACAGCTTATTACTTAATATACACACTACCACTAAGTAAATGTTATTGTTTTATTATTATTAATCAAGTGTCTTCATTTCAAGAGTTTGTCTAATTGTTTCAATTAGATTATTTTTACGATTGCGGCCTTCTTCGCTTTCTGACCGTACGTGTGGGATTCCCCCTTAGCAATCAGTATAGCGTCGTTAGTGGTTTAAATATGCAAAATTTATGTACGGTGCAGCTAATTATTAATATTTATTTATTTATGTATTTGAAAGAATGCAAACTATAGGACAAAGTCCCAGTAACAGAGTGCAAGATAAAATACAATACAAAATATACAGATTAAAATATAATAAAATACATTAAAATGCAAACAATTAACAACAAATGATTTTTAAAAGCATTTGCAAATAAATAAACATATTAAAATATATACAATAAATGCTTTTTAACAGCAATTTCCAATAAATAACAAACATCAAGATTATCGGAGAAGCTGTTGCATAGTTTACAAAAATTATTAATTGCCCAATAACAACCAATATTCGTACCAAAATTCCTTTCAGCAAATAGACTCATGATGCTGGTAGAATACTGAGGAACATGAAACCCGAACCCACCCAAGTCAGAGGAATCCATTCTACTATTAAACAGATTCCTGAAGAATGAAAACAAAATTAAATCCCTTCTATTCTGTAAGCTTTTAACATTAAACATATCACGAAGATAATTAGCAGATAAGGTATAACAAAATATAATATAGATATCACAAGAAGTTATTTTCAATAATGGATAGTATATGAATGTTTAAACTCATTTGAAATGTGTTATCTTTCACAAGTATTTTCTATACGATTTCTATTATAAGTATTATGTTATACAACCATTTACAAGTATTTTGATTCCACTATTGTTAAAATTGATTTGCTCCTGAAATTGTCAAATCCAGGGATGTTTCTGCAGTGATAAAATTTAGAAAAATAACAAATTTTATTAATAACGCTCTTTCTTTAACAAGTCTTCAACGAATCGTTTCATATTTAATTATTTGTAAATCATTCACTTTGATATTTCACATTTCGACATATCAGATTTCCCATTGGTATTATCACCTTCAGTGGCAAATGTTACCTGCCAATGTTTATTAATACTTTACAACAAAGTTGAAAAGTGTTTATGACTTTGTTCATTCTGTCTGTATGTCTGTCTGTCTGTCCGTTAGCACGATAACTGCCGTAAAAATGACTTTATCAAAATGAAATTTTAGTATGTTGTTCAGACAGTCTGTGGAACCTATGGAAATGTAAATGAATAATTTCACGCAATTAGTTTTGGATTGAACCCGGGATTAAAAATGAAATACAATGAACCCTATGGGACGTAATTTTTCAACCATTTTTTAAGCGAATTTAAAATTCACAAATTCCTTCGAAAGACTTATGAAATATTCAAATTATCCCATAAAATATATAAAAAAATGTCAGCAAAATATATTCAGCAGTTTTTTTAAATTAAAATTAAAATAATAATTACACCCTTTATAGGGAGAGATCACGTGGCCATTATATGAAGATATCACGAGACCCATTTCAAAATAAAATATGGCATCCTTCTTGTATCAAAATCGTGATTTTTAAAGATCTTTTTAATTCATATTTAGTGTTGTATCCGTCCTAAAACCGCTTTATTTTTGCTTAAATTCTGTTCATCAATGTTCTGAAACAACGCAATTACAATATATTTGAGTTTAAATGATCATCCAAATTTGATTATTTCTACAGCAAAGCTTACTTTTCACTTATGGAAAAAGTAAACACCAAAATATGTAGAATTAGTTATATAAGGATTCCTGCATTTCTTTAACGCAAAATTATTTAGCCCATGGAGTCTGCAATATTGCTGTTATGAATGAAACGATCATTGATTTTACAGAGAAGCAAACGATTTTTTGATGAAGTTTTGAGCATAGAATTAAATTACTTGTACTTCCATGGTTTTGAGTTTTAAATAAAACTAATTAATATAGTATTGTGGTGAATGAAATTAATGGAAAAATATTAATGAATGAAATGCTGCTTTCATTTAAAGAGCCAGCCACTTTATAATTCGATGACGTCCTTTAAAAAAGTTCATTTGTTTTCGATGAAGTTTTTTAATATAATAAATTATTGTAGTATTGTGATAATTTTAAAGATATTACCGAGGAATGTATCGCATTTTAAAGATGTTTAAACCAGGCAATTTGTATTTCAAAGCCGTCATTTGAATGAAGTTCATTGTTTTCGATAAAGTTTTAAGTTTTCAAATATAGTACATTAATGTATTATTGTGAGAATTTTAAAAATATTACCGAAGAATGCATCGCATTTTAGAGATATTTAAATAAAATTCCATTGAAGTTAGAAAGTGTTTCATAATCAATGCTTTATGCTGCATGATTGATCTTTGTCTTAAAACTACTATTAATAAAATTACTTCCACAACTTTTGTTGAACATAAGTTACAAATTTTCGCTCATTGCAGAAGGCTTTGATTATGAATTCTCCAATCGTCATTACCCAGTATCTTTAATAATGATGAATAAATAGTTGTTTTATTTGTAAAATCTAATTTGGAAGACATTCATATTATTTATAATTACATAATATGCAGGTTATTTATCTAGAAAATTAAAAAAACTATATATTACTAATATTAAATGAATAGAAATTTCATAATTATGTAAAATCAGAAATCAATTAACATCGTTGCTTAAAACAACAGATCACAGATCATTAATCTCGAATTTGTTTCCAAGGTCAAGCGATCCAGATCTATAAATCATAACAATGATTTTCTGTCAGGTATTTGTAACAATACAATGTCGCTTCCGTTATATATTTCCGTTTCAACTAAGTTACATTTTTTTCACGATTTTACTCTATCCTCAGCCCTAAGATGTTTCCCATCAAAAATGGAAACCGATATTTTGACAAATGTTTCTGTTTTTCGCGATCCAGAACACGAATTAATTAATTTATCGTGACATCTGTGTGTTTGAGAATGTGTGATTACAATGGATACATCCACTTTAGCTTAAAAACTAGGACGGATTTTATGCAGTTCGCTACCTAAATCACTTGTGCATTATTCTGCTGCAGGTTAGATGTCGGTACGATTTTGAAAAATAAAACTGACTCCTTTGTTTATTTCGAAATGGTTTCTCAAAGATTTATAAAATCTTAATGCAAAAACTAATTATGTTTAAATGTATAAATTAAACATTTTCGTACTCAACTTTTGCTTACAAAACGAATGAAATCTACCTGATTATTCTGGAATTGGCCATTCTCGATATATTCCTTTGTTTTAAAATTTGACGAACTGGCTACTTTATGTAATGGCTTTAGCGGCCAAATGAAAAACACCTGATGTGGTCAACACATGATTTTCCATACAGGTTTAAATTAATTTCCCTTTTCTTTGACTTTGATTAAATTGAATTTATTGGCATAAAATGACCAGGATACTTATTTAAAATTATATCCAATTTGTAGTTTCAATATGCATTTTTCATTTGGCAACTTTACACCTATTAAAATTCGCCAGCTTTTCAAAATTGAAAAAAGGTCTTAAATATCACGAGAACGAACCATCTTAGTAATGTATTTGGTTTTATTCGTATCGTCGTCGATAATTACGCATAATTAGAGAATCTACTTAATACATATCTGCACAATTGGTCTTTTATTTAAGATTAGAAAGCTTTTTGTGGACCATTGAACTAAATAAGGCTTGTTCTTTTTTACCGAATCATACTAAACCTAATAAGCACCAGGATAATCTACAAGTGACTTTCCTACCAAAATTTGTAATATTCTGTCAAATTGTTTTTGAGCTTCATTGGATACATACGTTGCACACACACACAGAGACATAATGCTCAAAATGACCAATTTATGTTCTACGGCGCCCAAACGTGTCGATCCGTCGCAAACTAGAATTTTGATTATCGACCTCATTTCAATGTTTTATATATATATATATATATATACGATTATGTATTGTAATGAAAGTAAAATGAAAAATTTGATTTTGTCTGTAGGGAAGGTCGTGTGCTCTCCACGTCAAATTATTTTATCTGTACGGAAATTTATTTTTTCATATTTTCATCATTTGCAAATGTTAAGTATAAAATAAAATAATTACTTCCTTTTCCTCCCAAACTCACATACCTAAAACTATTATCTTTATCTTTCCGGGTCTTTAACTTGTCTATTGCAAACTGAAAGATTTAATAAAGGGAAGCGCCCGTACTCACAGCCATTCAAATGAGTGATGAGAAAACATTTTTGCTTTATGACACTAGGCGGAGGATTTAGCAAAGTAGCTCAAGTTTTCACAGACGGAAAACAGAATTATTCTTGAGGGAATATGTCTACAAAGACGTTTTCACTCATTCTTTCAGAGTATTCGTGCGATATTAGAATCTGGGTTAAAATTCCGACAAATTAAAATTGTTTTGTGAAATATATTAACAGATTAACTGTGTATTTTATCAAGTCATAGAATTTTGTTTTAAAAACAATTACAGCATAATATTTTTGTCTTTCTAGAGTAATGGAGTTGGTCTTATTCTTACAGTCGTCAATAATTTCGTAAAGAAAGTTTAATTAAATATTTCACCCCATTTGGCATTTGTATTTTATTTCAGACATGGACAACTTTGCTATACAACCAAAGAGAGTTTGATCTATTCTTCTGAATTATATTCAAATCTAATAAGCATTATGATAGCCTGCAAAGAATTAACTACCAAAATTTACAAAATTATGTCAAATAGTTTTTGAGCTTAAGTGGATATATACATTGCACGCACATACACCCGGCATGCTAAAAATAAAATGGGGTATTCATGTTCAACAATGCCCACAAAACATGTAGTTCCGTTGAATACTCGAATTCTCAGTTTCGACCCTATATCAATGCTTTCCATATAAATTAATATACATTGTCAGGAAAAAAAAATTTGAATTTGAATCTATAAGGAAAGTCATGAGCTGCCTCCATTATTTCTTTTATCTGTACGGATAGTCAATTTTCTACATTTTTCTTCATTTACATTTTTAAAATCTTCAGTAAAATAATATCTTCCCATTCCACCTAAACTAACATACCTAAACATATTAGCTTTATCTTTCCGGGTTTTTAACCTTTCTATTTTGATCTGAAAGATGTGGTAAAGGGAGATGCCTGTACTCAGACCCATTCAAATGAGTGATGAGAAAACATTTTTGCTTTACGACCCTAGCGGACGATTTAGCAAAGTAACTCAATTTTTACCTGACAGGAAATAGAATCATACGAGAAGGATTATGTCTACAAAGAGCTTTTTGCTCATTAACTCAGAGTATTCGTGAGATATGTAGACTAGTATGTGAATTAAAATTACGTCAGATCAAATCAAAATTGTTTAGAAAAAAATCATCAACGTTATCGAGGCATTTTCTCAAATCATATAATTTTAATTTGAAAACACACACAACGTAATATGTTCATCTTTCTAGAGTAATGGAGATAGCCTTATTATTCTCGTCGTCAATAATTGCGTACAATAAAAGTATTTAATTATTAAAGTTCAGCATGATTGGTCTTTTACTTCAGATATAGACGATTAGACGATTATTGTGGACCATATAACATAAAAACGGCTTGTTCTATTCTTCCAAATTATACTAAAATCTAATAAGCATTAGTATAACCCACACAGAACTCATCTACAAAAAAGTTTGTAAAATTCTTTAAAACAGATTTTGAGCTTAAGTAGATACACACCTTGTTCACACATACCCGTCGCGCTGAGAATGAAGGAGTCATGTTCTACAATGCCCAAAACGTGTATATTCGTTGAAAATTTGAATTCTGATTTTCGACCACATATCAAAAAATTTCCTATAAATTAATATATATAGTAAGGCAAGAAAATGAAAACTTAAATTTGAGTCTGTAAAGAAACTCACGTGCTGCTCATGTCAAATTTATTTATCTGTATATAAAATTAGTTTCACATATCCGTCTTCAGTTACCTTACATATTTATGGTAGGTCGGACGGTCTGGGTCTCAACAACAACACCAACATATCCTTCTTCATCATTTACATATTTGAAATGTAACCTAAAATAATAGATTCCCTTTCAACCTAGACTAACATACCTAAAACTATTCTCTTTATATACCTTTACAGGTCTTTAACCTTTCTATTGTTATCTAAAAGATTTAATAAAGGGAGGCGCCCATATATATATATACTCACACCCATTCAAATGAGTGATGAGAAAACATTTTTGCTTTACGACCTCTCGCGGATGATTTATCAAAGTAGCTCAATTTTTACCATACGGGAAATAGAATTATAACTGAGGGAATATGTCTACAAAGAAGTTTCCATCCATTCTTTTAGAGTATTCGTACGATATAAGTATCTGGGTTAAAATTCCAGACATATCAAAATTGTTTTAAAAAAATCTTCAATATTATAGGCGCGTTTTCTCCAATCATAGAATTTTAAATGAAAACACGGACAACATAATTTTCTTACTTTCCTAGAGTAATGAAGTTCGTCTTATTATTTTTGTCGCCAATAGTTACGTATTAAAAAGGCATTTAAATATTACATTTCAGCAAGGTTGGTACTTTATTTCAGATATGGACAAGCCGCCCAGGCGGTGAAGTGGATAGCGTCGTCGGCTGCTGTCCGGTGGGCTAGGGTTCGAATCAACAGTAAGGCATGGTTGTATATCGAGGTAAAGTCAGTCTTCCGCCTTCTGGGTCCTCATTTATAATGTGAAACTGCACCCCCTTTGACCTTCGTCAGTGATACTTGTCCGTAATAAACTTTGTTCTCTTGTCTTGTCTTATTCGTTCTTTCCTGTGTCACTGGTCCTGTATCTGCCTTGTTTCGATTACAGGAGGTCATCATAAACAACAACAACAGCTATGAACGATTTTTGAGGGCCATATAATCAAACAGGGCGTGTTCTATTCTTCCAAATTATACCAAAATCTAACAAGCATTAGAATAACCAGCAAAGAACAAACCTGCTAAAACTTTTTTATAATTCTGTCAAACAGTTTTTGAGCTTAAGTGGATATACACATTGTACACACATACACCTGCCCATCATGCTGAGAATGGGGGATTCGTATTCTGTAATGCCCAAAACGCACAAATCCGTCTAAAAGTCGCATTCTGATTTTCGACCTTATATCAATACTTTTCCTATAAATTACCATGCATAGTAAGCAAAGTAAATATAAAAACTTGAATATGAGTCTATAAAGAAAGGCGTACGCTACCCACGTAACATTTTTTTATTTGTACATAAAATCAGTTTTACATATCTTTCTTCATCATTCACACTTTAAAATACAAATTAAAATGATAGATTACCTTTCCACTCAGACTAATATATCTAAATCTCTTCCTTTTTTTCTTTTTATTTGTACATAAAATCATTTTTACATATCTTTCTTCATCATTTACACCTTTAAAATGCAAATTAAAATAATAAGTTATCTTTCCAGTCAGACTAACATACCTAAAACTATTTCCTTTATTTATCTTCCCAGGTCTTTAACCTTTCTATCGTGATCTACAAGATTTAGTAAAGGGATGCACCCGTACGCACACCCATTTAAATGAGTGATGAGAAAACATTTTAGTTTTACGACCCCTCGTGGATGATTTAGCAAAGTATCTCAATTTTTCCCAGACGGAAAACAGAATTATACATGAGTGAATATGTCTACAAAGACGTTTTCACTCATTCTTTCAGAGTATTCGTGCGATATTAGAATGTGGGTTAAAATTCCGAGCATGTTGTCAAGTCAAATAATTTTATTTTGAAAATACACAACATAATATTTCTATCTTCCTGGAGTAAAAGAGTTGATCTTACTTTTACAGTCGTCAATAATTCATAAAGAGTACCTAATTAAATATATCGGAACGTTTGCCTTTTATTTCAGATATGGACGATGCAACCAAAAAGAGTCTGTCCAATTCTTTTGAATTATCCTGAAATCTAATACGCATTAAAATAACCCGCAAAGGACTTACCTACCAAATTTTATAAAATTCTGTCAAATAATTTTTGATCTTAAGTGGATACATACATTGCACCCGTACAAATGCACCCGTCATGCTAAAAATGGGGTTTTCGTGACCAATAATGCCTGAAACGTGTGTAAATAGCCTTGCTTCGGGAATGTAACCGTGCATCTCCGAACTGGTCAGCCGACCGTCTACCGTTGAGCTACTGGTACGAAATTGCAAGGTCTTATCTTCGAAGTGGACTCTGCATGTTCCACTCTCTAATGTCAGATCGGCGGTCAACTGAAATCTGACTGATCACCTTCTGCTATTTCTACCTCAGGTTAACTTCCTGCTATTACTACTGTACCCAGATTAGGTTCCTCCGTGGTTTCTATCCTCTCAATTTGAAATCGGCGCTCAATCCGTTGAATCCGACCACTGAATCCGTACTAATCGTACTAGGGTCAATTTTAGACCTAGATATCTTTGCACTAACTAACAGGGTTGATTTGTTCAGGCATCATTGTCAAGAACCTTCCTGTCACAACCGAGAATCAAATCCTTAATCTCCAAACTGGTCAATCGACGCTCTACCTTTGAGCTAATGGGACAAAATTGCAAGCTATTATCGTCGAAGTGGACTTTGCACTATCCCCTCTATAATGTCAGATTGGCTGGCAACTGACCATCTGACTGAACACCTCCTGCTACTTTAACCACCGGTAACCCTACTGCTATTACTATTTTTACCCAGGTTAATATCCTGTGCGGTCGTTATCCTTCCTCTCAATTTAAAATCGACGATGTACCTCCACGAGTCCACTGCATCCGTATGAATCGTACTAGAAACCTTTTCAAATTTCCGACACTTTTGCACTAACCTACAGGGTTGATTTGTTCGGACGCTATTGTAAGGAATTTTGATTCCCAACCGGGAATCGAACATTGGCTATTCTACCTGGCCAGCTGACTCACTACCGTTGAGCTATAAGGACGAAATTGCAAGCTCTTATCGAAGTGATCTCTGTGTGTGCAGATCCATCGAATACTCAAATTCTGATTTTTGATCATCAATACTTTCCCTATAAATTACTATACATTATAGGGAAAGTAAAATTAATAATTTAAATTTGAATCTATTTGGAAAGTCATCTGCTGCCTCCCTTAAAATTTTTATTTGTAGGGACAATCATGTTTACACATCTTTTGTCATCATTTACATTTAAAAATCACAAATAAATTAATATATTCCCTTTCCACCCAGACTAACATACTTAAAACCCACCTCTTTATTTACCTTTACAGGTCTTTAACCTTTCTATTGTGATCTCAAAGATTTAAAAAAGGGAGGCGCCCGTACTCGCTATCATTCAAATGAGTGATGAGAAAACATTTTATCTTTACGACCCCTCGCGGATGATTTAGCAAAGTAGTTGAATTTTTCCCAGGCGGAAAACTGAATTATAACTGAGGGAAAATGTCTACAAAGAAGTTTTCACTCATTCTTTCAGAATATTTGTGCGATATTAGAATGTGGGTTAAAATTCCGACGGATCAAAATTGTTTAATAAAACATATTAACAGAGTAACTAAGTATTTAGTCAAGTCGTAAAATTTTATTTTGAAAATACGCACAGCATAATAATTTTATCTTCCTAGAGTAATAGTTGGTCTTATTCTTAGGTCATCAATAATAACGTAAACAGTTGTTTAATTAAATATTTCAATACATCTGTCTCTCATTTCAGATTTGTACAATTTTTGGTAACAATATGACCAAAAGGGGAGTGTTCTATTCGTCTGAATGATACCAAATTCTAATAAGCATTAAGATAACTCTTAAAAGACGTACCTACCAAAATTTATAAAATTATGTCAAATAATTTTTAATCTTAAGTGCATACATACGTTGCACACACACATACACACTCGTCACTCTGAAAGTGGGGTATGCATGTTCAAGAATGCCCAAAACATGTAGATCCGTCGTAAACTCGAATTCAGATTTTCGACCCTGCATCAATACTTTTCCTATAAATTACTATGTATAGTAAGGATAGTAAAAATAAAAACTTTAATTTGACTCTGTAAAAAAAGTCATGTGCTGCCCATGTCAAAATTTTTATCTGTACATAAAATCAGATTTGCATATCTTTCTTCATCATTTACATAGAAATGTAAAATAAAATAATAGATTACCTTTCCACCCAGATTAACATAACTAAGACTTTTTCCTTTATTTACCTTTATAGGTATTTAACCTTTCTATTGGGATCTGAAAGATTTAATGAAGGGGGCGCCATCGCTCACACCCATTTCAAATGAGAGATGCGAAAGCATTTTGGTTCACGACCTCTCGCGGATGAGTTAGCAAAATAGCTCAATTTTTACCCAGACGAGACATAGAATTGTATATGAGGAAATATGTCTACAGAGAAGTTTTCAACCGTTATTTCGGAGTATTCGTAAGATGTATAAAATTCCGGCAGATCAAAATTGTTTTTAAAAAATCGTCATATTCTCAAATCATATAATTTTTTTTAAAACACTTACAGAATAATATTATAACTTCCTAAAGTAATGGTTTGACATATTCTTTTCATCATCAATAATTAGGTATATAAAGATCATTTAATTATCACATTTCAGCAAGCTTGTTCTTTAATTTCAAATATGGATGAATTTTGTGGGTGATATAACCAAACACAGCGTGTTCTATTCTCCCAAATTATACCAATATCTAATAAGCATTAGAATAACCCGCAAAGAACTCACCTGCAAAAAATATTTTATAATTCTGTCAAACAGTTTTGTGTTTTACTGGATACACACATTGTACACATATACACGCCATGCTGAAAATGGGGGATTTGTTTTCTACAATGCCCGAAACGTATAAATCCGTCTAAAACTCGAATTCTGATTTTATATAAATATTTTTCCTATAAATTGCTATGTATAAAAAGGACAGTCAAAATAAAAAGTTGAATTTGAATCTGTAAAGAAAGGCATGTGCTGACCACGCCAGTTTTTTTTTATTTGTACATAAAATCAGTTTTACACATATTTCTCCATCATTTACGCCTTTAAAATATCAATTAAAATAATAGATTATCATTCCACTCAGACTAACACATATAGACATCTTTCCTTTATTTATCTTTTTATTTGTACTTAAAATCACTTTTACATATCTTTCTCCATCATTTACATATTTAAAACGCAAATTAAAATAATAGAAATATCTTTCCACTCAGACCAAGATATCTAAAACTCTTCCCTTTATTTATCTTTCCAGGTCTTTAACTTTTCTATTGTGATCTAAAAGATTCAATAAGGGGATGCCGTACTCACACTCATTTAAAATGAGTGATGAGAGAAAATTTCAGCTTTACGACCCCTCGCGGATGATTCAGCAAAGTAGCTCAATTTTTCCCAGACGGAAAACAGAATTATACGCAAGGGAATATGTCTGCAAAAAAGTTTTCACTCTTTCTTTCAGAGTATTTGTGCGATATTAGAATGTAGGTTAAAATTCCGACAGATCAAAATTGTTTAATAAAATGTATTAGCAAAGTAACCTAGTGTTTTGCAAACAACTTGCTATAAGCCACAATTTTGGGAAACGGACAATTAAGTCATTCCATATAAACGCATCCATTTCATTTATAATTTAGCTATGGCTATAAAGGCAAAGTTCATAACAAGGCAAACTTGTCCAAACTCAGATCTCTAATAAACGCAATATCGGTCCATAGATATTGTTATCCACATTAGAGTATCTTTCAAATTTTGGGGAATGCCCTTATCAGACGGGTTTTGTGATTAGTGACATACTATGATCATGCTCAAATTGACTTTATATTCAGAAATGATACAATAACGCAGCACGTGCATTTACAGGAATCTAGTGAACTGTTTGGTTAAAAATTTAATGCAATTTGACTTTGAGAAAGTATGTTAAATTATCATTGATTATAATTATAGTGTCTGTTTTTCTAGCAACCCATGAAGTATAAAAATTATTTATTACATACTGTTACGACGTATCATCTGAATTCGTAGGTGTACGCTCAGAATGCAAGAATGAGTTCAAATTTCGGGATAACTAACATGTTTATTTACAAGCACAGCGTAAACAGGAACAATATACAACAGATAGATCGATAGCTATCTCACAAGATCACTACACAATTGCCAGGTACAGTAAAACAGCAAATAAATGCTCCACTAATTTCACAAAACAGCTTGTACTATTTTCAAAATATTGACTTTTATTACAATACAATGTTATTCATATTACGACAATAGATCTCCAATTGAGTGATGACTCTTTTTATATATTCCCTGTAGAAACTTCAAGTACTTTCTCTCATCTCGTAGAATATTTGTTATTTATAGGTGGTTCTCGAACCTTCGAAAAGTCACAAAAGCGGCTATAAATCGCCAAATCTGACAGCACTTTTAGTTTTCAAAAGAGACTCCAGTGAGTGTATTTTACACGTTCGTATCAATAAGCAGCTGGTTCATTACTAATGCTGATTCCTACAAATGGATAGTAATCTATAACTTAGTAATTGACAGATTTTTTTCTATCTCACTTTGTTTGCATGTTCGAATTCTTAATTTCTCACATTCTCTTCTTGGGGAGCTGCTAACACTTTTATGCTATCGGACAAAGTCGCTTTTGTGGTGACAGACTTTAACAGATTTACGCGATTGTAGAATATTTGATATTGGGATGATGTGGAGTACCAGGAGTAATAAATGTCAGGTCGAAGCCTAAAAAATTAACTGCAAAGGTCCTGCTAATAATGCAGGCAGGCTGGCTGATGCGCAAAATTGACGTTAAATTCCTATTAATTTACTCGAAATTATACCCGTCATATGACAGAATTAAAATTTTGCAAAGTATTGCCTCCCATTTAGCGTTACTTTTTATCAATTTGATGACATTTTTATCAATTTGGTTAGATTTTCACCAATTTGGTAATATTTAAAAAAGTCGCCAAGTTTGAGACATCCCGACAAAATGTTTCGCCAAACATTACAGATGGTCGGAGAAATGAGTTATTCGTATAGTCGCTTGTTATCTTATTTCCAAGATATTGTATTTTCATCAGTTAGATGTCATTTTCATTGATTTACCTTTTATTTTATCAATTTCGGGACATTTCCGTCAATTTAGCAGCATTTTAAAAGACTAGCCAAGTTGGCAATATGCCACCAAATTTCGTCGCCAGAATATCGCCAAGCATTACAGACGGAGAGATAGGTTATTCTTGTAGTAGATTTTTATGTTTTCCAAGATATTGAATTTTCATCAATCAATCGTCAATTTTACCAATTTGGCTACATTTTTATCAATTTGACGACATTTTCGTCAATTTGGCTACATCTAAAAAATTTCGCAAAATCGTTGATATTCCGGCGATTTCACCACCACACTTTCGCCGAGCGTACCCAGAGATAGATAGATAAACAGACAGGTAAATCAAGGTGTTCATATTATAAATGATGGGCAATAGAAGTGGCCCAAGCTTTTCGAAAAGCACCTGATTCTTGCGGCAATAGAGCCCTCTGTCAGTTACATCCAGTGATCTGCAGCCAATAAGTGCATTTTTGAACCATATAAGTCAAGCCATTAACTATGGGGTTACATGGGGTACTGCCAGCCGATGCCCCAATGCATGCAATTGAGAAAAAGAAGATGGAACCCGCAAGGGCAATTGGAAAAAACCCGAGCGGTTCAAATCAGTGAATTAAAAAAAACAATAAAGTTCAATCAAGCATAAAACATTGATTATGAAACACTTTCAAACTTCAATGCAATTTTATATAAACATCTCTACAATGCGATACATTCCTCGGTAATAGTTTTAAAATTATCACAACACTACATTAATTTATTATATTTCAAACTTAAAGCTTCATCGAAAAAATTGAACTTCATTTAAATGACGGCATTGAAATACAAATTGCCTGGTTTAAGCATCTCTAAAATGCAATACATGCCTCGATAATATTTTTAAAATTGTCATAATATTACAATAATTTATTTTATTTGAAAACTTTATCGAAAAAAGTGAGATTTTATAGATGACGTCATTTTGAATTCAAATCAGTGAATTAAAAAAAAAAACAAGAAAGTTCAATCAAGCATAAAACATTGATTATAAAACACTTTCAAACTTCAATGCAATTTTATATAAACATCTCTAAAATGCAATACATTCCTCGGTAATAGTTTTAATATTATTACAACACTACATTAATTTATTATATTTGAAACTTAAAGCTTCATCGAAAAAAATGAACTTCATTCAAATGACGGCATTGAAATACAAATTGCCTAGTTTAAGCATCTCTAAAATGCAATACATACCTCGATAATATTTTTAAAATTGTCATAATACAACAATAATTTATTTTATTTGAAAACTTTATCGAAAAAAATGAGATTTTTTAAATGACATCATCGAAATATAACAAGCCTTGTTCTCTTTATAAAAGCAGCACTTCATTCATAAACATTTTTCCATTCATTTCATTCATTACAATACTATAATAATTTATTGATTTAAAAACATAAGACCATGGAGATACAAGTAATTAAAGTATATGCTTAAAACTTCATCGAAAAAAATCGTCCTTCTCTCTGTAAAATTAATGAATATTTTATTCATATCAGCTATACAGACTCTATACATGACAGCTATACATGAACTAATTAATTTTGCGTTAAAGAAATACAACAATCTTATACAACTCATTCTACATATTTTGCTGTTTACATTTTACATAAGTGAAAAATAGGCTTCGTTGTAGAAATAATCAAATTTGAATGATCATTTAAACTCAAATATATTGTAATTGCGTTGTTTCAGTATGTAGATGCACAGAATTTAAGCAGAAATAAAGTGGTTTTAGGATGGATACAACATTCAATATAAATTAAAAAGAACTTTAAAAATCACGATTTTGAGACAAGATGGACGCCATATTTCATTTTGAAGTGGATCACGTGATCTCTTCATACAATGGTCACGTGATCGCTTCATATGTTGTTCACGTGATCTCTTCATATAAGAGGTGTTATTATTATTTTAATTTTTATTTAAAAAACTACTGAATATATTTCGCTGAATTTTTTTTATATATTTTATGGAACAATTTGAATATTACCTAAAATTTTCGAAGCAATTTGTGAATTTTAAATCCGCTTAAAAAATATTTGAAAAATTAGGTCCCATAGGGCTCAATGTATTTCATTTTTTCAACCCGGGTTCAATCCAAAACTAATTGGGTGATATTATTCCTTTATATTCCCATAGGTTCCACAGACCGTCTGAACAACATACTATTCATTATTATTATTCTGAACAACATACATTTATTTTGATAAAGTCATTTTTACGGTAGTTATCGTGCTAACGGACAGACAGACAGACAGACAGACAGAATGAGCAAAGTCATAAACACTTTTCGACTATGTTGTAAAGTGTTAAGAACGAGTAATGATGTGCGAATTGATACAGAGAGCTCCGATATACCAGTACAGAAATACGACCAGTTCAGATATAGGTGAATATTGGTATCCCAGTGTCTAGACCAATTGAAGAAATGCTCTTAATTTGACAACAATGACTGCGGCCAAAAATGCTTCTTCCAAATGATGTGGCAAGAAAAACAACAGGCATCGCTTTTAGCGTACACGAGGACTTAACATTTTAATTTATAAATCGACTTTAAAGTCACATATCAAAATAACTGTCATCACATCTGATTCCAAATATAAATTGGAAACTTAATGATTGATGAACTGTAAATTGGTAATTGTAAATTTATTGAAAATAACTGTAAAATAAAGTTTTTAATGAAAAAAAAATAATAATTTTAATAAATATTTAATTTTAATATAACAAAGAGTCATCATGTAGTAGTTTTGCGTCTTAATATGTTATTTTTTAGTAATTTTATTTCTTTATAGGTTGATACCGGACAATGCGAAAAGGTGGATCATATGTGGGACACATACGATGGTGTACACACTATTATGAAGTCAAATGAAATTTAATGAGTAAATTCTAATTTAATGATTACTCGACCTTATAATAAATTGAAATTTTTATATATATTTTTTTGGCACCGCAACTTGTTTTTTATAAATAGACTTAACGTGTGCACTTAGAAATTTTTTTTTCCGAAGTTGTTGGTGTGCTTAAGCATTTTCTCAGAAACCCTGTATATATCGCGTAAGGAAACTTATTATGATAGGGTCACTATACGACACAATTTTATGATATTAATTTTCATGTTTGACGTTTTCAGGAGCAGAAAATGCGTTTATAATTTTTCCACAGTTCATGGTATATGTAAAGAGAAAGTGTTGTAATACGTTTAAATATTCGGTACTCCATTTTTACACATTTATACGTCTTGATCATCCCCGAAAACGCATAATCCATATTTAATGTATGTGTTTCTGTTTAATTCTGCTCATGTCTTTGAACAGATTATCTCAAATGAGTAACAAATAAGACAAATTGAATATGTATTGATTATTTTACTCGATAACTTTTAGAAGCACTTTCACTTTTGGTAACTTGAATGGAGTAGGTTTCACGTTTTTTCTAACATATATATTCGATACACCCTTAAAAATATTATAGCCATCTCTGTTATCAGCTTCACCGCTCCTTCTATGTTAGTGTGATACCAGTGTGTGTTTTCCAAATATAGAAAATAGAAATTTACAAATATAGAAATATACACTCAAACCTATTTTTGTGCGGTGGATAGGGACGTAGAAAATAACTCAAAACCTTACGAAATAACTAGGAATTGCTTTTTTAAACGAAATCAAGACACGAGGCTTGGCAGCTACTCGGAATCGCGCCAAACCTTTTGGAATCTGATTTAGAAAATACACATGCGAGCATTTTTATATATTTTATTTACATATGTACTTATTATACACATACGAGACTTTTCAAAACGCATAACCATTATCCATCGTAGTCTAAAAATAAAATAAAAATCCTAAAAATTTATATCTAAATAGAAAAAATAATAAATTTACCTTCAATTTACGCTTTGAAATGAATCGTATCTTATTGGTCCAGGAATGTGAAAGCACTTTGAAGGACGTCAATTGATATTAGATTTAAAAATTAAAACACACGTAATATTCTTTTTTATTAAATCACTTTATTTAGCGGAGTTCTCACTTGCGCAGATCAGAGACGAATAAAAAAAAGCAACTCTTTGCTCCCTTCAAGTAAACTTCTTCTACCTACTCGTTAACACAAACAAAACAAAGCATGAGACTAGTCACCAACTATCTCATTAAAAAAAACCAACTCAGCGACCTAATGAGATACGCAGTCCGTTTCAAGAAAACCCGAACTAACACGATGCAGATGTCCTTCGATGTTTATTTGTGATCAATGCAATTTTGCTTTGCTACGCAAGAATTCCATCGCAATATGCTATTGCACATTTCATTTATTTACATGGAAATTCTTGTGCGTTCAACAATTAAATTATGCGATTATAAAATTCAATACATATGTAATGTAATTGGCTGACGCAATACTTATGTAACGTGATGAAATACATATCAAAAATCGAAAAAACTAAACGGCCGATCAAACCTACTAATTTTTTTTTATTGATAACTTCGTCAATTATGTTCCAATTTGATTGAAATTTCCATATATCACACAAAAAAAAATCGCACAAAAAAAGACCGCCCAAAAACAGGTTTGAGTGTATTAGTGTGATGTTTCCAAAAAAGAAATTGAGACAAACAAATGTATTGCGTTAAATGCTACTTCATCGGTAAAGATTCTTAAAACCAATAAAATAGAATGATGTTGCCAATACGGCGTTATAAGGGATATTATATAGTTATATTATTTATTACAACCAGATCACAACGCATTTTTTCAGCTCGAAAAAGCGGATCTAACCCCAAGCAGCAAAGTTGGGAGGAGCCTGTGTATTCTATAAAATATAACTGCTCAAAAACTCACATGAAAACTTACAGGAATTTAACAAACGTCATTATCTATATTGATCTAAAATAGAAAAATAAACAATAATAAATGCAATAAATATCCTAATTATACATCGTGACTATTAAACGGGCGGAGTACTTTTAAGGTACATGTGAATAAAAAGAAGGGAAGTGAAGTGATGTAAATTAAGTAGTGAATTGAAATTGTACTTCAGGAATTGTGACGAATATTTCCTGAGATATTACAAAGCGAATTTTTCTATCTGGAAAGAATAAAGCGATTTCTGCGAAATAGGTTATTTTTATTTTAATATGTATCAACAATAAACCTTTAGCTTATATCGATCCATAAAAAACTCAAATCTGTGCTAGAATAACCAAAATTATCTCACGTAATGGGCATATAGTATTGGAGACAAAATATATTTCTTTCTTTGTCTACGCTATATTCCTTTTAAAAGTTTACAACTTTTCTTCGAATCCGTTCCCTTTCTAAAACACTTCTCTTTATTGCAATCCGGGGGATTCTAACCTCTTTATTGTGATCTGAAGAATATAATAAAGAATACCTCTACATACAATTCAAATGAGTGATGGGAAAAGAGTTCTGCTTCGCATCCCCTCTCGGATGATTTGGCAAAGTAGGTCAATCTTCTCCACTCATGAAAGAAAACAGCCTGCTGGGAATACGTTTGCAAAGATACTTTTCATTATTTCTTCTTGACAAACGGTGCGATTGTAGAACAAAAATCTGATGTGGGAACACATGACTTTCCTTACGTAATTCAATGAATTTACTACTTTTGCAGTAAAAAAAATAGGTTATTCTAATAGTAGATACTTATATCCATTCCAAGAAATTGAATTTTCTTCAATTAGTAGTTATTTTTTATTGATTCAGCTTCATTTTTATATATTTGGCGAGATTTTCATTAATTTGTAAGATTTAGAAAGTCGCCAGGTTGGCGATATTCCTCCATATTTATCGCCAAAACCTTGCCAAGCATTATGGATGAATAAATAAGTTAATCGTATAGCAGACAAATGTCTATTGGCGTTCAAATGCAAAAGTATTACTCAAAGTATATTTTGTTATGAATGGAACGAGCTAGATCTACGAGAATGATATCACCCAGTTTATCGCACGCTATTACATATGAAAAGTGAACATGTTTCTCAACAATTAATAATTTTTTTAATTTATGGTATTTTTGATAAATTTATTTGAAAAATGTGCAATATCTCCATAACGGTTCATGCTAGCTTTCTAAAGTTTATGTCAATCATTTACCAAGGAAAACTTACATAAGAAACGTCTATTTGCATTATGTTAACAAATATATTGCATAATATTACATATCAAAAGTAAATGCGTTTCATAATATTTAAAATATTTTTTTAATTGTATGATTAATTTGATAAATGTATTTGAAGAAGTAAAATATCTCGAGAACGGTTCATGCTAACCTTCTAATATTTATATCAATCATTTTCTAATAAAATATTATATAATAAATTATTATGTACGCAACATCAGTGGATGTTTCGAGTTTTCTATGAATTTTGCAAAATTTTGGATTCAATTGCGTTTAGATTCAATTGCATTTCGAACATTCGATTGAGTTCAAAATCAATAGACATTTATTGTTCACTGAGTGTAATTGCTGTACTGAATTTCCTTTAAGACGCTCTATTCGTTCGTAAGGTATCATCTACATAGTCTCACGGACACGCACACACATGCATCACCTCAAAAACGTTCGATTCGTGTTCGGGGATGTTTGAAACGTGTTATTCCCTCGGAATCTAGAATTCGAATTTTCGACCCCTTCACAATACGTTCCCAATGTATACAGGGGAAGTAATAAAAACATGCAAATTTTTACGTCTTTACGAGGAATAATCCATGTTAATTACTTTCTTTGCATAGATTGTATAACGTGCAGAAAAATTATTGCGCCGGGTTTCGTCCAGTTTTCTGCATTTCTCAAGTATCTTTCTGATGACGTCTGTGTGTATGAGTGTCCGAGTCTTTGAACACGATATATCACGAACGAAAGCAACGTTTAGTACGATTATTACAATCGATCAATACTGTATAGGGGGTACTGTAATGTGACGAGGTGAAAAAATTATATTCGAGTTTACAATGGACGAGTACAAGAGTACTTTTTAAGCATCTCTGAACTCGGAATGACCTTTTTGAGTAGATGGCTGTATGTATATTGTTGCGAACGCGCATTGTTCTGTTTGGAGTCTCCTCTTTCGTCTGTTTCAAAGGCCAGGCGAAGGAAATACAGTGCATGACGTCAGCATTAGTGATTGCAATCTCGGTATTGCGAATCCCGGGACCTCGGCTGAAAAATAAATACCGTAATACCGGGATTGGTGACGCCAGAATCCCCAGATTGCGGAATTTTTATCAGATTTACATTCACGTGCTAACTACCAGTGTCCATGCTTACTAAATTAAACTTTACTCGAGTTTATCAAAGGAAAACATTCATTTTGAGATTGAAGCACATTTTGTGAAAACTTACTTATTAGTTAGAAGTGAAGGACTCGAAGAAAGGTGCTCTCACCCTGAAATCTGTTTCGGTCAATTGATGGCGCTACATCAAACGTATTTGCAGCATATTTTTTCACGATGATGTTAGCTATTTAGTGGCAACAGCTACTGTGTTTATTCGAGCATCGAAATGGCTACATTTGATAAAAGTAGCACTAAGATATACGAAGAGTATAAAATTTCAAATGTGTGCGAGGTTGAATCTGTTTGGAAATACTCTTTACGTGAAGCCAATGGACAATCGGCAAAATGTAAGTTGTGTAAAAAAATCATAGAAACAGGAGGTGGATCGACAAAAGGGCTTCATGTGCATTTAAATTATATTCTTGAGATTGATGTTTTGAAACGAAGTAGAAATAAGGATGAAACTACTTCAGGCTAATTTCTAAAAGAAATATTTATAGTAAATTTACAAAAATGAGAATACTTTACCGGCTATATTAGCTAGAAAAAATGAAATAATGCATTTTTTTCAATAAATAAAAAAATACTGAATCCCGCGGGATATCGGGATCCCAGGATTGAAGATTTTACGATCCCGTAATCCCAGGAGTGAAAATTATCTAAAGGATTGCAATCTCTAGTCAGTATGACGTAAGATGACGTGAACCCAGGGTTTCCACAATTTCCCAGTAGAAGAGCTGCCAGATTTGACGGATTATCGCCAATTTGTCGACATTTGGCTACTTCCGGATTATTCCAGAAACTTCTCGATAGAACGATTATTCTTGGAGATAGAGATTGTCAGAAGTTTCTATGAAGAGACTATAAAACAGACTTACCCCTCCGTTTCAGTGGAGTTGAAGCATGGATGTGACACGAACTACATTGAACTGTGATTTTTGTCAATGTTTTGAGAATGGGTGTACAGCAGTTTTGTGAAATTACTTTCGTCAACATTTTGAGAATAATATCTCTTATTCTGTGCAATTAGTGGAGCATTTAAGTTCTGTTTGATACTTCTACTGATATACTTCTTCTTTTGATATTCTTCTTTTGATATTCTTCTTTTGATATTCTTCTTTTGATATTCTTCTTTTGATATTCTTCTTTTGATATTCTTCTTTTGATATTCTTCTTTTGATATTCTTCTTTTGATATTCTTCTTTTGATATTCTTCTTTTGATATTCTTCTTTTGATATTCTTCTTTTGATATTCTTCTTTTGATATACTTCTACTGTTTACATTGTGCTTGTGAATAAACGTAAGTTGCCCAGAAAACTTGAACTCGTTCAGTATTCTGCGTCCGTAAGTTTATGAACGTGATATTTCACGAACGAATGAAGTTTTACGAAAGTTATTTAGTACAATTGCTACAATCGGTGAATGCTGGATCCACTTTAACATTAAACGCAATCGACTGTTAGGTAGATCCGCAATTTCCAATGAGTTTTTGAATTAATCATTAAAAACTAAACGAAAAATAATATCATACGTTAGAACGCAAATATAAAACGTGCTCGATATATTGCACATTTTAAAAATAAATTTATCAAAAAATATATAATAAAAAATCTGTTATGTGGGCAGCACATGATATTCCCTGCAGACTTATATTCACGTTCCCTTTATTTTAATTACATTTAATTCACTTTATATTCAATTTTCGTTCTCATTTGATAACTGGACTTCTTTTCAAAGGTGGCGTAGAGAAAATACGAAAAACTAAAATATATCATATATCTCGAGAACGGTTAGTCCTAGTGTAATGGGGTTGGTTTTATTCCTTTCTTCGTCAAAAACTATGTATTAAACAAGTATTTAATGGATATATTTGAGCATACGTAGTGTTTTATTTTAGATTTTGGAGATTTTTGATGGGCCATTTTTCAAATAACGGCAGGTTATTTTTTCCGAATCATACCAAAATCTAATCAGCACCAGATTGTCCCACAGGTAACTTATCTACCGAATTTTGTGAAATTCGGTCTATTAGTTTTTCCGTTAGAGAGTGGATACAAGCTTTTGCGGGCCATTTCGCAAAAAAGGCGGGTTCTTTTATCCTGAATCGTACCCAAAATTAATCAGCACCAGACTCGCCCACAAGTGACCTACCTACTAAATTTTATGAAATTCGGTCCATTAGTTTTTTAGTTAGAGTGGATACAAAATCTGCACAGACAGACACACTGACAGACAGACAGACACACACACACGTCACGCTAAAAATGGTTCTTTCGTATTCTAGAGGTCTCGAAACGTGTAGATCCGTCGAAAACTCGAGTTGCGATTTTCGACATGATTCCAATACTTTCCCTATACATTACCATGTATTGGAGGGAAAGTAAAAATCTGATGTGGGCAGCACATGACTTCCCCTGCAAACTTATATCCACGTTCTATTTATTTCAATTAAATGTAATTCACTTTTAATTCAATTTTCGTTCTCATTTGATAACTGGACTTATTTTCAAAGGTGGTGTGGAAAAATACGAAAAAAACTAATATATCTTGAGAACGGCTAGTCCTAATGTAATGGAGTTGGTCTTATTCTTTTCTTCGTTAAAAATTACGCATTAAACAAGCATTTAATGGATATATTTGAGCATACGTAGCTTTTTAGTTTAGATTTTGATAATGTTTGCGGGCCATACTGCAAAAAAGGCAGGTTATTTTTTTCTGAATCGTACCAAAATCTAATCAGCACCAGGGTGACCTATACGTGACTCATCTACCAAATTTTGTGAAATTCGGACCATTAGTTTTTCAGCTAGAGTAGATACAAGCTTTTGCGGGCCATTTCACAAAAAGGCGGGTTCTTTTATTCCGAATCGTACCCAAAACTAATCAGCACCAGACCCGGCCACAAGTGACTTACCTACAAAATTTTGTGAAATTCGGTCCATTAGTTTTTTAGTTAGAGTGGATACAATTCTGCACAGACAGACAGACACACAGACACACAGACAGACAGACAGCCACACACACAGACGTCACGCTAAAAATGTTTTTTTCGTATTCTAGAGGTCTCGAAACGTGTAGTTCCGTCGAAAACTCGAGTTGCGATTTTCGGAATGATTCCAATACTTTCCCTATACATTACCATGTATTGCAGGGAAAGTAAAAATCTGATGTGGGCAGCACATGACTTTCCCTGCAGACTTATATTCACGTTCTATTTATTTAAATTAAATTTAATTCATTTTTAATTCAATTTTCGTTCTCATTTGAAAACTGGACTTATTTTCAAAAATGATGTAATAAAAATACGAAAAACTAAAATATCTCGAAAACGGCTTGTCCTAGTGTAATGGGGTTGGTCTTATTCTTTTCTTCGCTAAAAATTACGTATTAAACAAGCATTTAATGGCTATATTTGAGCATACGTAGTTCTTAAGTTTAGATTTTGATGATTTTTGCGGGCCATTTTGCAAAAAAAGGCAGGTTATTTTTTTTCGAATTCTACCAAAATCAAATCAGCACCAGGGTGGCCTGCAAGCGACTTATCTACCAAATTTTGTGAAATTCGGTCCATTAGTTTTTCAGTTAGAGTGGATACAAACTTTTGCGGGCCATTTCGCAAAAAAAGGCGGGTTCTTTTATTCCGACTCGTACCCAAAACTAATCAGCACTAGCCCCGCCCACAAGTGACTTACTTACAAAATTTAGTGAAATTCGGTCCATTAGTTTTTTAGTTAGAGTGGATACAAAATCTGCACACACAGACAGACACACAGACAGACAGACAGACAGACACACAGACAGACAGACACACAGACAGACACACAGACACACACACAGACGTCACGCTAAAATGGTTTTTTCATATTCTAGAGGTCTCGAAACGTGTAGATCCGTCGAAAACTCGAGTTGCGATTTTCGTCATGATTCCAATACTTTCCCTATACATTACCATGTATTGCAGGGAAAGTAAAAATCTGATGTGGGCAGCACATGACTTTCCCTGCAGACTTATATCCATGTTCTCTTTATTTTAATTAAATTTATTTCACTTTTAATTCAATTTTCGTTCTCATTCGGTAACCGGACTTATTTTCAAAGGTGGCGTATAGAAAATACGAAAAACTAAAATATCTCGAGAACGGCTAGTCCTAATGTAATAGGGTTGGTCTTATTCTTTTCTTCGCTAAAAATTACGTATTAAACAAGCATTTAATGGATATATTTGAGCATACGTAGTTCTTTAGTTTAGATTTGGACGATTTTTGCGGCCCATTCTGCAAAAAAAGGCAGGTTATTTTTTCTGAATCGTACCAAAATCTAATCAGCACCAGGGTGACCTATACGTGACTCATCTACCGAATTTTGTGAAATTCGGTCCATTAGTTTTTCAGCTACAGTGGATACAAGCTTTTGCGGGCCATTTCACAGAAAAGGCGGGTTCTTTTATTCTGAATCGTACCCAAAACTAATCAGCACCAGCCCCGCCCACAAGTGACCTACCGACAAAATTTTGTGAAATTCGGTCCATTAGTTTTTTAGTTAGAGTGGATACAATATCTGCACAGACAGACAGACACACAGACACACAGACACACAGACACACACACAGACGTCACGCTAAAAATGGTTTTTTCGTATTCTAGAGGTCTCGAAACGTGTAGATCCGTCGAAAACTCGAGTTGTGATTTTCGGCATGATTCCAATACTTTCTCTATACATTACCATGTATTGCAGGGAAAGTAAAAAGTGGTGATTATAGTGTGATTTTATGCGACGAATATGTTAACAACTCTTTCTTCGATCTAGTTTCTGTCATTTCCGAGAGAAGGTACTTTTCGTAATAGTTTTGGATTTTGACGCCGCCAAAACCTTCGACGTCATATATACTGCAAAAGTTGGACTTAATTTCATATCAAAATATGAATCAGATCCAAACCAGCAAATTATCGGTCTCCTGGATTTTGTCCAACTTTGTAACGACTTTCGACGCTTCGTCTATGAAAAGGAGTAACACTAAACGTACCATGGCCGGTCAAATGATCGGTTGTGAAATTTTGATTAGAAAATCCGCTTATAATGTTATCGCTTTTTCTCACTTGACTTCATAACGTTCTGTATGAACTGTATACAATAATTTTTTCAATATATATTTATTTCTTTTGTTTGTATGATAATGATAAATAGTCCACCGTTATCTACCATGAGCGGGAGAAAAATGTATTGTCTTATAGGGTTATCTGGTTAGAAAATGTGATTTACATGCACGTTTCACATAACTACATCACTTTCTAGCGCATTTTTGCATGGACTGTTGCGTAGTAAGTTCAATTTAAATTAATTGTGTATTAAAATTTCCATAAAGTGGGTAAAATTTCAAGTTGCAAGAAAAGGTAACAAAAACTAAAAAGTATTACTAGTAAGTTTATATTTTGTTATTACAGTGTTACTCTATTCCTAATCTTCATCCAGAAAAAATGTCGAATCATTCAAGACACACCAACTCGTTAGATCACCGAAGTCAGGCAGCATCGGGCGCGGTTAGTACTCGGGTGGGTGACCACCTGGGAACACCACGTGCTGTTGGCAGATTTCGGGCCCTGTAGCCCGGTGGTTTGCGCTGGATTTGTACGCTGTCACAACTGCCGCCGTGTTCATGCGGAGTACGATCACGTTAAAGATGTGGGTCCGTAAGTCCTTCCGGGAGGTTAGTGGTAGGGGAAGGAGGGTTCGGTCCTTGTGGATGCCTCCCCCACTGGGTTCTGATCTAAATTGGGTGGCACTTCCCGGCCGTCCAAACATGTTACCTTACACCTTTCTGGTAGGTCGGACGGTCTACGTCTCAACAACAACAACACCAAGTTCTTAGAAGAAATAAATGACATAGGCGAAGAGCTTTCAGAAATTTAAGGTGAACTTTCTGAAAGTGAAGATATGTTATTTGAAAATCATAACGATCTATTAGACACTGAGTGTGATCCTACAGATACCGACGATGAAGAGGAAAATATTGTGAATATAATACGTAGAGGACGAAAAGGAATAATATTGCTTTTAAGTTCTAAAGATGAGAATGAAAAATTGAACTGTATATTTCGATTAATGGCACTGTATGGGAAGAAATGCAAATAGGTGCAACATCTGGGAGAGCAGCACTTCATAACATTTTCAGGGAAGAATCAGATCCAACGGGATATGCTAAACGTTATATTATAAAGGGTAAAGTGAAGACTGCATTTTCGTTGATAATTGACCACCGTATTATGAAACATATAAGAATATGCACAATAGAAGAAACAAATCGAGTTTTAGGAACTAAATATAGTCTATTATTTTAAAGTTACTTTGTTTAATATTTCCTTACCTTACTAAAATCAATATTACCTGCATTTAATCCGAAAAAATAAAGTTTATATCTAAAAAGCGGGTATTTAAAAGATTACAGTACTAATAGGTATATATTGAGTTGTCGGCGCGTTTAGTGTTAATTAATTTGAGCAATTATACATTCTCTCTCTTCTAAACAAGGATCTCTTCTAAATAAACCAAATTGTACTTAGTATGCCAACTGTAAAATGTCAATTTTTGTAACTTCCCCACAAGACAGCAAGACAGTATTACAATGTATACCACTCTCCTTACATACATAGAATTATACATTATACATTCCCTACATAGTTTAACATATAGGGAAAGTATTGTGACCAGGTCGAAAATTCGAATTCGAGTTTTCGATGGAAGAGCGTTTTAAGCATCCCTGAATTCGAATCGAAGTGATAGTTCGACACATAAGCGAATGTTTCAGGAAAAATAGAGAACGGTTAGTACACTCAGTTATATTTAGCGTTGTTGTGTTTCAACCGGATTGAATGTTCGGGGAATTTACAATATTTGGGGAATTTATGAAAATTTAAGAATGAAATTTTGAAAAATATATTAAAAAATGAGAACTTTCATTAATCTCATGTAATAAAAGAAACTATCTCTGTGTTATCTGTAATGGAAAACTGAAGCATAAAAATTTGGTATAGATATAGCTGAATTCTCATAATGATACATATCTTTTGTAAAATTTTGATGATTTTTTAAAATTTTAATTAGCTTTCGTAAATTCCTTTGTTTAATTCGTACTCAGGAGTGAAGAGCATATGCACTTCTTCTAACACCAGTAGAGGGTGTATATGTTTCTAAAATGATCAGAAAATAAAATGAAACGGGAATTAAATACGGAAAAATTTATAAACAAAGAAATCTTTCATAAACACTAACTTTGCTAGCGTGGTCTGAACTATTATAAGTTGAACATCTCACAACATTGAATTGAACAAAATGGCAGTTTTTTAGTAATCTAATGAACGGGTCTTCCAACATCAATTCATGAGCTTCCCCAAATCCCCCAAGTTGTTGATGCTGTGTCCAAATTTGATTCCAGAGTTGCCAAACTTGTCACCAATGTATCCGTTAACCCATCCGGTCAAACCTGACTAAAACTTTATTTTACAGCAATAATATTGGTTTAAAACTTTTGCAAGTTGTTTTTTCTTTTGAAAACTGCGAACATGGACATACATTACCCGACACAAAAATGCAACACCATGAAAAAGAGAGGATAGTGGGGTGATTAAGGACACATAGGAAAATGCAAACAGTAATGACATAGACAGGGTGATCAGTAGGGAATAGGATCACTTCGTGTGACGGTGCAAGCAGCAACCCTTCGAGGCACAGATGCAATGATCGTGCGGATGTTTTTCTGAGGGATGGATGACCATATACCTTCAACTATCCTCCATAGGTCGTCCTTTGTTTGAGACAGGGGCAGGGCAGTCAAATGATGGTCAATCACGTCCCATACTGGCTCGATGGGTGAGAGATCTGGTGATAGCGGATGCCAAGGAAGTACCTGAATACCTCGCAAGGCTCGTTTGCTGATGGTTGCCGCAGTCGCGCGTTATCTTGCTGGAAAACAGCATTTTGCAACTTTTGAAGATAGGGCAGGGCAACCGGCCGCAGCAGCAATATTATGCAACGAATCTATTAACATAATTCTCGTGGATCTAATCGTTCCGTTCACGAGAGAAGATACTTTTTGTAATAGTTTTGGATTTTACCGACAAAAAGTTCAACGGTAGTCATTTATTTGACAGGATATTAGTTAAATGCATGTTGATATGAACTTTACTCTTTGGTATAAATAGATCATTCCATTTGGACTAAGACGTGAGCAGAAAAAAGTGTCCAATTTCAATTTCTATTATGTTAATTCAAGGTAAATCCAAATATATTTTATATAAATCCAAAGACATTGCGCAAATCTTAAGTACCGTTATTTCAATGTGTCAATCATCTTGTTGTCATTATTATGTTGAGAACATGATGTGCTGCTCTCGTCATTTTTTTTAGATGTCTATATTTGGTCATTTTCATAAATTTACAGACTTACAATAGAGACGGTATCTATTGTAAGTCTCAATAGATCTACAATAGAGACGAAAATATTGCAGAAACATTTCTATATGGATAGCAGCAATGTAAATAAACTTTTGCAAATACCATTTTGACTTTCCTTATATACACTCATATCCAAAAGTTAAGCATATTTGCTGTTTATGAGAAAATTTCAGGAAATTTACATCGGAATGGAAGGAAACGCGGTATGCGGGTGTAATTGGGTTATAGAAAAAGAAAACAATGCAAAATAAAAATAATAACGACTTTTATTATCCAAAGAAACGGGTTGAAAGAAAACCTCAGTGAAGCCTCAGTGTCAACTTCAGTGAAACTGAATAATTGAAACAATGCGATGCTGCAGTTTAATACGGTGTGTGGGAATCTAGGGTAGTCATGCATGCTGCACAACGATTTCCCATACTTGAGATGAGGGTTTGGATGAGTTGTATGCTCAAAGAGTTTCAAGCCTCACGGTGAGCAGTTTTCAATCCTGGAACAGAGTTTGGTTGATAGCGGAGGACTGCAAGATGTCTTACGAGCATATCCTGTACATACTCTATTGGATTCAGATCAGGCGAGTTGGCAGGCCACTGCATGTTCTGGATATCTTCAGTTTAAAGGAAGTCGTCGAACAAGGTCGCACAGTTAGAAGGCGCGTTATCATTCATGATTATAAAATCGTGACCAACAGCACCTCGAAACAATCAAACTGTAGGCTCATGGACATCGTCTCTGTATTTTGGATCGGTAACCGACCCCGTGTCAAAGATGTGGAGGTCTGTGCTCCGTCCATCATATTGCCTGCCCAGACCATGACTCCCCGAACGAAAAACGAGATCTTTCCGTGATGTTTCCCGGGTGGTGAAAATGAGTACCACGTTCGTACCAGACCGTGGGATGACGAGAATCAGCTTGCAGGCTGAACCTGGACTCGTCACTGAACATGAAATTGTTCCACTGTCGTCCACTCCACTGTTGATGTTCCAAACTCTACTCTAGAAGCGCGCCTTTCTGTTCAGACGTCAGGAGGATGCAAACTACTGGTCACCTGGAATAGAGACCAAGTCTCCTGTAAACAGTTTGTCTCGAAACAGTGACTCCTGTAGCGGCTGCCAGGCCTTAACCCAGTTGTGTGACAGAATGATTCGTCTGACGTCGCGCAGTTATCAACAATTATCGGTCTTGCCAAGCGGTTGTTACCCTTGGCCGACCTGGTATTGGTCGTCTTGTAAAATCTTCATAAGTTTGGAACCTTTGCCACAGTCTGGAGATCACACACGGTGGCACATACAGAATTCGAGACGCATTGGTTTGGTATAGACCAGATTTCAGGTTTCCAATAATGCGTCACTTCAAAAACACGTCCAATTGGCATCTTTGTGATACCTTTCGTCCTTTTCAATTGTTAACAACGCTCCGTACCACAGCAATTGCGAAATTGTGCCTCAACCGTCCATGCCGCTCGAGGCCGTTTTATACTCGTTCGAACGTGCGCCTGTGCTTTTCGCATGTCGACGTCGACTGAAGTATTTTGCATATTCACAATGATATACCTTCTTCCCACGATTCCCCACAACTGATTGTAAACCATTCTATCCATATTAACTCCGAATTTTTCGAATTTTACAAATTATGCTTACATTTTTGACATGAGTGTACTTAGTAAAATGTATAAGGAAAGTATTGTGATGGGGTCGAAAATTCGAATTCGAGTTTTCAATGGGAGAGCACGTTTCAAGCATCCCTGAACATGAATCAAACGTTTTTGAGGTGATGTGTGTGTATGTGTGTGTATGTCAGTGAGTCTACGGAGACGATATCTGACGGACGAATATAGCGATTCGAACGAAATTTAGTACAAAATTTCAATCCGTGAATACTGGAATCCTATTGCTTTTAAGTGCAATCGAATGTTCAGAACTCTACTAAATTTTTGAGTGAAATTTTGAAAACATCATTGCAAAATCAAAACTTTTAATAAAAAATTCTCAAATAGTCTCTTTTTATGCAATTTTTCATTAGAAAACGATTGAAACAGACTTTAGAAAGCTTGCATGAACGGGTTCTCGAGATACTGAATTCAATATGATTTTTGCAATTCTTTTTAATTTATATTTAGTGTTATATCTGTCCTAAAACCGCTTTATTTTTGCTTATTTTCTGGTGCACTTATAATCCATATTCGGAAACAACGCAATTACAAGGTAATTGAGTTTAAATGATCATCAAACGTTGATTGTTTCTACAACGAAGCCTAATTTTAACGTATGCAGTATATAAACACATCAAGCTGTAAGATGAGCTGTGTAATAATTGCTGAATGTTTTCATGCAAAATTATTTAGCTGGAATAAAGCTGATATGAATCCATTGATTTTTCAAATAAATTTATAAAAAACCACATAAAATAAAAAATATAACTATTGCGAAATATGTTCAATTTCCATATGTAATATCATGCGATAAATTTTGTGACATCATTCTCTTAGCTCTAGCTCGTTCCATTCATGAGAAAAGATATACTTTTTGTAACACTTTTGTATTTGGACGCCAATAGTCATTTATCTGCTATAAAAATAACTTATTTCTCCGTCTATAAAGCTTGGCGAGATTTTGGCGATACATTTAGCTGAATGTCGCCAACTTGGAGACATTTTAAATATTGCCAGATTAACGCAAACGTCGCCAAAATAATAAAAATGACGCTACATCAATGAAAATGACGACTAATTGACGGAAATGCAATATCTTTGAAAGAATTTAAGAATATATGGGTACCATAAGAATAACATATGTTTCCGTCCTTACCGTTTCTATAAACTTTTGAAACGAAATTACGGTATACCTCCAACTGGCTGACTTTTTAAATGTTGCTAAATTGACGAAAATGTCACCCAATTGATAAAAATTCGCCAAATTGATGAAACTGACACTAAGTTAATGAACACTAAATTGATGAAAGTTCAATATCTTAGAAATAACATAAGAATAGACGTCCGTCCATAACGCTTGGAGAGAAATTTAGCGGAATGTCACTAACTTTGCGACTTTTTTAAATGTTGCCAAACTGACAAAAATGTCTCCAAATTGATAAAAATAACGCCAAATGAGAAGTTATGTTTCGCAAATTTTGATTTGCGTCATATGACGGGCTAGTATGTCTTATATACAAGACATTCTAGCATATAAGAAATGCTCTTCTCTCCAAGAAATGCTGTTGTCTCTGTCTGTAACACGTGGTGATGTATTTGGCGAACTTGGTTAATAATATAGCAAAGTATTGAAAAGTAATGTGGTGATACTTCGACACAGATTAACGAAAATTTCATCAAAATTCAAAAAATTACGCTATATTAATAAAAATGACGCCTAATTGATGAATTAATCATTAAAATATTTTAAATATATGGACTTTATCGTTTATTGAGGATGCTGTGAATGTTGACAATTGTTAATTTAGAGTTCTGTGAAATATAAGTGTGTGTGTGAAATGTGTGTATGTGAAAGTATGTGTGTGTGTGTAAGTAATTGTGTGTGTGTGTGTATGTGTGTGTGTGTGTGTGTCAGTTAGTCTGTGGAGACAATATCTCACTAACGAATGGAGCGATTCGAATGAAATTTGGTACAAAAATTACAATTCAGGAATACTGGAAGCCTATTGTTTTAAGCACAATCGAATGTTCAGAACCCCCCTACATTTTGGAGTAAAATTTTGAAAAAAGCATCAAAAAATCAAATTATTTAATAAAGTTACGCAAATAGACATTTTATGTAATTTTTCTTAAAAAGCGATTGACATATTTTAGAACGCTAGCATGAACCATTATGGAGACATTGCACATTTTTCAAATAAATTTATCAAAAAATCCCATAAATTTAAAAAAACATCAACTGATGAAAACATGTTTACTTTTGATATGTAATATCTTGCCATAAATCTGGTGACATCATTCTTACGGATCTAACTCGTTCCATTCATGAGAAAATATACTTTGAGTAATACTTTCGCATTTTAACGCCAATAGTCATTCATCTGCTATAAGAATAACTTATTTCTCCGTCCATAACGCTTGTCGAGATTTTGGCTATAAATTTGACGTAATGTCGCCTACTTGGCGACTTTTTTAAATGTTGCCAAATTAACGAAAATAGCGCCAAATGGATGAAAATAACGCTAAATCAATTAAATTAACGACTAATTGAAGAAAATTCAATATCTTGAAAATAATATAAGTATTTACTATAAGAATAATTTATTTTTTTTACTGTAAAAGTAGTAGTTTTTTTTACTGTAAAAGTAGTAAAACTTTTGTATTTGAACGCCAATAGTTCTTTATCTGCTGTAAGAACAACTTATTTCTTCGTTCAGAACGCTTGGCGAGATGTAGGCGACGAATTTGGCGGAATGTCGCCTACTTGGCGACTTTTTTAAATGTTGCCAAATAATCGAAAATAGCCCCTAATGGATAAAAATGGCGCTAAATCAATGAAAATGACGACTAATTGATAAAAAATCAATATCTTGGGAAGAATATAAGTATCTACTATAAAAATAGCCTATTTTTTACTGTAAAAGTTGTAAATTCATAGCATTATATAAGGAAAGTCATGTGCTGCCCACTTCAGACTTTTTTTTACTTAACAGCAGATATTTTTACTTCCTCTGTCTGCTTGTCCGTGGTCGATTTCTTGTCTATACTGTAGCTGCCACATATACTAATGAATTTTCACGAAACTTTATATCCAGCTTTGTTAACGAAAAATCTAGAACTAGATATTTTTTTTTAAATTCGAGCGAAAACTTCGAAACCTTAAATTTTCTTAACATGGCAGCATTGGACAAAATTTGACATAATCATGCAAAAAAAGTGTTATGTAGGGCTCAATGATCACATAATTTAACCTTTTGCTTACGTATGGGACAGCGTCCATTCCAAAGGAAGAACCTCCTAAAAAGACAGGTATGATGACATACCCTATCCCAAACAGGTCGATCCCTCTTTACAGGCATTGGCGTCCATGGATACCAATGTTTGCAAAGTGGAATCGAACTTTTTGGGATAGGGTATGACGAATGCCTGTCTTTTTGAGTGGTTCTTCGTTTGGGATAGACGCTGTACCACCCGTAAGCAAAAGATTAGTAGATTCAAGCATTGCAGTAAGAAGTAACTACAATAACATTTGTGTAATCACGACGCCATTAGCAATTTCGGGGGTGAATGTTACCCCCCTGTGTGTGCATTAACAAACTTGGTGTCAATCAAAAGAATTTTTCAGTCCCTTTAAAATAAATGATAATAATCTATAATTGTGATCACTTTGACCAACGATGTAGATTTTTCGAATTTTATTTTGTAAAAAAATTACAAGCTGCTTGAAATGGATTCTGGTATTAGAAAGTTGAGGTCAGCCACACTCCAATTATAATTTTTTCTTAATCAACAATTTATATTCCCCCTGACTCAGTTTCACTTATAGATGAATTGAATTCGAATGTTTTCTAACTCTTTGAAGATTGCAGTTAGAGAGCAGCACTAGGCTGTTCATTGTGACTAATGAGAAAACTGTAGTATCCTTGATAATGATTCAAGAAACTAGGTCAAAGTCGTTTAGGTGAGGAAAACAATGAAGAAAAACTCTCAAAGCAACGTCACTATAGTTAACTCTTCATCTTTCACAAAACACAGTCTTTCAAAATCGAATGTGATTAGTCCATGGATTTCTCTACGAACTAAATTTTTATAGATATTTGTAATCATGTCTATCAAATAGGTCTAAAATCTTGGAATTCTCTTCTAAACATTTATAAATCTCGAAGATTTTGTTGCATATATGTAACTCGAAAATGGGTAAACACACAAAATTTATTTTCATATCATGAGCAGAAAAATATATTTTAAATTTTATCAATTAACTGTATTGATATACAACCAACCATTTTTGATATAGATAAATTTATATTTATAGCAGACGAACTTTTATTATATTCTATGATTCAATTGTTTTATGCATGTTTTTATTCCATTCAGAACCGTAGTAAAATAGTTACCTTTCAATTGCCAAAATCGTCTGTTTCCTATTTATTCTAATCAAACTATTGAAAAATAATGCTATAATTAATTTGCTTTCAAATAAAATTTTTTAAAATGTTGAAAAGAAGACAACAGTGATCATATAAAGTAGTTTTACCATTATTTTCATTTTTACATAACTATAAATTGTACTCCCTTTTTATGCTGAAATGTGAATTGTTTTTTAATATTCAGAACTGTTATTGAATGTACAGGTGGAACATTTAGTGAACATAAGTCATTTTGGAAGTGGCTAATTATTTATATACTTTGAAATATGATATTTGTGTTTTATGGCACTACGTAATATTTGGAATTAAAACTTATTTTTTAAAATATGCTTATAATTTACACCTTTTGTTTTTCAGTTACCACTTTGCATGATTTTGAAAGTCCCTCCTTTCACATGATTAAAATATTAAGTTAAAAATTCCAAATCGAATTATCAAAATATATACATTTTGACTACCCTAAAAAACTATTTTTAATACGATTTTTTTCAGTATATGTATATGATGTTTCCCTGGTGCTGATAAAATTTTGCTAATAATCGAGAAAATAAAACTTCCCGAATATTATTAAAAACAGTAATAATCAATGCAGCAATAATTAAAAACAATGAAATAAAACAGTAACAGCTGTTTTTTATATTAAATATATTAGTTAAATGCTTGCTTCAACTATAATTTTATGTAAGAAAACAAAAAGGAATAAAATCAATTATTTAAGCTATCATAAACAGTTCTCGATACAATTCTGTTTTTAGAAATTTTTTCGATTTGACGTTGTTTTAAAATACGTAAAGGCTCCAATTAAAATTCAAAATAATTTTGAAAAGTAAATTTCAATACATTTTTATAAGCATGAAATTGCATTTTTCGCATTTCAGTAAAACTTAAATTAATGTATATAAAGCAATGAAAAATGAATTTCAATCTTTAAAAAAAATTATTTGCTTCCCTCATCAGATATTTTAATAATTACTACCTTTTAGCAATTTTAAATAAAAATTTTGTCATTTTCATTTGCAGAGAATGTTTTATCCCAATTTTAAAATAAAACTGTCTTAACATTCAGAAATTTTATAATGAATTTATTAATAAAATAAAAATATAATTCCGTGAAAAATACATAAAGTTCCTGAAAAAAAACTAATCTGATTTTTACGTTATGTATTGCTCAGCTATGAATAAGAAAAGTCATTTGCAACAAACTAAAATTAATGATATTTACCAGCTAATAGATTTTGTATTTTTTTTTGTATGATTTTTAAGCTTAAAATGTTAACGCACTTAAAAAAATATTCTATTGAGCATTTATCTAGATTTAATTATTTGGTAGATAAACTTTTCTAGAAATATGGATACACTAAAAAATTATCGAATATTGTGTCCGATTACTTTCTTATGGATAATAAAAACACAATTTTCTGTCCCTATACCATGAAGTGTCTAAAGATAAATTTTATGAAGGCGCCACAAATGCAACTCTGAGATTAGATTGATTTACAAGTTTTGCGCATCCCTGAATGTGAATCAACTATTTTTAATAATGTCTGCGTATGAAACCGTACCTATGATCCCTGTGCTATAGAGAATACTGAACGATGTAAATTAAATTTATTGCTATTATAAACATTAGTAAACGTGATTTTTAGGGATTTGTGATTGAGGCAAGTCCTTTCATTGCTTGAACATTTTATCGAAAATTGATAAAACATTATAAAAATCTGATGTGGGTAGCACATGACTTTCCCTGCAGATTTATATACACATTCTCTTTATTTTAATTTAATTTAAATCACTATTAATTCAATTTCCGTTCTCATTTGGTAACTGGACTCATTTTCAAAGGTGGCGTAGAGAAAAAACAAAATTATCTCGAGAACGGCTAGTCCTAGTGTAATGGGGTTTGTCTTATTCTTTTCTTCGTTAAAAATTACGTATAAAACACGCATTTAATGGATATATTTCAGCATACGTAGTTCTTTATTTCAGATTTTGTCGAATCATAGCAAAATCTAATCAGCACCAGGATGATTCACAAGCGACTTATCTACCAAATTTTGTGAAATTCAGTCCATTAGATCTTCAGCTAGAGTGGATACAAGCTTTTGCGGACCATTTCGCAAAAAAGGCGGGTTCTTTTACCCCGAATCGTACCCAAAACTAATCAGCACCAGATTCACCCACAAGTGACTTACCTACCAAATTTTATGAAATTCGGTCAATTAGTTTTTTAGTTAGAGCGGATACAATATCTGCACAAAGAGACACTCAGACCGAGACACAGAAACACAGACAGACACACAGATAGACATACATACACACATACAGACACACAGACAGACAGACACACAGACACACACGCAGACGTCACGCTAAAAATAGTTTCGTTGTATTCTAGGGGTTACAAAACGTGTAGATCCGTCGAAAACTCGAGTTGTGATTTTCAACATGATTCCAATACTTTCCCTATGCATTACCATGTATTGCAGGGAAAGTAAAAACGATTATTTTTCTTTGTTGAATAATTTATACATAAACGTTTCATACGCTATTTTATATGCGATTTCTAATGTACTGTTACGATTATCTAAAATATCGTTTTGTCATATTGCCTGACTCCCAGGAAAAACAGCATTTACAGGCAACGGTTGTTATTCTTCGAAGATTCGAGACAATTTTTATGTTAAATTCGGACCCCTTGGCGGAAAATTTGGCAAAATTTCGCCAATTTGGCGACTTTTGGCGTGTTCTGGAAACTTCCCGAGTTTCATAGATTGGTTAAAAATTCACGAGTTCGTGCTTTATCTAGAACATTACACATAGGTCATATAAGCTGATCTTCGTTCAGTTGCTGTGTTGGAGTGTAACGAGTAAAACTAAATTATGAATTCGTCATTATTTTGAGAGTATCATCTTCTGCGTTTTGAATGAATTAATTACTGTTTGTATTAGTACCTGACATTTGGAAGATAGCTAGATGGTTGTAAGTTGTACATTGCTCTTGTTAATGTTTATTGGTGTTTTTAATGAAGCGTTGGTTATTGGATATTTCGAAATTTTCTTTCCATTCTAAAAATACAGCCATGATTCTAGAGGGATACATCGTAACAGTACAAAAAATGACGTATTTTGTTTTTTAGAACTCCAATTCTCGCTGGGTTTGAAACATTGCAAGCTTTTGTTCTCAAATTATGAAAAATTAAATATACACAGTTTTTAACAAGTTACTAAATGCTCTGTACGATTTTTAACTACGTATATTTAACAGCTTGCCAATGGAACTTGGTCTGTTTAGTTTAATCGGTCACAGCAAAAATTCCATGGACTCGCTACAATATCAGTTGATAAAAAAATTACAGTCTATGTTAATGTGTTCTTGCATTGTCAAACATATGTTTCGCTGTAAAGAATTTTTTTTTAAAAGATCTGTTATACTTGATGAGATTCATTCCGAACCATTGTCCTCCTCAGAACAGGAGAAATTAATTAATTAAATGTAATTGGTGTAAATTAATACATCGATCAACTTGTCCCATAAGATGGCGTTACACTTTAATCATGATATTCAGAGAAAGAAAAAGCAAATGCAATAAACAACGAAATAATTTTGTCATTCAGTTTCCAAATACGCCTCCAATTCAAAAGAATATTAAAATGTCATCCAGATTGTACGAAAGACGTTTGGAATCAGCACAGAACAGTACTTTGTACTATCAAAAATATTAGATAATGCTCACTTAAAGTTTTATCGAATGTAACGCACGTTCATACTGACGGTGTAAATGAAATACTGTTATCCTCCCAAAGAGGAACAATAAAACTTGCGCATTATTGCCCAAATTCAACTTATCAAAATATGATAGTCCCCCTATTATAAATTACTATATGATCCCCCTAACAAAGCATAATTATGAAACCCCTAATATCACGCAGTTATGTTACAACTCCTTTAGATCCCTCTATCAAACTATGCATTTTATTCGACCGACTAGCAAAACATACCTATCCCAAGAGCAATAAAACTCTCAACGTCATGAATCAAGAATAATAAATTGATAAAGCTTACAAAGCGATAGGCATTAACAAATAAATACAATTGCATTGAAAGAAATCTAATGTGGGTAGCACATCACTTTCCTTATAAAATGACAGTTAAAAAATTGGTATTCTTATAGTAGATACTCATATTCTTTCCTAGATATTGAATTTTCTTCAATTAGTCGTCATTTTCATTGATTTAGCGTCATTTTTATCCATTTGGCGAGATTTTCGTTAATTTGGCAACAATAACAAATGTCGCCAAGTTGGCGAAATTCCGCCAAACTCCTCGTCAAAATCTCGCCAAGCGTTATGGACGGAGACATAAGTTATTCTTACAGCAGATAAATGACTATTGGCGTTCAAATACAAAAGTATTACTCAAAGTATATTTTCTCATGAATGGAATGAACTAGATTCACGAGAATGATGTCACCAAATTTATCGCATGATATTATATATGAAAAGTGAGCATGTTTCTCAACAGTTAATATTTTTTTAATTTATGGGATTTTTTGATAAATTTATTTGAAAAATGTGAAATATCTCGAGAACGGTTCATGCTCACGTTCTAAAGTTAATGTCAATCGTTTTCTAAGGAAAATTTAAAGAAATGTCTATTTTCGTAACTTTATTAAAGGTTTTGATATTTTGATGATTTTTTAAGAATTTCACTCGAAAATTTAGGGGTGTTTTGAACATTCGATTATGTTTTGAAACAATAGGCCTTCAGTATTCATGGATTGTAATTTTTGTACCGAATTTCATTCGCTCCATTTGTTAGTGAGATATCGTTTCAACAGACACACTGACACACACACACAGACATCACTTCAAAAATGTACGATTCGTGATCAGAGATGCTTAAAACGTGCTCTCCCGTCGAAAACTCGAATTCGAATTTTTAACCCCTTCACAATACTTTCCTTATACATTATGTATATAAGGAGAGTACAAATCTTGAATTATTGCTAGTTTGGCGACATTTCCCAAATTTCTCCAAGCTAGCCCACTAGTTAGCGCGCTGAAATTGCACTCGGTAGACCCGGGTTCGATTCCCTCCGCTGCCCAAAATCTGCCGCTGTGTGCAAGCGAAGTACGATCACGTTAAATATGTGGGTCCGTAAGTCCTCAGGGGTGCAAAACTAAACCTGTAAACCGAGACGTAGGCCAGGTCTGCGCTGTTGGCTCCAAGCATATGCCTTTCATCATGTTTGTTACCAAGCGTGACAGACATATAGATATATTAACTATTATCCCATAATATGTTAGAAAATTGCTGAAACTAAAATAATTTAAGTAAAAAAATGTACATAACTTCTTTTTATATGCTTTATACTTGTGGCTGATATTGACATTGTGTTTTCAAGCTCAAAGTTCCATATATATCCTAGACAATAAATCCCTGGTTGCAATCCAACATTGACCCAATATTGATTTTCCATTGGCTTCAATATTGGACCAACGCCAATATTTTCCCAACTTTTGTAAACCCCAATATAACACCAATATTTTCCTAATAAAAGGATTACATTGGAAATATTCCTAGTGTTATGTAAATAACCAATAAATGGTACTAGAGATGTAACGGTTTGTGCAATTACACATTCTTTGTAATTTTATTGTAAAAAATAAAACATAAACATGGGTTGCAATTGTTTCAAAGGTCTAATTGTTATACAACGCAGCGGAACTAATCGACAGATTTATTGCAACTGCAAAAAAATTGCAATGTTTACTACTTGAAGTATTAATACTTTTGTGATATATTAATGTTTTTGTGAATTATTAATGCTTTTGCTTCTTATATGCTTTTGTGATGCGATTTGAAACACTTGTACTCATTTAATGTTTTTGCCTGCTTCTATCAAGGAAATAAAAATAATTCATATTCAGAACTTTTTATTTTGTAGACTGATAAAAATGATCTCTTGGTAATATTTAAGCGTTCTCATCATTTAACTATACAGTACCGTTTAATTTCATTTTTTTTAAATTTGATATAATTATAATGAACTAAGTTGATAATGTCGGATCCTTACACTTTGATGATAATTTAGTGTTTAACCTTAGATAAATCGCTTATATGAAATACAAATTACAGATGTTATAGAGGTTCTAGAATCTTGGATGTATTTTCAGAGAATTTATCCGAATTTTTGAATAACTAACGATTTTTATCAAAGAGCTGATAAAAGCAAGCGGGAACAATAAACTTATAAAAACTCTCTGACTATCTTGCAAAGCTGCAGAACAAGTGTCAGGTATACTAAAAAAGCCATTAAATGCTCAATTAAATCACAAAACTAAAGATTATGTCCTGCAAGACACTGAGGTAGTCGCAATTCACTTTTATTCATCTCAGGTCGACCCCTTCTAATTCAACGATGGCCAGCTTATATATCCTCTGTGAAATTTCTTGAAAAATCGAAGTACCTCAGGAAATTCTTAGTCAATCTACAAAATTTGGAAAGTATCCAAAACTCACCGAACGCCAACTATTTGGCGATATTTCGTTAAAATTTTCGGAAAATCACGAATTTTTCGCTAGATAAAGTAGAGATAGACCAGACCTTTAAATAGTAACATTAGTTAACTAAAAATATCGTTTTACCTCGGAGACATGAAATATGCCGTGAAGATATTTTAAGTAATCACAACAACATTAAACAAAATATGGCAAAGCTTACGCTTTAATTGCCTTGATTTCACGAAATGGCGTAGAAATCAATATTTGAAACAATTCCAAGACAATTCATAAAATTTGAAGAAATTAATGAAGAATAAATAAAAAGAAAACATTTATTATATTGAAATATTATGTACGTAATAAAAATATATTAAAACAGATACATTTTATTTCAAAAATATTTTGTTATAATTTCATCCCGAGTATTGAATAAAATGAAAAAAACAAACATTTAATTTGACATTAATGGAATGCGTAATGTAGTCAAGTACTAGTGTTTTCTTGAAAAACTTTTATTGATAAAAAATATTTTAGGTTTTCTTATTTGTTGTTTTTTCTTTACTTTAAAGCTGACTTTAAAAATAATAATACATCCATTTTTAACACTTTACAACATAGTTGAAAAGTGCTTATGACTTTGTTCATTCTGTCTGTCTGTCCGTTAGCACGATAACTGCCGTAAAAATGACTTTATCACAATGAAATTTTGGTATGTTGTTTAGAAGGTCTGTGGGACCCATGGGAATATAAATGAATAATATCACTCAATTAGTTTTGGATTGAACTCGGATTGAAGAAATAAAATGCATTGGACGAACCCAATGGGACCTAATTTTTCAAACATTTTTTAGACGAAGTTAAAATTCACAAATTGCTTCGAAAATTTAAGGAAATATTCAAATTATCCCATAGAGAATATAAAATAAAAATTTCAGCAAAATATATTTGGTAGTTTTTAAAATAAAAATTAACATAGTAATTACACCCATATTATATAAAGAGATCACGTGATCCACTTTAAAATAAAATATGGCATCCATCTTGTATCAAAATCGTGATTCTTACAGTTCTGTTTAATTTAGATTTAGTGTTTTATTCCATCCTAAAACTGCTTTATTTTTGCTTAATTTATGGTGCATTCATATTCTGAAACAACGCAAATACAATCTATTTCAGTTTAAATGATCATCAAATTTTGATTATTTCCACAACGAAGCCTAATTTTAAAGTATGCAGAATATAAACACATCAAGCTGTAAGATCAGTTGTATAATAATTTCTGAATTTTTTAATGCAAAATGCTTTAGCTCTGATGTCTGGAATAAAGCTGATATGAATGAAATATTCATTGATTTTTTATAGAGAAGCAGACGATTTTATAGCAGACTTTTGAATGAAGTTTTAAGTATAGAGTTAAAGTACTTTTACCTCAATTGTTTTAAGTTTTAAAGTAAAATAAATTATTGTAGTATTGTGATGAATGAAAGGAATAGAGAAAAAAGGTATGAAGGAAATATTCACTGCTTTTACATAGAGAGCCAGGCGATTTATATTTCAAGGACGTCATTTGAATAAAATTCAATTTTTTCGATGGAGTTTCAAGTTTTCAAATATAATAAATTATCATAGTACTGTGATAATTTAAAAACAATATTACCGCTGAATGTATCGCATTTTAGAGATGTTTAAATGAAATTGCATTGTAGTTGGAAAATGCTTCTAAATCAATGTTTTATGCATGCTTGATCTTTCTTGTTAATTATTAAAACCAAAAATGCCGTATCATTTCTAAAAACAAATTAATATGTCAAATACAGAATACTTACGAATTGCTACATAATATTTTGCCATAGGAACTTCACAGACATAGCAAAGTGCGAAAAAATTTACTGTTATTTAAAAATATTCATTGAATTAGCTTTCTTTTCATTTCTATATATTTAATTTTCTTTTAAAGCAGAAATTGATCGCTTATGGTTGGATACCCTTAAAAGTGGTGACAACAACGTTAGAGAAAATCATTTGGCGTTAACTGTTTTTTTTTTATTAAAGCAAAATAAAGAAATATTTATGAATACGTGGGTAATGATACGTGGAACAAGAGATATTTGCTAGATTTTAATCAATAGTCTTCATTGAAGTAATTAAAATCCAAGATTCTCTTTTAGGTTAATCTTAGTGAGTGCATTGTAGCTTCATTATTCGCGATCCAAGTGTTTCAGAAGAATCTACCTAATTAACTTTAATTGCTGTTTAATTAGATAGACATATTGATTGCGAACGTTAAATTAAGGATAAAATATATAAATCAAATTTAAAAAATCGTGATTTAGGAATTCTAGTTGGTTTTATACGATTATTCAGGAACTTAATCGCAGATGTACCGGGTGGTCAGAATTAAAACACCCCTACTCTGAGCTTTCTATACATCCAACTACTCAGTGTAAAGGCTCCAAAATTGTTGAACCTACTATTCAAGACATGGGGAAATGGATTACGTGAAAAAAAATTAGTTCCAGAAACACCGATAGGTGGCGCTGTACAACAGAAAACATACTGAAAAGACAAAATAATCACACACAAAAAAAAAACTTGCGATATGGAATTTTTTCTTTTTAATTTCTTTTGCTGATATGAAAAAAAAAGAAGATAAAAAAGTGAAGAAGCTGTCATTGTAACTGCAATTTCGTAATGGCTGTCACACTGCCAGAACGCGCTTTGCTTGTAAAGCTGTTTTATGAAAACAAAGGACATGCTGCAGCTGCACTTCGAGAGTTTCGTCGACTTAATAATTTGCGCAAAGGAACATTACTTCCACAAGCTCTCAGGAGAATGATCGCTTGATTCGAGAAAACTGGACATCTTGGAGTTCAGCCGGGTCCAGGACGCAAATCGACTCGTTCAGATGTCGTTAACGATGGTGCCACCGCTATTGTTGAACAATCAATGGATAACCTTATACACACCATTCCTTGCATCGATAAGGTCCTTGTAATATGAATGTTTGGTACGTTCGAATAAAATGTGTTACAAATGTGTATTTTGTGTCTTTTCAGCATATTCCCTGTTGTACAGCGCCACCTATCGGTGTTTCTGGAACTAATTTTTTTTTTCACGTAATCCCTTTCCCCATGTCTTGAATAGTATGTTCAACAATTTTGGAGCCTTTACACTGAGTAGTTCGATCTATAGAGAGCTCAGAGTAGGGGTGTTTTAATTCTGACCATCCGGTATTTCAGTCTCGGGCTATTTTAAAGTACATTGTATTTTAACGTTAAGCAATATTGGCTAGTGACTGGGTAAAATAAGCAGAATTATCTGTAAGGGTTACCGTTCTTGTAATGGTTACTTTTCTTCTTTTGTTCAGATTTGTACTAGTTAATTCCCCCCAAACCAGAAACAATAATGGTAATGGTAATTAAAGATAGTAAAATGTATTTCTTGCTTTTCAAAACTCGTTTCCTTTTTTTTTTAGTCCTGAAGATATTTCAAAATTCAACAATTCTTGAATTCTGTTTTTCTTACTTCATATTTATTTATTGCATATTATATTAATTTAAAATTGTTTTTTTTTTCAAATATAAAAATATACATACATTTATTATAACTACATATTTCTGTGTTTTTTAGAACTTTGTTGAATTATGAAATTAGATAAAAACATCTGAAGATTAGAATTCTAAAAATTTCTCTGTTTTTTGATCAAAAGAATTAAATCCCTGAAATTGGGGCAATTAGAGAAAACGTAGAAGACTGGAAAATTTTGGATTTTTGCTCTTTTATTTATGTGCAGGGGACGTTATTTTTTATGTACTTTCTCACTATGAGGTGAATCAAACCACTCCAGTTTATTCAAGGTACATCATTTTGGATGATTCACATCTTTTATAATTCTGGTAGCGTTATTTAAGTTGGCGTCTTTTAAAACTGTGCCAAGTCATAATGTAAGAAAGAAAATTATATATATATATATATATATATATATATATATATATATGTATATACAGGGTGCCCACTTATATCCGTTACACACCCCTTAACTTCTAAACGGTGACAGCTTAGGCCATAAAATTGGTGTCTAGGTATAGTAAAAACGCTATGCGCTACTCGATGAGACAACTTATAACGTCATCTATCGGCAAATTTTGGAATTAGCTATCCTATCTCGTAAACGGTGAAAGATACGTGAAAAAAGTCAATTAGAAATTTGGAGAGCACTCTCGATTTAGTACGAAAAGATACCTTGCGCACATTAATACTTAAAACAGAACGCAAAAAATGAACATTTGTTTGATGGTGAAGCGAAGCGAGAAAAGACCACATTACGGACTAAATACGAGCCTTTGTTGTGGCGCAGGGGAAAAGCACGTGATTCGTATTCATAAGGATCATGGTTTTGTCCCCACCGGTTTGCGTGTTTTACTGAATGTCTCTACAAACCATGAAAACTGTCTACTGATCTTGCAAAATCGTCTCTCCAAACACACTGCTCAACTCAACCATGTCTGGTATAAAAATCACATGGATCTCATGTATTATGCAAATGAGGATGGAACGTCATACCTGTTCATCAGAGACTACTACTATAAAAAGGATGTTTCTGCTGGGTTGTACGTTAAAGTGGACAGTTATGGCAAAATTTGACAGTAGCTAGTATTGCGAGATGTTGTTAATTTACGGTGAATGTGGGCGTAAGGCAAAATCAGCTGCAAGGCTGTATCGTGCACTTTTCCCTCAAGGCCCGCATCCTACACGGCAGACCATCTTAAAAGTTGTAAAACGTTTAAGGCAGACGGTCTGCGTGACCAGCTGACCTCAAATTCGTACACCTCATAATGTAGGACTCAAAGTGCAACCTGAAGATGTGCAAGCATACGCTTTCGTCCATCCTCAGAGCAGCACAAGAATGATTAGTGAAAATTGTGGCCTCTTAAAAAGCCGCGTCTGGAAAATCCTGAATGCATCAGATGCTCATCCATACTGATCCACACATGTGCAGGGATTGCTGCCAAGAGGTGTTACACGTGGTACAACTTTGTGATGAATAACTTAGAGGTCCACCCAACATTCCTAGCAGACATAATATGGACAGATAAGGCATGTTTCTCGAGGAACGGAATGTTTAATAGACAGAAGATTCATACCTGGTCCCTGGAAAAACCGAGATATGTCGTCGAAGTTCGACATGAACAACGCTAGTCGATTAATGTTTGGTGCGGAATTTTTACTGACAGGCTCATTGGACCAGTATTTTACGAGGGCACGTTAATGGGACAATGGTACTTGCAGCTTCTGCAGTATATAATAATCAACTTTGTTGAGAATGTACCGTTGCACCAACTCCTAAATGTATGGTTCCAACATGACGACTCACCTCCGCATAAGATTTCAAACGTTCAGCAGTACCTAATAGAGACATTCCAGAATCAAGTCATCGGGTATGGTGGTTCCGTCGAGTGGTCCCCGCGCTCACCTGACTTGACCCCATTGGACTTCTTCTTATGGGGACACATAAAAGGCAGGTATATGTGACCCCTCTGCCAACATTGCAGGATCTTCGACGACGCATTACTGATGATTGTGCGTCCCTAACACCTGCCATGTTGCACAATGTGCAGCGAGAAATTCAGTCCAGAGTGCAAATGTGTATAGTGGCTAACTGAGAGCATTTTGAGCAATATACCATTGTAAATAAATGATCCTGAAGACAGGGAAGTGTCTCAGTTTCTTTCTTCCACTCTTTATGACATGACAATTTTCGAAATCGTGACCAAACAAATGTTCAGTGTTTGCATTCTGTTTTGAGTATTAATGTACGCAAGGTATCTTTTCGTACTAAATCGAGAGTGCTCTACAACTTTCTAATTGACTTTTTTCACGTATCTTTCACCGTTTACGAGATAGGACCGCTAATTCCAAAATTTGCCGATATATGGCATTGTAAGTTGTCTCAGCGAGAAGCGCATAGCCTTTTTACTATACCTAGACACCAACTTTATGCCCTAAGCTGTCACCGTTTGGAAGTTAAGGGGGGTGTAACGGATGTAAGTTTGCACCCTGTATATATGTATATATATATATATATATATATATATATATATATATATATATAAATATATATCCGAATGCAAACAAAGCAAAAGATTATAATCAAAGAGCAAAAACAAAATGGACAAAGTATTTCCAAACGAAATTCCAAGAAAATAAAGTTGATACAACCCCGAATTCATATCCTGAACAGGAAAGATCACACCACATGCACTATAGTAACAACAATGCCCATAAGAAGTGACACAAAGGTTCATTGCCCTTATGCGTTTACTGCTCGGTTACAGTTTTTCGTTGTATATGTATAGTTTTTCGTATATATATATATATATATTAGAGTATTTATAGTAATGTACTATTGCTCTATCTGAAACAGGCATGTGTTTGGGTTAGTTAGAGTTATATATATTAGAGTATTATGTATTCGAGAATTATATATAGAGAGCTATATATAGAGTTATATTATTATATAGAGAGTTATATATATATTAGAGTATTTATAGTAATTTATTATTGCTCTATCTGAAACAAGCATGTGTTTGGGTTAGTTAGAGTTAAATCTTCAGACCTGAGGAGGAATTTAATTCTGACTAATCATCGAATTTGGGCTGGTGCTGTTCTCTTCTTTTATCGCCATTATGATCGTTAATTTGCTTCTTTGGTGACGTTAATATTACATATTACTTGTTTTTTTATCATTATTACATATTTCTTATATATATATATATATATATATATATATATATATATATATATATATATATATATATATATATATATATATATATATATATAATCCCGCCTGCGGGCATGGATGCTGTTATGTCTTATTGGGGCAGAAGTCAGACTTCTACCTTCGGGTGCCCCGGGTCTTTGACTAAACAGAAGCAGTGCACACATTCTTCCTTAATAAATATGTTAGGGATACGACACCAACCAACCAACCAACCATATATATATATATATGTATATATATATATATATATATATATATATTCATATATATATATATATATATATATATATATATATGTATATATGTGTATATATGTATATATATATATATATATGTATGTATATATGTATATATATGTATATATGTATATATATGTATATAGATGTATATATATATATATATTAGAGATGTATATATATATATATATATACAGAGAGAGAGATTGTGTCTGGAGGGAGAATTCCCTGCACTCGTGCTGTGCACATCAGGGATTTATTTTTCTTTAAAAAAAAAGTAGCGAAATAATTTCACTTTATCGTAAAACATTCTATTTTTGCGATGTATTTCGGAAAATATCATTCACATTTGGGCCCAGTAGCTATATAATATATGTTTCCTATTGGAGTAGGATGATAAGAATATGATTTATAGCAGTGAAATATAAACTAGAACAGCAAGTCAGCAGTGATGTATGTATGCCACGTTGCAACACGCTGGCATCAAATACACAGGAATAATAAAGTACCCCTATCTGATCAATATTCCGAAACTACATAAAAGTCCTATTGGTTTCCGACCGGTTACTGTTGGATGCAATACTTATCTCACGAAAGCCAATACCATGTTAATAAAGCTTTTACAACCTATTTTGCTGAAAATTAATAACCAAGGAAGTTATATAATAAAAAATAGCCTACAAGTGATAAATACATTAAAAGATCATAAACATCCTTTATACTTAAGGACTTATGACTTCCAAGAACTTTTTAATACTATAGATCTGGAAGACTTGACAAATATACTTTACCGCTTATATGAAGAATATGAATTAAAAAGAAGTCTAGAATTCAATAAATTCAAGTCTATAATTAAAATTGTTATCAAAGAAAATTATCTTTACAACGGAATCTTTGCTTATCAACAAATTAAGGGCATCTCCATGGGGGGGGATGTTCTTCCATATTAGCCGACATCTATCTTAGTTTTTATGAAAGAAGGTCTCATATTAATAATGAAATCATATACCTGCGTTATGTGGATGACGTAATTATTGGTTATGAGAATGAGAACTACAACATGAACTTTGATTTTTACCCACCCAACCTCATATTGAAAGAAAATCCTGTTAAAAATAACAAAGAGGTTGAATTTTTGGATTTGAATATCAACTTTTGTAAAATCCCGATCCTATTTACCATCTATGACAAAAGAAAACAATTTAAATTACCCATTAATGGAATAATACATTGGCACTCCAACATACACTTGAATGTGTTTCGCAATGTATTCTTGGGAGGTTTGGTCAGAATAAAAAGAACTATTAAAGAAGAGCATTTACGTAATAATTTTGATCAAGAATTTTTACAGCAAGCATATTTTCAAAAATATCCAATATCTTTTACGCTTAAAAATATTGATAATTTATACAGAACCAATTTGGCATATGGTGTAAGGCTCAAATCTTTTTTGTGTTCAATTAGAGAATAAAATTCCGAATCATTCATATGACAGGACCGCACAGCGATCAAAGGACCGCAGCTCACTCATACGTTGCTATATACCTTTCACTTGAGTCAGCAGTTCTATTGGCTATTTGTTGTGTTATTGCTCTCGTTCTCGTTTCTATTCTAGTACCTGGTCTCGTAATAATTTTTATTGTCACTCCGGAGGTTGGCTTGAGCCAAAGCTGGCGACCAGGAGTGAAACGCCGCGGCGTTATGACGAGCTCGTTAAACTGGGGAGTAAGGTCACAACCCCTTACCGCCATAAAGTAAGCTTTTTGCTAAGCCATCCTTCATTTTTTCAATGTTTATTCACTTTTTATCATTTCATTTTTTCAATATATATATATATATATATATATAATCCCGCTTGCGGGTATGGATGTTGTTATGTTTTATTGGGGCAGAAGTCAGACTTCTACCTTCGGGTGCTCCGGGTCTTTGACTAAACAGAAGCAGTGCACACATTCTTCCTTAATAAATATGTTAGGGACACGACACCAACCAACCAACCAACCATATATATATATATATGTATATATATATATATATATATATATATATATATATATATATATTTATATATATATATATATATATATATATATGTATATATGTATATATATATGTATATATGTATATATATATATATATTTATGTATATATGTATATATATGTATATAGATGTATATATATATATATATATATATATATATATATATATATATATATATATATATATATATATATATATATATATATATATATATATATATATATATATATATATATATATATATATATATATATATATATACAGAGAGAGAGATTGTGTCTGGAGGGAGAATTCCCTTCACTCGTGCTGTGCACATCAGGGATTTATTTTTCTTAAAAACAAAAGTAGCGAAATAATTTTACTTTATCGTAAAACATTCTATTTTCGCGATGTATTTCGGAAAATATCATTCACATTTGGGCCCAGTAGCTATATAATATATGTTTCCTATTGGAGTAGGATGATAAGAATATGATTTATAGCAGTGAAATATAAACTAGAACAGCAAGTCAGCAGTGATGTATGTATGCCACGTTGCAACACTTGATAAAAAAAATCTGATGTGGGCAGCACATGACTTTCCCTGCAGTCTTATATTCACGTTCTCTTTATTTTAATTAAATTGCATTCACTTTTAATTCAATTTTCGTTCTCATTTGAAAACAGGACTTATTATCAAAGGTGGCGTAGAGAAAATACAAAGAAACTAAAATATCTCGAGAACGGCTAGTCCTAGTGTAATGGGGTTGGTCTTATTATTTTCTTCGTTAAACATTACGTATTAAACAAGCATTTAATGGATGTATTTGAGCATACGTAGTTTTTTAATTCAGATTTTGGCGATTTTTGAGGGTCATTTTGCAAAAAAAGGCAGATTATTTATCTAACCAGCGCGAGGGTGTCCCACAAGTGACTTATCTACCAAAATTTGTGAAATTCAGTTATTCGTTTTTCAGTTAGAGTGGATACAAGCTTTTGAGGGTCATTTCGCAAAAAAGGGGGATTCTTTTATCCCGAATCGAACCCAAAACTTAGCACCAGATTCACCCACAAGTGACTTAACTACCAAATTTTATGAAATTCGGTCCATTAGTTTTTAGTTAGAGTGGATACAAAATCTGCACAGACAGACAGGCAGACGCACACACACAGACACACACACATAGACACACACACAGACGTCACGCTAAAATAGTGTTTTCGTATTCTGGAGGTCTCGAAACGTGTAGATCCGTCGAAAACTCGAGTTGCGATTTTCGGCATGATTCCAATACTTTCCCTATACATTACCATGTTTTGCAGGGAATGTAAAAATTGATAAATTTATTTTTCTTATAATTTTTATTAGTACAGTGTTTATTAAATATAAAAACGCGCCTCAAGAAAAGGATGTCTGCATCTTCTATAGTTTTAACCTTTTTAACACTTTCTAACATATTTGAAAATTGTTTATGACTTTGTGCATTCTGTCTATCTGTCCGTTCGCATGATCACTGCCGTTAAAATGACTTTATCAAAATGAAATTTTAGTATGTTGTTTAAACCTCTAGAGGGACATATGGGAATGTGAAATAATAATATCACCCTATTATTTGTAGATTTCATCCGGGTTGAAAAAAATGAAATACATTGAACGCTACGGGGCCTAATGTTACAAACATTTTTTAAGCGGAGTTCAAATTTGCAATTTGCTTTGAAAAATTTAGGAAATATTCAAATTATCACGTATAATGTGTAACAAAATTTCATCAACATATGTAAAGTAGTTTGTTAAATTAAAATTAAAATAATTATTACACCCATATTACATGAAAAATCACATGCCGCATTGCAAAGTAAAATATGGCATCCATTTTTTATTTCGCTTAGTAAAATCTTAAGGAACGCTTATATTTATATTTAGTGTTGCATCCGTCCTAAAACCGCTTTACTTTTGTATATTATCTGTGTATCTAAATTTTGTGTCTAAGAAATTACAATATTTTTAATTTAAATAATCACTAAACTTTGATTATTTCTGAAACGAAGCTAAATTTTCACGTATGTGTTGGGTTATACTTTTGGATATTTAATAATTTTTAGAATTTTGTTTTTAATTTAAACGTGTTCAGGGTTCTTATTTACATTGTCATTCTCGTTTAGTTATTCATTTTCCAATTGTTTTAGTTTTGATATTCTTCTGTTCCAAATAGGTTCTTTTCCATAGGTTTTGTGTTAAAAACGGCAAAAGTTCGTTCTTTTTAGGTTTTAGCAATTTAAATTTATTTAAATTGGCTAATTTACAATTCCATTTATTGTCCTTTTTATTCCCTTTAATTTGATTCCAAATTTATTGCTCTTGGTTAAAAATTCATTAATTCATTGCAATTTTTCAGTTTTATTCTATTTTCAGCTTTTTAAATATTTCAGAATCGTTCATATTTAAATTGTTGCCGAATTCGTATATTCCAAATCGTTTCACTTCATTTCTTTTTAATTTTCGTCTGCTTTGAAATTCCAATTCTCTTCTTTAAAATTTCGAGTTTTTAATTGGTTGACCGTAATATTAAAATCGTCTGTCATTAATTATTTTATCGTTCATCGATAATTTTGTTTACAATCTGTGGCAGCGATGTTTCGCAGTATATAAGTAAAATCGCGCGTTTTTCCGCTCTCTTCTCTTTTCTCTTCTGTTTTTGCTCTTCCTAATGAATTAGAACCCAAGATGTGATCCACAAAGTTGTTTTTAGCGCTTCGGCGCTCTTATGCATTCCATCGCATTGGAACGAAATATCTTATTTCCTCATCTCTGTTCGTGTGAATATCTGCACCTGGTTACTTTCAACGATGTTCTAAATGATGTTATTTATTCACATCCCAATAAGTCTTCGTCATTTAAATCGATTAATAGAGTGACAGGACAATGTTTTGTCTTCGGAGTGCTTCTAACTGGCGGTCTGTGAAGGAAGGCGTTGTTTATTCTACAAGTTCTCGCCTGCCCTGTAGATTTGAGGGGTGCTTTGACGCCAATTAAGTGGTTGTTTATCGCTATCCGTGTGCATTCTTTAAATGACGTATTGAGTCGGCATTTCCATATGTGATTACTGAACTATATGCTCGGCGTTTAGTACTGATGAGTAAAGAAGTGTCCATTGTTCCGATGAAGAAATTGTTGATTGAGGTTTGGTGTTGATCAAATTTTACGACGTTGAGGAGCTTGCTGTCGTGTGAACGGTCCTTCTTTTGGACAGGAATGGATGGTTTTCCTCGTGTTTAAGCGATTGGACTTTTGCCTTTCCATCTTCGTCTCATCTGTTGGGATCTGATGCATCCAGCATGTTCCATGACGGAAATTCACAAAATGTAAACACATCAAGTGATTGCAAGATGAGTTGTATAAAAGCTGCTGAACTTTTTAACGCAAAATTATGTAGCTCTGGAGTCTGGAAGATAAGTGATATGAATGAAATTTTCATTGATTTTACATAGAGAAGCAGCTGATATTATAATATTGCCTTTCTTGATGACGTTTCTAAGTTTAATAAATTATTATAGTACTCTGATAATTTAAAAAATATCAGCGCTGAATGTATCGCGTTTTAGAACTGTTTAAATAGATTTGCATTGCAGTTGGAGAGTGTTTCTTAATAAATGCTTTATGCATGATTAATCGTATTTTTTTTAATTTGTTAGTTATGCTCAATATTACATTATGTTATGTCTACCAAAAAAGGCAATTCGAATCATTCTCTACAGTCCAGGGCAGTTGTATGTTGATTTAGGTACATTTTTAACTAATCGCAAAAACAAAAATGATATAAAATGCCGAAACACCGCCAAACACATTAGCATCGCAAATTGCTTGCTAGATACTGTTTTTTCTTCTAAATGTGACCAAAATATTTGAAAATTCTAAAAAATTAATAAAATTTCAATTATTTACAAAAAAAAAAATCATTATTGTTCACCCATTAGATTTATTTTAAAATCGTCTGTTAGATATTTTATTTCCGAGAATCCACAGAACAAAGTATTTATTGACAGCGAATTTATGAGTTAGTTTGTAAGCGTCGCAGTTAAGCATGCTCAGGGATTAATCTATTAGGGATTTATAATACAAAATACTTTCTCATTTTATAGCTAGCCAAAAAAATCTACCCAGCGTTGAACGGGATTTAAAGCAGGGTAGTTATATAAAATAAGAAAATAAAAATCCTTGTACATAGGTGCTATGACGGTAAAACAACTCATCCTCGCAAATCATAAAACCGAAACCCATCACTTGCAGAGACTTTAAATTCTACTGACGGAATTATTTTCGCGACAGACATTAATGAAAAATACTTGAAATCGCAGAAAAAGTTTTTCAAACCCGTAATGAATTGCCATCTCAACAAATTATCGTCCAATTTCATTCAAATTTTAGCACAATATTCATAATGATAAAACAATGCCCAATTAAAAATATTTGGGTCACATCTTTTATTATTCCCAAAGTTAGAAAACTATACTATAACGCATCGCATCTATAAAAATCGAATATTTCTGCCCTTAGTAGCATCTATATATACTAATTGCCAAGTGTCCGTCTGTCCGTCTGTCTGTCTGTCTGTTTGTCTGTCACGCTTTTTTTAGGCCCTTCCGAATAGATAGAGAATTTCAATTTGGTACACAGCTCGGTCGTTCGATAAAACCCCCTGGAAAAATAGAATTTTTCGAAAACGTTCTCTAGACGGGGTGCTCCACACCAAAACGTTCGAAAAGTGAAATGATTGGAAAGCGTACTTTGCAATAAGATAGAGACTTCAAATTTGGTGCATGGGTAAATCATTCGAAAAGAAGAAAGTGTGCAATTTAAAGTTTCCAATATTTTCTACTTAAGGGGGTGCCGCACATCAAAATGATCGATTTACCGAATAAATGAGAAAAGGCTGCTTTAAAATTTGATAGAGGCTTGAAATTTGGTATATGGGCTAATCATTTGACGAAAACACCCAAGACCAATATAGTTTTTCAAAAATGTTCGTTTAAGGGGGTGCTCCTGAGAAAAACGTTCGAAAAGTTAATTGATAAAAAACCATGCTTAGGAATGAGATAGAAATATCAAATTTGGTGTAAGGGTAGATAGTTTGGAAGGAAGAAAGTGTACAATTTCAGTTTAACAATATTTTCTACTTTAGGGGGTGCAACACACCAAATTGTTCGATTTTCGGTATAAAGGAGAAACGTCCGTTTTAAAACGTGATAGAAGCTTGAAATTCAGTGTATGGATTACCCATTTGACAAAAAAGAAACAGAGATGAATACAGTTTGACAAAAACGTTCATTAACGGGGTTGCTACACGGAAACACTTTCGAAAGGTGAAGTGATAGAAAAAACATTCTTCTCGATAGGATAGAGACTTCAAATTTGGTGTACGGGTAGATAGTTTGAAAGGAAGAAACTGTGAAATTTCAGATTTCCAATATTTATTAAATTAAGGGGTGTCGCACACTAATATGTTCGATTTTCCGAATAAATGAGGCACACTTCCTTTTAAATGTGATAGAGGCTTGATATTTGGTACATGGGCCAATCATCTGATGAAAAACGCAAGACAAAAAGACTTTTACAAAAATGTTCATTTATGGGTGTGCTTCACAGAAAAAAGTTCGAAAGGAGAAATAATAAAATAGGGGTGCCTCGGGATGAGATAGACTTTAATGTGATGTACAGGTAGATAATTCGACAGGAAGAAAAGCGCAAAATAAGTTTCCTAATATTTTCTTCTTTAAGGGGTTCTGCACACAAAAATATTCGATTTGTCGAATAAATGTGAAATGCGAATTATTAAAAAAATTACATTATTCATGTGTTGCGCATTGCGAAACCGTTGATTTTCAACGGGTATTCGGCTAGTTTAATCTATATATACTAATTGCCATGTGTCCGTCTGTCTGTCTGTCTGTCACGCTTTTTTAGGCACTTCCCGAATAGATAGAGACTTGCAACTTGGTATACAGCTCGGTAATTCGATAAAAACCCCTGGAACAATCGAATTTCTCGAAAACGTTCTCTAGAGGGGGTGCCCCACACCAAAACGTTCGAAAAGTGAAATGATAGGAAAGCATGCTCTGCAATAAGACAGAGACTTCAAATTTAATGTATGAGTAAACCATTCAAAAGGAAGAAAGTGTGCAATTTCGGATTTCGAATATTTTCTACTTAAGGGCGTGCTGCACACCAAATTGTTCGATTTACCGAATAAATGGGAAACGGCTACTTTAAAATTTGATAGAGGCTTGAAATTTGATGTATGGGCTAATCATTTGATGAAAACACCCGAAACGAATATAGTTTTCTAAAATGTTCCTTTAGGGGATGCTCCAGAGAAAAACATTCGAAAGGTGAATTGATAAAAAAAACACGCTTCGGGATGAGATACAGATTTCAAATTTGGTATATGGGTAGATAGTTTGGAGGGAAGAAAGTGTACAGTTTCAGTTTTCCAATATTTTCTACTTTAGGGTGTGCCGCTCACCAAAATGTTCGATTTTCGGAATAAAGAAGAAACCCCCCTTTTCATATGTGATAGAGACTTGATATTTGGCATATGGGCGAATAATGTGATAGTAAACCCAATCAGAATGGAGTTTTTCAAAAATGCATATTTAAGGGGGTGGGTACTGCACACAAAAATATTCGAAAAGTGAAATGATAGAAAAAGCATGCTTCGCACTGAGATAGAGACTTCAAATTTGGTGTATGGATCAATAGTTGGAAAGTGTGCAATTTCAGTTTTCCAACATTTGCTATTATAGGGGGTACCGCTCACTAAAATATTCGATTTGCCAAACAAATTGAAAACTTCCCCTTTACAATGTGATATAGGCTTGAAGTTTAGTATATGGACTCATCATTTGAAGAACAAACCCAAGATGAATACGGTTTTTCCAAAATGTTCATTTAAGGGGTTGCTACACAGAAAACCGTTTAAAAGTTGAAGTGATAGAAAAGCATGCTTCGCGATAAGATAGAGACTTCAAATTTTGTGTACGGGGAGATAGTTTGAAAGGAAGAAAGTGTGCAATTTCCAATATTTGCTACTTTAGGGGGTGCGGCACACCAATATGTTCGATTTTCCGAATAAATGAGACACGCATCCTTTTAAATGTGATAGAGGCTTTATATTTAGTATAAAGGCCAATTATCTGATGAGAAACCCAAGGCGAACAGAGTTTTTCAAAAATGTTCATTTATGGGTGTGCTCCACAGAAAAACGTTCGAAAGAGGAGATGATAAATTAGTATGCTTCGGGATGAGATAGAGACTTTAACTAGGTGTACTGGTAGATAGTTTGCAAAGGAGAAGGTGTGCAATTTAAGTTTTCTAATATTTTCTTCTTTAGGGGGTTATGCACACTAAAATATTCGATTTGCCGAATAAATGTGAAACGCGAGACAGTTGATTTTCAACGGTATTCGGCTAGTATTGATCTAATACTCGACCAATATTGTATATCTTGGTGTTACATTGGAAATATTTTCAATGTATTTCCAATATTAGGTAAACAGTGGGGTTACAGTAGCCTCCTATATTGGCTAAATTTACAATGCAATATAACGCCAGTATTGGTATTATATTGGAAATATTGGCGTAATATCGCCCCAATATTTTAAACCAATATCGGGCCAATTCCTTCATTCAAAATATCAACTTTTTCATACTAGGCTTATATTGGAGCCAATATTGGATTGCTGCGAGGGACACATCTTAGATGAACGACATTAGAGTAATTAAAAATTCTGTAGTATTTTGTGATATTTTAAACAACTAGATAGCCCATCGTTGGATATCCTTTCACATTTATTATATTATAATATAAATATCGGAGATGTTTAAAACGCACGAAAAGTATATATTGTTAAAAAATTCATTAACAGTTTTCGATTCATCGTATGGACTATGTTCAAAATTTGCTTGAAAGGGAATTCTTCGATCTTGGAAATTGTATCAAGATCAATACCCTGTGATATAATATTTTAAGTCGCTGAGGAATCGAGTTTTGCATATATCGGGATAAAACATAAAATAGCTAAAACTTAGTTCGAAATAATAAAAAAAAACGCCGAGGTGCACCTATTCTTCTCCTGGTGCGTCAGTTAAAAAATTATGTGAATCCTAAGAGAATTACCCAATTTAGGAATTTATTCTCATTTTGATGTATTTTTATACAATTCTATATTTTTGTGAATCCGCTATGTGCATTACATGTCACCATGCAATAGTCAAATTGCATTTAATGGGTTATAGCCTTTGTATATATCACACGAGGATAACACATACACGCGCAAAGGCCCAAATGTGGGCGTGCTCAGCCAGTGTATTTAACGTTATGTGTGGCTGCGTAAAAGTCGCCGTTAAAATTAAATCGAAAAATGTTACCGCTAGCTGCGGTACCATATATTAATTTTCATAGTCACTAAACATAAGTCAGAAAAATAACAATATAATTTTTCTTCTCTCACAGCATTCTTTAATATTAAAACGCCGTTGACAATATGGCTGAATAACGACGATTGAAGTGATGACAAGCACATTAGCGAAAAATCCTAGCGTTAGAAGATTTTTTGGATATGAAAAAGAAATAATTATGAAGGTGTGGTTAATGATGCAATAAACTAGACATATTTTTTTATTTTTTAATCAATATTATGCAGAAAAAATTAAAGCCTCAGGATTTTTCTCGATTTAATTTCAGTTTTTACCAGGAAGCTTCATTATTCACGACTCAAGGGTTTCACAAGAATCCGATAACTTATCATATTTCATTGTTAATGCTTAAATAAAAACATTGCCTAATTCTTAAGGAAGGTAAAAAGATGATGTGAACAGCACTTGGCTTTCCCTACAGACACATAATTGCTGTTGTACATATATTCCGTAATGTATTATTAAGGTTCCATCGCATAAATTAGCATTAAATAGATAATTATTAGAAATTATATTTATATTGCACCTTTAAGTGAGTTTCTTTTTCATTTGGCAGTTTAGACTTCTATTTTGGGCAACATGGACTTCTGTTTCGAATTTTGACGATTTTGCGGATCATTTTGAAAAACGACTTGTTCTTTTCATTGCAATCGTACGCAACTCTAATTTGAACCACTATAAAGTAAAGCATGTATAACAATCGTTGAATTTCAAAATAATTTGTCTGACGGTTTTTGAGACAGAGTGGATACGTACACACACACACACACACACACACACACACACACACACACGCACGCACGCACGCACACACACACACACGCACACACACTAGTTTTTTGTATTACACAGGTCCCAAAACGTGTTGATCCGTCGAAAACTCTAGACACACAGACAGACAGACAATTGACAGACATATACACAGAGACATTAGATTTGAAATAGTAAATTTTTATTCTGAAGTGTCTTAAACGAGTAAATCATTAAAAATCTCGGATTTCGATTTTCGGCCTCATACCAGTACTTTCCCTTTATATTGCCATTTAATACAGTAAGAGTTAAAAATAGTGTGTTCAATATATAGTCTCTTAAACACTCTAGGAAAGTATTTACGGAGGGTCTTGGTTCCCGGGTTCGATTCCCGCCGCTGCCCAAACTGTCGCCGTGTTCACGTGGAGTACGATCACTTTAAACATGTGGGTCCGTAAGTCCTTCCGAGAGGTTGGTGGTAGGGGGAGGAGGGTACGGTCCCTGTGGATGCCTCCCCCACTGGGTTCCGGTCTAAATTGGGTGGCACTTCCCGGCCGTCCAAACTGATACCTTACACCTTTCTGGTAGGTCGGACGGTCTGGGCCGAAGAAGAAGAAGGAGGGTCTTGGTTAAACGCAAGGTTATCCAATATGCGGCTTTCATTAATAACTAATACATTTCGACTATATAGAAAATACAATACGATATGAAAATTACAATATGCCGATTAAACGATATGAAAAAGACAACATGTCTAATACCTGACCTTTCCAATGGATTGACAAATTCCATATTGTGGAAAGACAATAATATATAAATAATTTTTTATACATTAATCTCTCTGAAACTGAATAGACCGAATGGTGTCATATTTGGGGAAATTTCAACAAATCATCCCTTATAATTTAACGAGAAAAAAAATTTTCTTAATAATATTGTACGGTAAGAAGCCATTCTCATGTATTTTCTTATTTCTGTTTTCCACGCAAGCATTAAGAATACAATAAAAATGCCACAGTTAAGTTTTATACACAAGCATTAAGAATACAATAAAAATGTCACAGTTAAGTTTTATACACAAGCAATAGGAATACAATAAAAATGCCACGCAATATAGACATATGATGAAATTTTAAAATGCATTGAGGAAAATAACTGTAATATAAATATTATTTTTTTCTCTTTCGAACCTATTTCTCTCTCGAGCTCTTTCGCAGATTTGGGTCCCTTTCATGCACGGAACAGCCGATGACTAGAAGAGAGGAAATTTGAGCCAGGGACTTGAACGTTGTTTTCAGATTCAATAAGTACCTATTACAAAATTTTAATATATGGATTTTGAATTATTTCTCTATCCACGAAGAAGACAATTTTGAAGAAATAAAAGTAGATAATTGAATTTGCGAAATCTTTCAACATACAGATTAAAAATCTTCAACCAGTTACGCAAGGTGTAATCTGTATATGATTAAGCTAAGCGATAATAGACTATGAACATCAATATTCAAATATACCGTAAAGAAGTTATCTTACATAGTAAAAGATGTGTGGCGACTCGAATACATATAACTTTTATACATCTTTGAGCTTTATTTGAACTTTTAAGCTTGATTTTTGTTATGTAATAATTTATTTTCAGATTTGCATAATGGGCAAGTCGTGCCTGTCGTCATTGGCAAATCAAGTGCTTGGTGACGTCAGACACGTGAAGATATTTCTTCTTCTTCGACACAGACCGTCCAAACTATCAAAAGGTATCTGTTTGGACGGCCGGGAATTGCCACACAATTTAGACCGGAAGCCGGTGGGAGTAGTATTCATAGAGACCGTACCCTTTTCCTCAAACCTCTTGGAAGGACTTAAGGATCCACATATTTAACATGCTCTTACTCTAAGTGAACACGGAGACAGTTTTGGGCAGGCCGGTAATCGAACTCGGATCATCCGTATGCAATCCTCACCCGCTAACACCTGGGCTGTCTTGCTCCGTGAAGATATTTAACCCTCGGGCTTTTCTACTGCCGATCTCTGCCTTTTCTGTTTTAAAAGGTACGCAAGCATGCAGTTGGTTGGTAAATACGCCGCGCCATGTATCATGTAATTCTTAGCCAGAGGCTCACTTTATTTTTGATAAGTTTATGTATGGTTTTAATTGTCTTATGACTGTACATAAAATTTAAGTTTATTACAATGTGTCTGGTCCTTTGTGGAAACAAATTTCTGATAGTAGTGGAGTTTAAGCAAACAACCTTCAAAAACCGACAAAATTTTCTAATGCAAAAATTGCGCCGAGGTAACTAATTAAGGTGGAGTCATGCCCGCTACAGATGTCTGTCAATCTGTGCCATCGGTAGCGGAAAAATCGAAGCTTCGAACAACGGAAAAATTCGGTACAATGATGTCATATTTTTTTTATTGGAATTAGTTTAAAAATTATTAACTTTTAAAAACCGAAAATAGGCCATTTTCCATCATTTTGTCAAATCAATGTATCATTGAAACTGCATACGAATCTTCAGTGCTTGATCCATGAACATCCCAGACATCTGTCGCGAAAATAACTTACAGTTTAAATTATAAAATTCTAACTTTCGAATTCGTTGCAATTTATTATTTTATTATTTTGCTAAAACTGGCAAAAATCAAATGAAAACCCATTGAAACAGCATTTTTTTTTTCAATTTTACCGCCTTTCTTTCATCAGCTGTTTGAAATATCACCGCCCCCATTGATCCGATTTACATACAATTTTCACTGCCATACAGCCACACATTAACAACAGCGGCGTTGGGTCTGAAGCGCCCTATATGGCAAGGATTCTACGCGGCTAGGCATGGATTCTACAAGGTCCTGGAGTGCGTTTAAGTCAAGAAAATACAAATAGTTGGACAAGTAGAGTTTAAGCTTCTATGAAGTTGGTGATAGAGGAGAATTTTATCGGACGCGTCTTTCGAACATGTCTCGAACGTTATGTATAGGGTTTTAATCTGGACTTTGCGGTGGCCAGGATATATGATAGAAGTCAGATTCATGAGCAGTCCACCAACCCTGGCCCAGGAGGTCATGAAAGCAATAAATAAAGGCACTTTAATTACAGGTGTGTTTGGGTTATAAAATGTACTGGAGGCTAAAGCTGAAGCCAGCTGATTGGTTAAAAAATTAAACAATAAGGAAGTGTTGTTTCATCGCCCTGAGGACAGCCAATGAGATACGGAGGGCGTATCTAGACCTCAGGCGAAAGATGTGACAACAAGCAGGAAAAGTTTAAGAGATAAAAATCAGTATCTATATATTCAGATATGGTAAAAGAGTATATATTAATACATGGCAGTTATTTAAGGAATAAGAGAGAGAAATGATGTTGTAGTCAATAATATTCAGTCTATAGTGAATATTCAGACGTGTCACAATCAACGAAAAATGGCCTTCCGAGAGAGATGGATATATGCAGGCAATATTCAGAGAAATGACGAGAAAGTCACTTATGAATGACCGGAAGAAAAGGTTGTGCTTCAAAAATTATGACAAGCAAAAGAAGGTTCAACATGCAGTGCAATGTCCAAAAAGACAGCACAAGTATGTACCAATCTGGTGTTACAAAATGTCGAATAGATAATTTTAGGCAAATATAGTAAGCCTGGTATCACACACCCAGTCTCCTCTTTAAATATATATATGTATAATTAATTTAAGTGAATCTTAATTGTATATGTAATACATAATGTTTATTTTAAAGTTTAAAATGTTTAAAGTTAATTGTGTAGTATGTTAATATACTTATATTTTAGAAACTCGCACATATAATTTATGTTGGGTTATAATGCGGCATACGTTACGGGTAATTTAATAGTGATAATTTAAGACAACCCAAAGATTTAGTCATTATTATAAAAGAGTAAACTCCACCTTATAATTCCTTTCACTACAGACTCGTTTGGCTAATTTTGGATAATATTTGACAGCACATGTGCCCGTAGCGTGATGTGTTTTGATTATATTCTTTGTCGAGAAGAAGGAGAATCTCGCCACTAAATCTGCTTCACACATTCTTGAAGTCACGAGCCGCCAGTGCTGTAACTTACATTTGTTTACAAGTTCCCAGCTTTCTAATTAACTGGTGTGTGTATTTTCAACTCGCATATTTAGGACGTACCAAAGTATTTAGAGCGCATGTTACGTTTGGATCGTTGTATAACTGGCATGATTGCTCATAGAAAAAACGCCGTGCGAAAACGATTTTGGTTTAAATCATTACTTACTTGGTGGCGCTTATTTCAGATCCGATCACCACTGGGTTATTTGTTATAGTTCTATTTAAAACATAGTACTAATCTAGAATGAAAAGCAGGATTCTATATAAGAAACACACACACACACACACACATATATACATATATATATATATATATATATATATATATAAATTCCCAAATAGGACAAGTAGCAATGTACTCGTAAAATTTCTAGATAAGTGACGTAAGTAACGGCCGAAAAGTATAAAGTTGTATTAAAAATTATTTTTTTGCTTTTAGCTTTTTAATCAATTCACTCAAAATTGTAGCATTTTTTCAAGTTTTATATTGTACATATATATATATATATATATATATATCATATAAAACGAAGTGAAAACTTTTATACAACGGAAATTCTTATACTTCAAGTGTTGGCGCAAAGCAGCACATGCACAAAAAGTATCATATAAGATTCAAATAAAAGAGGGAAACGACCAATTGCATAGCATAAATGGCAGAGGTGGATTGCGACACCTCTTTCCCGGTTAGAAGCGTGCTTTTACGCCCGGGCAACACTCCCGGAACCAATGCCAATGAGAGAGAAAAAAATGCATACTTTAGAGATATAGCGGATGTTTGCAGTAACACTTTAAGTTCTTAGTGGGACCATTGCGCATGTGTGGACAGCGCACCCTGGTGCACGTTGATAACAGATTTCTGCTTTAAGCGTCAGCATGCACTTCATACGGATTACATTCCATCCCTTTCTCTTGCAATGGTCGCTTCTAAAGTCTTGCAATGGTCGCTTCTAGTCTTGAGGTCGTTTCTGGTCTTGTGGTCGCTTCTAGATGGTTTGCTTCGCTTTTTTTTTCTGTGTCTTTGACTTCACACATATCCGGAAGATAGGTCACTGCATGGCATTGGTTCCGGGAGTGTTGCCCGGGCGTAAAAGCACGCTTCTAACCGGGAAAGAGGTGTCGCAATCCACCTCTGCCATTTATGCTATGCAATTGGTCGTTTCCCTCTTTTATTTGAATCTTATATATATATATATATATATATATATATATATTTCTAAGATAAAATCGACGCACCAAGAAATAATTATAGAATGAAAAGCAGGATTCTATATAATAAACACACACACACACACACACACACATATATATATATATATTCTAAGATAAAATCGACGCACCAAGAAATAATTATCCAAGTGAGACAAAATTTGGTACGTGTAATGTGGATGTAGAGAAAAGGAATTGATTAGAATTTCAGAACAATTAGATGGAGTATTGCACAGAAAGATCTAAACAAAGTGAGCACGTCAATAGCGTTGTTCCACCTCTGGTCTTGATACAAACTGTTACCTGACTTGGTATTGATGAATAAAGTTGCCGGATGGTATTTTGAAGGATGTCGTTTTAAATGGCCTCCAATTGACGAGTTAATTCGTCTACATTCTGGGATGGTAGCAGGCGACACCCCCTCTCAGCCCAAATGTACTCAATAGGCGAGAGATATGGAGATCTGGCTGGCCAAGGAAGTGCGTTGTAAGCCCGCAGACAATTAATACAGAGGCGTGCCGTGTGTGGCCTGGTATTATCTTGCTGAAAATTTAGGCCAGGGTGTAGCGAAAGGAATAGGAATACAACGGGTCGTAGAATGTCGGCAATGCATCGATGTGCTGTGATGGTGCCACGGAGGACAATCAAAGGAGTCCGGCTATCAAATGAAATGACACCTCAGACCATAACTCCCTGTGTCGTGTGACAGTTAGAGCAGGATCCCGACGGTGTCCGAGCTGTCTCCAGACACGTTTGCGCTGTTCGACGGGACTCAGTTCAAAACGGGACTCCTCACTGCAGACAATTCGCTCCAAATCCAAACAATTCCACGTTGATCGGCCCCGACACCGCTGCAATCGCTGTTGACTGTGCATACTGGTCAGTAGTAGGTGGCGTAATGGGCGCCTCGAGTATAGATTCCGCTTCCATAGTCTTCTATTAATGGTCCGGGTGGTCACTTCCGTGTTTGTCACACGTTGGACGGTTGTCAACGGCCCTACCGTGCTGAAAACACCGGTTCTCGTTAGATCACCGAAGTCAAGCAGCATCGGACGCGGTTAGTACTTGGGTGAGTGACCACCTGGGAACACCGCGTGCTGTTGGCAGATTTCGGGCGTGGAAGGCCGGTGGTTTGCGCGCTAGATTTGCACGCTGCCACAACTGCCGCCGTGCTCATCCGGAGTACGATCACGTTAATGGATCCGTAAGTCCTTCTGAGAGGTTGGTGGTAGGGGAAGTAGGGCACGGTCCCTGTAGATGCCTCCCCCACTGGGTTCCGGTCAAAATTGGGTGGCACTTTCCGGCCGTCCAAACGGTTACCTTACACCTTTCTGGTAGGTCGGACGGTCTGGGTCTCAACAACAACACGTTGGATGGTTGATACCGACGAATCTTGTGCTGTCGCAGCTGCTCTGACAATCGCGCTACCTTCCCGTTCTGTTGTCGCTCAAGACTGTCCGCTGCCAACTTGCCGCTGAAATCTGCTATTCCAGACCCATTCCTGCCAACATCGTCTAGTTGCTGCATCGCTCCTTTCCAATTGTCCAGCTATTCGTCAGTGCGCCAGTCCAGCCTCATGCAGTCGAACCGCACGCCGTCTTTCAAACTTCTTCATATGCTCGTAGTGGCCGCGAATTCGCCGGCAAGCCATTGTTACAATCAAGTTACGTAAACGCAATCGAAATTCAATGCTCGTTTTGTTCCTGAAAGCAAGGTTCGCTCCTTATATACACCACCATGGTGTTCAGTTTCAATCCGCTGTAGTTCCGACTATTCATTCATTGGCTCCAAATTTTTGATCATTTGCATATTCAGTCGACAGGTGTTTGCATGTACAGTTTCATCACTACCGGATTATTTTGCGGGATGTGTCGATTTTTTTGTCTTAGAGTGTATATGGTGTGTTTAAGTAGAAAGCATTTTGATAGGGTAAAAATTCACAGTCAATTTTGTCAGAGCTGCACCTACTTCACAACCGTAATGAACCACTTTGTGAACGATGTAAAATTGAGGTTAACAGTCATAGACAATTTATACATTAATTCGTACAGCAGTAAAATAACCCGTGTAATTTAATATATGAACCACAAAAGATAATTTGAATTTTATTTTTACTGCCAAACAACTCTTAATGTTAAAAGGCAATTTAACAAAGGTAATAAATATTTTGTAGAAAATAAGTGACATGCAGTTTATATTCATTTACAATTTTTCCTCATTTTAAAATCCTTATATAAATATATTTAAAATCCTTAAATCCACAGTTTGTATAAATACAACTGTAAATTTCAATACTTTCTAACTTCTTGATGAAAGTGCAAATAAAATAGTAAAACCATTAAATAAATTAAATAAATTCGCAATTATGTTTAGGAACGAATTTTAAAGAATGCATGCAATATAAAATTTAAAGGAAAAGAAACAATAATTTATAACATTTATTGGATAAATTTCAGTTCAAAGATAAAATAAACTGACTCTTGATAAAGCCATTTTCGTAATTAAATTTTCTTGGAAATGTTATGACATTTTCCGATAATGCAATAAAGTTTAAAATAATACATTTTCTCGGTCTTTCAGTTTGTCAAAGAATTTTTACATCACTTTATTCTATAAATTATTAATCTGTTATGAAATATTTTGAACTTCTAACGTTAGTTTTGTTTAATTTTTGATGTCTTCTTCACATTAATAATGAGATATATTGGATCCAGGTATTCAATGTTTTAAAATTATATAACAGGAAATTATTCTTTGAGTCTTATGTTCTGCATTAGCAAGCGTAGTTACTAGACAAAATATGATCAAAGGTAGTAACAATTTAAATTTTATGCACTCCAAACCATCCTCCTATAAAGGGAAATTTCCTAAGATAGGATCTTTCTCTCATTGCAGGCAACAAATTTCATAGACCGATTTTGCGCTTTTGAGATCGAAAGTATAAAATCGTCGATAACTGCAATGGCAGTAAGAAAATTCGCCAAAACGAAAAATCTCTGAGGACCGGCAAATTCATACCTATCCAAAAGCTGGCTTCAAATATACTACAGATAGTGCTTTGTCTACTTGAGGCTTGAAGGAAAGCCCATGTCCACTGGATGCTGGTATTTACAACGGGACCGCGATCCTCACTTTGGAAACGCCCCTATAGGCGGGTTCTATATGAAGTCGTCTGTTGCAGCCTCATATAATCTTATGCATTCTTCAAGAAATTTGGAGGTAGCTGAGCGGCAGAATTGAATATTTCGATTTCAATAAATATTCGCGATTTTTGTTGCTGTCACTGAATATTTCGTCTATTCTACGTTAACGCTACTCTTTTCAAGCATTTTCTTTGCAAATGGCGGTTCAGTGTCTTCATATGAAATGTCCTTCTGGTTCTAACACGTCTATTCAGGTATAGGTTTGCATGTCGTACATGCTACATACAGTTGTACGTCAATTATCTCAGAAGAAAATAATGAGAGCAATTAGGAAAGGAAAAACTAAAACTATAAATGCAGACTGAAATTAATTCGAGTGTGGCTCAATTCGACTTTCTCATGTCAGAATCAATATTTAGTAGCTTTTTTATTCTTTTTTTTATAAATTTTACTAGCAAATGCTTGAAAAATCGGTGTCATGGGTCCAAATGACTTCAATTATAGCGCGTTATCTTTTAATTTAAAGGGCTTCAAAAAAATTTCGGTTGATACCACACTTGATAATGTTCCCCCGGGTGGAAAGCTTTCCTCTCGAGGGGAGATTAATTACACCCAAATAATATATTGTTTCGCGGCATTTTTTCACAACAATGATTGGAACTATTATGCATCGTGACCATTGAACAATAAATAAAGCCTTTTATGCACAACTGTATCAAATTTCGTTCACATTACAAAAATACAAAATACACGTATACATATATAACTGCGTACATATGCAAGTTAGAATCAAAAAGTTCGAGACTGTGCTGATATCTCCAACCCTGATTGGAGGAGAGGGGAACTATTTTACCGTGGCGTAGAGGCACATGTGACGCGAGATGTGAAAATGTGAAAAGGAAGAAGCAGGTACACAGTGCAGGATGAAAAACGGAAATGGCGTTTAAAGAAAAATGTGCAAATATCAAATTCTGCCAGCGTTTGAGGAAATCCTTGACAGAAACATTGCACCTGCTGCAGCGGGTGCAATGTTTCTGTCATATATATATATATATATATATATATATATATATATATATATATATATATATATATATATGGTTTGGCAATTCATCGCTTTTCTATCGATCTTTTCCAATGCTAAGGCTGAAATTCACGCGAATAGTGTCTCAGGATTTACGCAATTAAATGGAGATTGATATGCGATAAAACGAGTATGTTTAACATTATTCTGATGGGGTTTGGCTTTGTTCCACAGTATTCTATACATATATGCTAGGTATGCGAATATCCGTACTGTACTTCCAATGTGGAAGTATATTAAATTTAAATGTGAAATTCTTGTAAATATTTTTTTCCAGTGAGTGGTGTTTTAAATAAGTTCGGAGATTATTTATTTAGTGGGTCGCCTGACTAAAAAATTCAATTAGAAAAGTTGCGATGCAAAATAGCTAGTCTAAAGAAAAAATTCATGTGCAATTATCTGCAGTATTCATGTAGATATACATTTATAATAGAAATTACGCAAAAGCTACCAAAATAGACTTTAAAATTAGCAAATTCGAAATGGATTTTCCTACAATTTTGATTCGTACTGCAAGAGCTGACTACAAATGGAAACCTGATTTTTCGACGTGATTCGTGTCTGTGCAATTTTATTCGCAGCTAAAATGGGAAAAAGTTTCCGATATTCTATTAGCAATAACTCACCTGAATAATTGCACTGTCTATTTTTCTTTCTATTGACTAGTTAATGTGCACTGCATTTTGCTTTTCTAATTAAATTGTTTTTGCTCAAGAGACCATATAGAAATTCAGATCTCCTATTTTTATGAAAATAACATCCTCCACAAATATAAACATTAATAAAACTGTATAATATTTAGTATTAACAAACTCTCAAATTGGATGTATGCGCCTAAAGTGTCCATAAAATATTCCAAAATCTTCTAATCTGATCAAACTATAATAATGGCTTTTTCCAAAGAAATACCAACATAAATATTCTCATGTAAATACAAATGTGACAGGAATATCAATAAATCCAGAATAATTCAAACAGACTTTATAATACTATTTCCCATAAACAACAAATGTTGAAAGCCCATTTCTCTCTGTTGTGTATCACTGTGCGATGAACATTTGTTCTTCTGAATAGCATTTTTATTTTCGACTTATAGGAATTCCAGAAACCAATTCTACGAATAAACTGAAATGAGATCAGCATTTGGTCTTGGAATAAAGTTAGACATCCATTCCGAACCATACAGTATGCAAACTTCACGGTTCCATAGTGAAAAATATTTCTATGGAGCAGTTTTGAAATTTATTATTGATGAAGCAAAAGTTCTGAAGAAATAGAAATTTACAGCTTTTTTTCATACGCTAGTAGACTGTTACGTATCGAATATTAAAAGTAGAAAATTTTTGTGTTTAGGAGTGTTAAAAATTATAACGTGCAAAGCGTTTACTTCTTCAAGAATTCGAGGTGTTTGTTTTTAACACTTTCCAACATAGTGAAAAACTGTTTATGAATTTGATCTGCCTGTCTGTCTGTCCGTTTGCACGAAGCAGTTTGCAAATTTCTGATTGATGTATGAAGTGAAATTTCTGAAGAAATTGAAGTTGACAGTTCTTTTTCATACGCTGGTAAACTGTTCCGTAGCGAGTATTGAAATTAGAAAAGGTTTCAGATGTTTAGGAGTATTAAAACGTATAACGTAAAAAGCGTTTATTTCTTCAAAAATTCGAGGTGTTAAATTTTAGCTCTTTCCGACATAATAGAAAAGTGTTTATAATTTTGGTCCTTCTGTATGTCTGTCTGTCCCTCGATAACTGTCGTAAAATGACTTTATCAAAATAAAATTTTAGCATGTTGTTGAGACAGTCTGTAGAAGATACGGAAATGAAAATAAGTGATATCACCCAATTAGTTTCGGTTTGAACTCGTGTTGAATAAATAAAATACGTTGAATCCTGTGAGACCTAATTTTACAAACATTTTTTAAGCGAGGTTAAAATTCACAATTCTAAAATTTTAAAAATTATCCAAATTATCACATAAAATCTGTAAAAACATTTCAGAAAAATATATCGGGTAGTTTTCCAAATAAAAATGGAAATAATAATTACACTCATGATATAAGAAGAGATCACGAGATTCATTGCAAAATAAAAAATGACATCCATTTTTTTCCCACTGTATGATTGTGATATTTAAAAATCTTTAAAATTTATATTTAGTGTTGAATCCGTCATAAAACCGCTTTATTTTTATCTATTATTATTATTATTTATGTATCTAAATACTGTGCGACACAATTACAGTATTTTCTATTTTGAATGATCACTACCTTTGATTATTTCAATAACGAAGCCTAGTTGCAATGAATGAGAATGTAAACAAATCAAGCAATTATAAGGTGAGTTGTATAAGAATAGCTGAATGTGTTTCACGTAAAATTATTTAGCTTTGGAGTTTGGAATATAAGTTATATGCATGAAATATTCTTTGATTTTAGAGAGGCAGACGATTTACATTTCGAGGACGTTATTTGAATAAAGTTAATTTTTTGTAACTAGCATTGTCTTTTAATTTTTATTCAAATACAATAAATTACTGGAATACACGTGGTAATTAAAAAAATATGAGTGTTGAATGTATCGCATTTTAGAGCTGTTTAAATAACATTGCATTTCAATTGGAAAATGTTTTATAATCAATGCTTTATTCATGATTGATCTTTCTTTTTTAGTATTCAATGTGTTGCTATTTGAGGTGCTTGGATTTCAGTGTTCGAGGTGTATGGTTAAGTTATACTATAGTAATGAGATACATGAAAATTGCATATTCAAGTAAACTTTATACAAAGGAGTTCAAAACAGAAAATTTTTCTAAAAATATATATATATTTTATTAATGAATAAAAATTTCAAATGGTGTAGAATCGAATAATATAAGTACGTAGTAAATGTTTTAATTATAGCTTAAATAATTTAAATTTTTTAAATTATGCTGTTTGATAGTTATCGAAAAAAACAGAACTTTGAAACTTCGTCTTGGAAGAAATTGAATTCTTGAAAAGTTCAATATTTATATTGCTATAACACAAAATTTAACTTTTTTTCTGGGTTCACACATAAAATTGTGAATTTTAACTTTGTGCTGTTTAATACATAAAATTACATCATGTAATACATCATGTTCAACACAGCAAATTAGATACAATTGCACATTTATTGTTTATTTTATATATTTTTGAGCTGGTGGCAACAGCAGTTATGTTAGCTTCTTGAGCAATCACAGAAGCAGTTAAAAGCACAGGGCCTAATGCTCATATGTGCATGGCGAGGAGGGACGTTATTTGAGAGGAATTCGCAGAAGAAAAATCTTTGTCTGCTTTTCAACTTCAGGAAGATTTTCCCTGTTCACGTTTCGCTTTCGGCACCAAACGAAATGTTCGTATCAAGCTTTTTAACACTTTGCAACAAAGTTGAAAAGTTGACTTTGTTCATTCTGTCTGTCTGTCTGTCTGTCAGTCCGTTAGCACGATAACTGCCGTAAAAATGACTTAATCAAAATGAAATTTTAGTATGTTGTTCAGACGGTCTGTAGAACATATGGGAATATAAATGAATAATATCACCCAATTAGTTTTGGATTGAACCCGGGTCGAAAAAATGAAATACATTGAGCCCTATGGGACCTAATTTTTCAAACATTTTTTAAGCGGATTGTAAATTCACAAATTGCTTCGAAAATTTTAGGTAATATTCAAATTGTTCCTTTTTTTAATAAAAATTAAAATAATAATTACACCTCTTATATGAAACGATCACGTGACCATGATATGAAACGATCACATGACCCACTTCAAAATGATATATGGCATCCATCTTGTCTCAAAATCGTGATTTTTTTAAGTTCTTTTTAATTCATATTGAGTGTTGTATACGTCCTAAAACTACTTTATTTTTGCTTAAATTCTGTGCATCTACATACTGAAACAACGCAATGACAATATATTTCAGTTTAAATGCTCATCTAAATTTGATTATTTCTACAACTAAGTCTATTTTTCACCAATGTAAAATGTAAACAGCAAAATATATAGAATGAGTTGTATTAGAATTCCTGTATTTTTTTTAACACAAAATAATTTAGTCCATGGAGTCTGCATGGCTGATATGAATGAAATATTAATTGATTTCATAAAGAGAAGGACGATTTTTTACGATGAAGTTTCAAGCATAGAGTTTAATTTTTTGTAGGTCCATGGTCTTAAGCAAAATGTTTAAATAAAATAAATTATTATAGTATTGTGATAAATGGGAGAAAGTTGTGAATGAAATCCTGTTTTTATAGAGAGATCCAGGCGTGTTATTTTTTCTATGACGTCATTTGAATTAATTTTAATTGTTTTCAATGAAGATTTCAAATATAATAAATTATCGTAGTATTATGATAATTCTAAAACTATTACCGAGGACTGTATAACATTTTAGAGATGTTTAAACCAGGCAATTTGTATTTCAATGCCGTCATTTGAATGAAGTTCATTTTTTCGATGAAGGTTTAAGTTTTCAAATATAATAAATTAATGCAGTATTGTGATAAGTTTCAAAATATTACCGATATTATTGCATTTTAGACTTGTTTAAATAAAATTGCATTGAAGTTGGAAAGTGTTTCATAATCAATGCTTTAAGCATGATTGATCTTTCTTGTTAATATTTAATTTTTTAATTTTAAGGATTGTTTTTCTTCTCCCGGCCTCTCTATCTCTTTCTCTCTCTCTCTCTCTGTATATATATATATATATATATATATATATATATATATATATATATATTAGAACGAAGTATTAATAAAATTCAAGTAATCGTGAAATATTAACATCACCATAGAAGCAAAATCACTTCCATAATGCCGTTAATATAAAAGATCAGCACCGGTCGAAATTCGAAGATTAAAAGGAATTAAATTCATCTTCAGGTCTGAGTATTCAGTTCTAATTAACCCAAACAAATGCCTGTTTCAGATTGGACAATAGTATAAATATCCAAACTCATAACCATTATTATAAATATCTAATCTCAGATTACAGGCACCAAAAGATGAAAAAAGGAAGATAAGAAACATTAGGGAAATGTATTACCGTGTGGCAAGAACCCTTCTTCTTTCAGGCCATTTTTTCTTTTTTCTTTCGCAAATATATATATATATATATATATATATATTATCAATGTGTCTTCAATGGCCGGATATTGAAATCACTTTTGAGGCAAGTAACTAGATTGACAAACTAATTCTGGTAACTTACGTGTGGAGGTCTATTTCACTCTGCAACCAGCAAAATTAGCGATTCTACAGTTACGTGCTAAGAGCTATATAATGCATCATTTTGGTCAATGTTATTAAAAACGAAAGAAAAAGAACAATTTTAGTTCGAAGATAAATGTGTATGCTGCCAACATCGGGGTTTTCATTTTAAGATAAAATATTTCATATGATGGCGAATGAAGAAAAATATACATTGGAGTTATACAAATATATCTTCCACAATATTTTTTAAAACTTTATACCAATATATATCTAGCATAATACATTTAACATATCAGGGTTTTATTCAGCCTAGAAACCGAGAGAACCGGAAAAAGTCAGGGAATTTGAAAACAGTCAGGGAAAAGTCAGGGAAAACCGGCAAAAGTCAGGGAATTTTACGAGAAACCTGGAATGTTTTTGGTAACGCATGTAAAATTCGCGATGTTCACCAAGTGGGCGATATTTGCCAATGTTGGATGTTTTTCTACACGGAAGTTGCTACATTTACAACCTTAAAGCGCTTTTTTGAGTCGCCTTATTACTTTCCTTATATACACAGTATAATGTATAAGGAAAGTATTGTGACGGGGTCGAAAATTCGAATTCGTGTTTTGGCGGAAGAGCGCGTTTCATGCATCCCTGAACACGATTCAAACGTTTTAAGGTGAGGTCTCTCTCTCTGTGTGTATGTGTGTTTGTGTGTGTCTTTGAGTCTGTGGAGACGATATCTCCCAAAGGAATGGAGCGATTTCAACGAAATTTAGTACAAAAATTACAATCTGTGAATACCGGAAACATATTGTTTTTAAACTCAATCGACTGTCCAGAATCCTCCTAAATTTCGCGTGAAACATTGAAAATATCATTAAAAAATCAAAACCTTTAATAAACTTACGTAAATAGTCATATGTAATTTTTTACTAGAAAACGATTGACATAAACTTTAGAACGCTAGCATGAAATGTTCTCCAGATATTACAATTTTAAAAATAAATTTATAAAAAAAATCACATAAAATAAAAAAAATATTAACTATTGTGAAATATGTTCAATTTTCATATGTAATATCATGCGATAAGTTTGGTGACATCATACTCGTGGATCTAGCTCGTTCCATTCATAAGAAAATATACTTTGGGTAATACTTTTGTATTTGGACGTACATGGTCATTTCTCTGCTATGAGGATAGCATATTTCTCCGTCCATAACGCTTAACGAGATTTTGGCGACAAATTGACGGAAATTCGTCAGCTTGGCGAATTTTTACATGCTGAAAAATTAACGAAACTGTCACCAAATTGATAAAAACGAAGCTAAATCAGTGAAAATGACGACTAAAATTCAATATCTTGGAATACTACTTTCGTATTTGGACGTAAACAGTCAGATATCTTCTATAAGAATAACCTATTCTTCCGTCCGTAACGTTTGGCAAAATTTTGGTATCGAATTTGTCGGAATATCTCCAACTTACTGACTTTTTAAATGTTGGCAAATTGACGAATATGTCACCCAATTGATAAAAATTCGCCAAATTGGTGAAACCGACTCTAAATCAATGAAATGGGGACTAATTGATGAAAATTCAATATCTCGAAAAGAACATAAGAGTAGACTATAAGAATGACCTATTTCTCCGTCCGTAACGTTTGGCGAGGAATTTAGCGGGGACGTCCGCAATTTAGCGACTGTAGTAACTGTTGCCAAAGTGGCAAAATTGTTGCCACATTGATAAAAATGACGTCAAAAGAAAAGTACTTTTTCTCAAATTCTGATTTCCGTAATATGACGGACATACCTCCTAGTATATAAGATATGGTCTCCTCTCTATCTGTTTGCAGCAGTTGGTGATATATTTGGCGAACTTGGCGAATAATCGAGCACAGAATCGCCAAATTCCCGATATTTTACACCAAATTGACGAAAATATCTTCAAAATTTCCGATATTTCGTCCCAAATTGGCAAAAATATCGTCAAAATTGCAAAACTGACGCTAAATTAATGAAAATTAAGGGGGCATAGGACCTTTAAACAGTCGAAATTCATTGAAAATAGACCTATCTTTACAATTTTTTAATTTTAACCAGGTGTATCCCAGATGTTCAATTTTTTTTCTCTAAACATATAGAAAACCTTTCTTACTACACAAATTTTACTGAAGTCATATAATTATATGGACATTTTATATTGTTTTTTAAAATTTATACAATTTTGACAGACATAATGGTGTATGTAGCAGCCGCGCGCAGAATATGTCAAATAATATTATACTTATGGACTTCAATTTGATAATAATATATGTATAACTATCACATCTTTAATTTGTACACACTTTTTAAAATTTTGAAATAAATTTAATATTTTTAAAATTTAAACAAAATGAAATTTTCATTTTCAGTGTTAAAAAACATAAAATAAACCTCTTCACAATTCTTTTTTTACTATTTATGGTGGATTTTTGAAGTACAAATTATATATATGGATGAAACAAGTAAGTCCAAAAAATTTGAAAGTGATTGGTTAAATATATTTTAAAATATGTTGCGTGCAAGGGCTAAAATCACATATCTGAGAAAAACAGCTTTAAGGTTTAAAAATACATTCAGTGTTACTTATTATCTTATTTTACACCTTAAAATGCCTTTAGTTTATAAATAAAACCTTCCTATGTCTGTTATGTAAGAAAAATCAAAAATTTTCTGCCTTTTAGGGGCAACTTGAGCTCTATATGTTGCTTCGGAAACTCGAACAGACGTTTCGCGCAATAGTTTCTTGTTAGTCAGATGAAGCACGTTTACTAAATTTTTACTTATTTATGAGGAATTTTTATCTATAAATTATGTATACAGATGAAACAAGTAAGAGCAAAAAATTTGAAGGTGATTGGTTACATATATTTTAAAATATATTGCGCGCAAGTGTTAAAATCACATATCTGAGAAAAACAGCTTTATAATTTAAAAATGCTTTAATGTTACTTATTATCTTATTTTGTACCTTAAAATGCCTTTAGTTCATAATTAGCACCTTCCTATGTCTGTTATGTAAGAAAAATCAAAAATGTTCTTCCTTTTAGGGGCTATTTGAGCTCTATATGTTGTTTCGGAAACTCGAACAGACGTTTCGCGCACTCGTTTCTTGTTAGTCAGATGAAGTACGTTTACTAAATTTTTACTTATTTATGAGGAATTTTTATCTATAAATTATGTATATAGATGAAACAAGTAAGAGTAAAAAATTTGAAAGTGATTGGCTACATATATTTTAAAATATATTGCGCACAAGGGCTAAAATCACATATCTGAGATACCCGCTTTTAAGTTTAAAAATATATTCAGTGTTACTTATTATAGTATTTTGACCTTAGAATGCTTCCAGTGCATAAATAGCACCTTCCTAATTCTGTTATGTTTGAAAAATCAAAATTTTTCTGCCTTTTGAGGGGCATTTGAGCTCTACATGCTGCTTCGGAAGCTCGAACATCAGCTTCGTGAAGAAGTTTCTTGTCAGTCAGATGAAAAACATTTACTAAATTTTTACTTATTTAGGAGGAATCTCTTTTGTATAAATTGTATATATAGATGAAACAAGTAAGAGCAAAAACTTGAAAGTGATTGGTACAATATATTTTAAAATATGCTGTGCGCAAGTTGTAAAATCACCTACCTGAGAAAAACAGCTGCAGTTGTACTTTAATAAACTGAAACTCTAGTGACAAGAAAAGAATGAGTTACAGAAAATTTGACGCATTGAAATTGCTTAAAATTAAAAAAATATATAACAAATATGACTTTCGCACATGGAAAATTTTGAGTTATCGCAGTTCGGCTAATTAATGTTTGGCTGTAGTTTATTATACATCCTGTGTTATTTTATATCTAATTTAGCATCAAAATGCACCTGATGCATAAGTAATTCCTTCCTCTTCCTCTTGTCTTTGAAAATCAAATTTTTTCTGCCTTTTACGAGCTTTTCAAACTTCATATGTAGTGCTAGAGACTCGAAATTCCATCACATTCCATTTTTCCCGCACAACCCGAATGGTTTTTCGAACACACTATTTTATGATTATTTTTCCACTTTTCATACCGAGGGCCACTTTTCTTACTTCTGTAGCTGTTGCAGCCTTTACAAAAAGAAGACATTACTTCGGTTTCAATAACCTTCCCGCTTTCTGCTCCGATTAGTGTACACACACCTACACGTGGCGAATACCCCCTATTTTTCCAACTACCATCTCCACTTACAGTAATATCTTTCGATCCATTTGATAATTCTCTTTCGTCCTGGACAGCAGTTTTCATTGAAGATTTAGCTACAACAGATGTGGCATTTAAAGTCCTGCGATTAATTTTATTATATAATTTCTGAGAAACAGGCGCTGGAAGACCCATCGTAGAACAAAAAGTAGATAAAGCCGATAAACCCTGCCTTATACATCGCATAGAAAATACAGCTCATCTGTTTATTTCTGGAATATTTTTCTTAACACCAATGAGTTTTGAATTTTTCACAGACTTTAGTTCATCACAGCTATCACAATATACAAGAAATGTTGATGCTAAACCCATTGAAGATTTTTCACGTATATTTATTGTTCCATGACATATTTTGCAGCACAAAACATTTGCAAGCTCCTTGAAAAGTACTGATATATGAACTATTCTATATTAATGTTCTTCAGATGAAATATGTGACTTATCAAGTGAAAGTTCATCTTTTGAGCTGAACAGTTTTTTTACTTGAAGCACTTAGCTTAGGCGTTGAATCAACATTTTTCATTCGAACACTTTCGGATTGTTTTTGTTTTTAATTACATACATATTTCATTGAAAACGTCTTCTTTTCGTTCTTTTAACAGAACGAGATTTAGTTGCCGGTGTATCCATTATTAGAAAGCAAAAAGCAAAAAGTTTATATTAAAAAATTGCACCAAACTGTCTTGTACGTTGAAGTTTACACAAATAAATATGCAAACGTGAAGAAGTTTGTAATGTATAATTAAAAAATAGATTAACTGTAATTTAGTTCAAAGTTCTTATGCTTAATCAACATAAATGCAGCAAATCAATCGTAAAAAGTAAGAAAATATAATGAAAAGAAATTGTGAAACTCAGAAGAAATTTTCCACGTTATAAACAAGTTAACGGCTCTAGAATATAAACAAACTGGGCTGAGCAGTTCAGTAGAGGTGAGTAGTTGCCTTCCTGCTGCTGCAGAAATAATTAAATAAATAATTAAGACATGGTGGTGGAAAAAGTATTAGATTTACATGACAAAACAGCAGTGCAAACATAAACAAATAGTGACGTCCCTTTAAAAATGGCGGCGATGGCTGACATGAAAAAATTTTCAAAAGTGTATGTTGCATAAAAGCTCATAACTTTAGAAATAATGCGAATTTTAGAATGCGGTTTTTTGCACAGTGTTCAGAAATGTTCAAACATTCAGAATAAAATAAAATTGAAAAATTGATTTTTTTTGAAGGTTTAAAGGTCCTATGCCCCCTTAAGACTCGCAGGGGCCGTTTTATGACAGTCTTGGCCTGGGAGGTCATGATCCTAATAAATGCAGTTCACATAAATCACTGGTGTGGTTAGGGCAAAAAAATATCCTTGAGCCCAAGGCTGAAACAAAGCAGCATTGGGTGACCAATGAAGAAATGTTGCTGCATCGCCTTGAGGATCAACCTTTACAGATATGGAGGGCGTATCTGGACCTCAAGTGGACTGATGTGTCAACAAGGAGAGAATAAAATATATATTCAATTAATACATTCGAAGGTTTGGGATGTCCTAGAACGTGTAGTTTTTGTCAATCTCAATTGGAGGCTAGGCATGCCCAAGTGTTATATTCATAGAAATCAGGCTATGACCATCCGAGAGCGTTGTGACTAGAATGGCAATTCAGAATGCTTAAGAGTGTGCTTTATAGAATTGAGGCAATGACCGTCTAAGAGTGTTGTGTTAAGTACAATTTGAAGCAATAATCATCCAAGAGTGTGCTTTCAAAGTCAATTGGAGGTCAGGTATATCCAAGACGACGAACAGAGGTATATGTAAATCGGCATTATATAACAAGTCGAATATATGATTTTGGAAAAATAATATAAAGCCTGGTCTCACACGTGCATGTTCTCCTCCTTAAGAGTTTACATGAAATTAATGTAAGTTTAATCGTAATCATAATACGTATAATTAATAGTATTTATAATAAGAAATTAAAATTGTGGAATTCAATGTGAGTATGTTAATTAATGATTATACATTAGGAATTCGCACAGAGAATAAATGGTGGGTTATTTCGGCTACAATGCAAATACACAACTATATGAATCACGATTACTAATAATTAAGAATGATAATTTATCCCAAAGATTTATATTTAATTTTTATAAAGGAAGTAAACTCCAATCCAACGTTCACTTTTATTACACCACAGGTACTTTGAAATAGTTTTACATGTTATCATCCGTAAAATCGCCAAATGTACAATTCAACATTAAAAACACAGTACGATGGATCTTAAACATTAATTTTTGACTGTAAAAAGAGTAAATTCACTGCATTAAATAAGGAAAGTCATGTGCTGTCCACATTAGAATTTTTTTTAATTTGTTGCGTTGTTGTCAGGGACTCTTGCTGCTGATCGCCATTGCTCGAAATTACAACAAAAATTTTCATTTGTTGCGTAAACGTATGCGCCAAATTGCGAGTGACTGGCCTAATTATGGATTTTTTTTACAAGACCCTCTAAGTGTTTTTGCTATTATTAACACTTTACAACAAAGTTGAAAAGTGTTTATGACTTTGTTCATTCTGTCTGTCTGTCTGTCTGTCTGTCTGTCTGTCTGTCTGTCTGTCCGTTAGCACGATAACTGCCGTAAAAATGACTTAATCAAAATGAAATTTTAGTAAGTTGTTCAGACGGTCTGTAGGACCTATGGGAATATAAATGAATAATATCACACAATTAGTTTTGGATTGAACCCGGGTTGAAAAAATGAAATACATTGAGCCCTATGGGACCTAATTTTTCTAACATTTTTTAAGCGGATTTAAAATTCACAAATTGCTTCGAAAATTTTAGGTAATAGTCAAATTGCTCCATAAAATATATAAAAAAAAATTCAGCTAAATATACTCAGTAGTTTTTTAAATAAAAATTAAAATAATAATTACACATCTTATATGAAACGATCACGTGACCATGATATGAAACGATCACATGACCCACTTCAAAATGATATATGGCATCCATCTTGTTTCAAATTCGTGATTTTTTAAAGTTCTTTTTAATTCATATTGAGTGTTGTATCCATCCTAAAACTACTTTATTTCTGCTTAAATTCTGTGCATCTACATACTAAAACAACACAATGACAATATATTTGAGTTTAAATTCTCATTCAAATTTGATTATTTTTACAATTAAGCCTATTTTTCACCTATGTAAAATGTAAACAGCAAAATATGTAGAATGAGTTGTATTATAATTACTGTATTTCTTTAACACAAAATAATTCAGTCCATGGAGTCTGCATGGCTGATATGAATGAAATATTAATTGATTTTATAAACAGAAGGACGATATTTTTCGATGAAGTTTTAAGCATAAAGTTTATGAATTGTAGCTCCATGGTCTTAATTTTTAAATAAAATAAATTATTATAGTATTGTGATGAATGAAATGGAGAAAGTTATGAATGAAATCCTGCTTTTATAGAGAGATCCAGGCGTGTTATTTTTTCTATGACGTCATTTGAATTAATTTCAGTTGTTTTCGAGGAAGTTTTCAAATATAATAAATTATCGTAGTATTATGATAGATTTAAAAATATTACCGTGGAATGTATTGCATTTTAGAGATATTTAAACCACGCAATTTATATTTCAATGCCGTTTTTTGAATGAAGTTCATTTTTTTCAATGAAGGTTTAAGTTTTCAAATATAATAAATCAATGTAGTATAGTGATAAGTTTTAAAATATTACCGAGGAATGTATTGCATTTTCGACTTTTTTAAATAAAATTGCATTGAAGTTGGAAAGTGTTTCATAATCAATGCTTTAAGCATGATTGATCTTTCTTGTTTTTTTAAATGCCGGAAATAAATAAATATAGTTTTCAATCGCGATTCTGAGAAATATCAATCAATATTAGCAACTGCAAATGTATCTGTTTCTTTTCTTTTTAATTTGTTTTATCCAAAATTGGCATTTCATTAGCAAATAAAAAATAGAAACGAAAGAAGCAAAACTTTCCCTTTAACTTCTCCTGGGAAAAAAGGTAGACACAGAGACTGGTAGTATATTGTTGAATTGTATTAGTTCTCTTAAATAAGTTTCTTTGTCTTTATAAAGTTCACACTTTTCTCACTTATTCTTTGTTAGGTGTCCATTTGGGGTAAAAATGTCTGTTTAAAGCTTTGCTCTAAAATTTTTGCTCTAAAACTTTGCTCTAAAACCAAACCAATATTTACAATTAAGTTATGGGGGCAAGAAAGAGTTCCATTACGTTCCTCAACGATATTTTCATCACTCAAAACACCTTAAATGCTTAAGCATTTACGTTGAATCAGTGAAATCAAAACACAGGGAAGAAGCAAGAGTTCTGTCTGTAATTAACGGCCTGGTTAATATCTTCTTTTTATCTACTATAAAGCTTATTTCACAAGTTTTTTTAATAAAACTTTTCTAGCAAAAGGAAGGCATGAGTTTTGATTTCATTTTGCCATGAATACCACAGATTGTAATCTGTTAACATCGTTGTTCCTTTTGTTATTATATTGATATGTTTATGAAATATATTATTCACTGTGATAATGAGATTGAAATATATAAATATTTCCAGAGATGACAACCATTATTGATTCCTGAACAAAATTACGAACTAAAACAAGAAAGATCAATCATGCATAAGCATTGATTATGAAACACTTTCCAACTGAAATGTAATTTCATTTAAAAATTTCTAAAATGTGATTCATTCAGTGGTAATATCTTTTACATTATCACAGTACTACAGTAATTTATTATACTTAAATATTTAAAACTGTATCGAAATATAAATCATCTGATTCTTTATGCAAAATCAATGAATATTTCATTCATATAACTTGTATTCCAGACTCCAGAGCTAAATAATTTTGTGTGAAAAAAATTCAGCAATTCTTATGTAATTCATCTTACAATCGCTTGAGATATTTGCATTCTGCATATGTTAAAATTAGGCTTCCTTGAAGAAATAATAAAAGTTTAGGGATCATTTAAAATCACAACTATTGTAATTGCATAGGCACGGAATTTAGATACACAGATAATACACAGATAATATATATGTGTATGTGTATGTACTCAAAGTATTGGAATCGTGCCGAAGATCGGAACTCGAATTTTCAAAGTATCTACACGTTTTGGGGACTTCTAGAACACGAAAAAACTACTTTTAGGAAGACGTCTGTGTGTGTAAGGGTGTATCTGTGTATGTTTCTGTGTGTCTGTGTGGATATTACATCCACTCTAATTGAAAAACTAATGGACCGAATTTCATACAATTTGGTAGGTATGTTTTTTGTGGGAAATCCTGATGTTCATTAGATTATAGTACGATTCGTAATAAAGAATCTGCCTTCTTTGCGAAATGGCCGCAGAAATTGCCTTTATCCACTCTAGCTAAAAACTAATGAACCAAATTTAACAAAATTTGGAGTATAATATTTCAATAACCTACAAGTGATTTATATACCAAATTTAACAAAATTTTGTATATAAATCATTTGTAGGTTATTCTACTCGATTCGGGAAAAAGGAACAGGCTATTTTTGCGAAATGGCCAGCAAAAATCGTTATATATAAAAATAAAAGACTACGTGTGCTCAATTATATCAATTAAATTCCTATTTTATATGTGATTTTTGACAACAAAAGAATAAGACTAACCCCATTACTCTAGGACTAGCCGTTCTTGAGATATTCTAGTTTTTTCGCGTTTTCGCTACGCCACCTTTGACAATAAGTCCAGCTATCAAATGAGAACCAAATTTAAGTTTAACGTGTAAATTCAATGTCATTTAAAATACTTATGTTGTGCAGATAAACTCAAATTATCATTGAATAAATAAAGAGAACGAATATGAGTCTGCAGGGAAAGACATGTGCTGTCCACATCAGAATTTTTAACAATATTACACCAATGATTTATAGAAGTGAACG